>JARVGV010001153.1:7675567-7687766 GCA_031762435.1 Hypsolebias longignatus | reverse complement strand
TATATATAGTATATATACTGTGAAGTCAGCAAGAAAAAAATATGTCATGCTACACTGACCATTAGAAGGAGAAGAGAACCATCACTCTTGTCTGAAATGTTGCTCATTCAGATGGACCATGAAAGTCTGAAACCAGGCAATAGGCCCACAGAAGAATCAAAAGGATCCGTGCTTTTCGATGCAATATATACCTCAACAAGTCATTTAAAAGTAATTCCAGCATTTGTGTGGCTACGCACAATTTGAAGAGTATTTGGAACAGGTCCAGTTGGTATTCATTGAACGTCTGCATCTTAAAGAAATGTAAAAAGATGGCACAGACACATCCACTGAGTCAAACGGGATAAACACAGCGGTACCTGAGTTAGGAAAGAAACTTGAGAAGACAACTGAAATTGCAGTAGTTCCAGTAAATGGAGGTAAAAAAAAAAACCCTGGAGAATTCAACATTTTCTGACAGCACCCCTTCCATACAAACCCCTTCCTTCATTTCCACACCAGCTCTGCCGCTCATGCTCCATCATGTTGTCATGCTTGGCCCTCATCATTCGGCCTCAGCCCCTGTGGCCCTCCACTGAACCGAGAGGCAGGCTCATTATGGCTGCAGGCCCTCAGAGGACCAAGATCTGATGTTTAGCAGCTGAATCACCTCCTACTGTCTGGCACTGGTTTCATTCTGGTGAGGCGGAGAATGTCATTCATCAAGAAAAGTCAGGCTGTCAGTCACAGTGGCTAGCAGGAGCGTCAGGCTGTGGTCATTAAGCTTCCTGCCGGTCCTGCAGCTCCACATGGTGCTGAGCTCAGCAGAAGCCTTGGTTTGTGGATGAAAAGCTGATTATTTAAAGAAATCTGATAAATGGCAGAGACAATGAGAGGACTACTTTAGAATGAAGAAGTGTTTGTTTCTAACAACAGTCAGTTTTATGATTTAGTTTTTACACCAAATTAAAGAGCAAATGTGCACTGCTCCAGTTAGTGCATCAATGCTACCATAATTGTTACTGTTTAAGTCAAGTCAAATTTATTTATAAAGCACATTTAAAAATGGCAACGGTTACTAAAGTGCTTAACAATAAAAAGCAATGGCGGTAATTAATGAAAAAAAAATACTAAAACATAATTAGAGGCATCAAAAGAAAACTATAAAAAAAAAGAACAACAAAATACTAAGTCAAATCACAATGTATTAAAAGGCAGAGAAAACTATTTGCATTTAAAAGAGATTTAAAAACAGGAAGTGAAGTGACCTGTCTAATGTTGGGGGTAAATTGTTCCAAAGTTTTGAGCCAATGATTGAAAAAGTCCAATCTCCTCTGAGCTTCAACCAAAAGCAGCTAGTCAGATGATCTCAGCACCTGAGAAGGAACATATGGTTGAAGTACATGGAGAGATAAGAGGGTGCAAGACTGTTAATGCACTTAAAGGTTAGTTAGCAGGAACATTTTTTAATCAATTCTGACATTTAGGGAGCCGGTGAAGGGAGGATAACACTGGTGAAATATGATCAAACCTACGAGTTCCTAAGAGTCGAGCTGGAGACGTGAAAGGGAGACTCCAATTTAAAGCGTGTTAAACTAGTCTAGTTGGGTTGTAATGAAGGCATGGATTATTTTTTAAAGGTCAGATCTGGTCAACACTGATTTAAGCCTAGCTAGCTGCTTTAACTGGAATAAGCTTTTTCTGCAGAACAGAGTTAATCTGTTCATAAAATCAGAGTCTAAAAATGTCCATAGATTTGAAATAGACTGCTTAAGATGTGGCTCAGGAGAGTCGGGATTTACAGGACCAGAGACTGCAATAGAACTACAGCTAAACACAACTTCAGTTTTCTGATCTTTAAAACTTGAAAAAAATTTGTTTGAAGCCATCCATGCCATAATGTTATCAAGACATTTTAACAGAGGGTGAATGGAGCAAGAACTATTGGGTTTTAAGGGCAGATATATTTGACAAGAATCAGCATAACAATTCAATTCAATTCAGTTTATTTTATACAGCGCCAAATCACAACAAAGTTGTCTCAGGGCACTTTACAGGAACAATCACATACATAGAAAAGCCAATTAGTAAAGTTCTCCATCCAATGAAGCCAGCAGACTTGTTGAGCAGAAACAAATGGGTTGGTACCTTTGTTTCTTGCATCCTCAATGACCAGTTTCTCCTGGTGGTCTGAGCTTTTCATCTTACTGAGAGACAAAGAGATCACTCAAAGAGACAGCATCATGCCATGGGCAGAGCCCAGTATGTGTTCCAGTGTATTTCAGTGTGATTTCCAGTGTAGTGTGTGTTCCAATATCATCCCAATGTGATTTCCAGTGTGTGTTCCTAAGTGTGTTCAAGCATGAGTTCTAGTGTGTTTCAGGATGCGATCTAGTGTGTCCCAGTGTGTGTTTTTCGGTGTGAGTTCCAGTATATTTTGTAGTGTGCGTTTCAGTATGTGTTCCAGTGTGTGTTCCAGTGTGATTTCCAGTGTAATGTGTGTTCCAGTTTCATCCCAATGTGAATTCTAGTATGCGTTCCAAAGTGTGTTCAAGTTTGAGTTCTGGACTGGTATGTGTTTCAATGTGAGTTCCAGTGTGTTTCAGTATGTGTAGTGAAAAGAAAACCATGTTTCCTCAGGATAGACCCCAAAAGGAGTAGATACAGTGAAAACAGAAGGGGTCCAAGAATTGAGCCCTGCAGAACCCCACAGGAAAGAGGCGCTGAAGCAGATAAAATATTACCAACATGACCACAAAAGCTCCTGTCACTCAGATATGAATGGAACCACTCTAATCACCTGTAATCCCAACCCAGTGTTCTAACCACAATAAAGGGATACTGTGGTGAGGTCCTGGAGTGCAAGTATCACAAACTGACCAAAGTCATTTGCTAAAAGAGTGTCATTACAAACCCTTACAAAAGCTGTTTCGGTGACGTGTAATTGCTTAAAACAAGTCTTGAGTTCAGAAACTCGTTTAATTGAATAAAAACTATGTTCTCCAAGAGTTTTGAGATTAGTCTGAAATTTGAAAAAGCTGAAGGTTCAAGTCCAGGTTTTCTTCTGTGATGCTGTCACTATGATTAGGGATGAAACAATTACAATGTATGAGATGTGATTTTGTAAGCTGCACATAAAAAGAGAGTTTAGGAACGTCTATTAGAAAAGAGCAGACTGGTTGGTATGAGATCCTTTAAAATAGCTCGATGTCTTGTCCTGGTCTTGTGTTGACAGCATCAGAACGGCCTGCAGACGATAGAAGGATCACTTGAGGAAGGAACATTGGATGAAAAAGATCTTAATATAGAATTTCCAGCCTCACAACCCCCCCAACCCCTGCACCTAAAATAAGAAAGAAAAAAGGAGAGAGAGCCTAAAGCGCTGATTTTCTGCTCGCTTCACTGTTTATCAGAGAGGCCGTTCCTGCTCTTCTGTTGATGTTGGTGCTCTGAGTTTGGACAAACCGTAATCTCAGTGCTGATGCTGCACAACAGTCTAATCTAAAAACAACTGAATATAAAAGTCTCCCCCACAGTGAGATAAAGGCTTTTCTTCTTTGTTCTTGGCCTCAGCGTGTTTTGCTCTTTTTCTAGAGTTATTGGTGATTTGCTTATTCCATTAAAGTCAAAGGAGGAGGTCCAGGGCTGAAATACAAACACAAAGATTACATGTTGAGATTCACAGTTGTTACAAAGTTACAAGTAAAAAAAAAAAAAAAATCTTAAGTAACTTTGATGCATTGATAAATCCAGTGCAGTTGGACACCACTGACCATATGTTGTAAGATGTGCGTTTGAGTTTTAAATGCATGTTGAAGAGCTGTTCTGTAGTAAAGGTTAGCATCTCTGACTCAGAATCCATTTATCTTGTTTGAATGAAGGACATACCCCACCTCTGGTCTGTTGACTGCCGGAGGTAAACACCAGTCCCAGTCCCTGGAAAAGGAAACCATTAACTGCAGTGATAAATGGAGATGACTATATTTAAATCCTATTTCTTATTGTTGTGTTCTACATAATTGGCCCTTTATATTAAGGTTACAAGAGGTGGTGGTTTAATCATTCCACTACGAAGCTGGACACAAGTAGCAGGTATGCAATCCAGTTTTGCCAATTCTTTTTCCAATTAGAGGATAAACAAATCAAATCAGTGATGTCAAATACAGTAAATTGGCTTAAGGTTTCTTTATTTGTCAAATGCACCAGATGTGGTACATGTGGTGGACCAAAATTGTGTACACAGGGTCCCAGTTACAGCCAACAAAAGAATAAATTGCAAAGAAAAACAGTCAAGATTTAAGATATGAACTAAGAGCACTATTAGTACAAAAACAATACTCCACACTGGGATGCACATTCTTGCCACTATAAATAATTTCAACAATGAAACAGCTCACGTTTAGATAAAGATTTTGTCAGTACCGCCAAGTGTAAAACAAAACATGTTTGAAGAACAGATAATTTCATTAACCCAAATAAAACACAAAAGGTTGGAGTTTCATTGCATGAAATGGACTGATTTGTACAGTTTGGCTATGATTTTATTTCTACCAGCTGTAAAATGGTAAAGTGTGGCGTAAAGCACTTTGAGTGTCTTAAGATAGAAAGGTGCAATATAAGTACAGTACAAAGTGCAAAGGTACAATCATCAATAATGTTTTATTTGACGTGAGTGCAACCAGAGGAAAAACCCACAAACGTCTTTTGAGGAATCCCCACCCCTTGGCTCTAAAACCCCCCAGAGACCACTTTAAACTGTTTGGTCTGAAAGCAGCAATTGCTTCTGTTTTCCTTCAGTCACCTCAGTAGATATTTACCCAAGTGTCTGCACCATGTCTCCATGTGTCAGCAGCTGATTGGGTTGAATTGCTGCAAACCTTTTTTCCCAAAATGGACGTTGGGTGGGGGGGTGTCATGTGTATGTGCTTGAAATGACTCCAGCTCAAAAAAGTCGAACAACAGTCCAATATTTTACCTCACAGCTTTTCCTTTTATTCATTTCTTGGACATAATTATAACTGCTGCTGGTCATAGCTGTGCATGTGTGCGTGTGCGTGTGGGAATGTGAAGTAATCATAGTTTTTTTTTTTGCCTATCAGAAACTCGTCACTCAGCTGCACAAGGAGGGATTCAGATGTTCACTTAAAGGGAAATACCACTGAATTTAAAATGTCACGTTCTGCTCGTTATTCATCTGCTGCATGCACACAGACACACACACAGACACACACACACACACACACACTCACAGACATACATGTGGTGCCCACTTGTTGGTCAGGTTGATGGTTCTCGGATTGCTGCGTGACATTTTGGACAGATGGAGGGTAGTGGATAACTGTCATTCACCTTCCTTCTCCCCACTCGGCTCAATTCAAACCATCTGTCCTGACTCTGAGTGTCTGAGGATGACGGTTCTCTCAGCTTTCACCAGAATTTTCCACCCTGAGGAAATTTCTCATCTCTAAATTTGGTAAATTTAAAATAAAATGACAAGGGAGTTTTAGTTTTTGTCATTTTTTTTCTTCTATTTGACTTTTTTACTCTTTAGGAAAGATCAGATTATGTCCTGTTTTACAAATCAAGCTGATACAATTTTTCTTTTTTTTTAGTGTTTTTGTTTTGTTTTTGTTATTACATATTTGTAAACAAATCAAGGGTACCAGTATTTAAATGGCTTTCAATTCAAATGAATATGATTTTATTTTTAGTCAGCCGTCTAATTGATAACTCATCATTTCTGCTCGGAACAACATTTTATTGTGTGGATGCCTGAGGAAGTCATCAAATTACTGTGTGCAGTGGGGGTCACCAGGGTCCCAATTACCAGTTTTTGCTCCGGGGTCTGCGGGAGGTTGAGCTTGTCACAGGCAGCCTGAGAAACAGAGTGACGTCACTTTATCAGTGTGACTAATGCATGAATAATAAGAACAGTAGACACGATTATGGGTCATACTGCTCTGAACGTCCAGGAGCTTTTTGACCAGACAGTCATTTCCCAGACGATCTTTTACTGACAGCGCTCATGTCTTACACAGAGAATACATCCTGCTGGACTCAGGAGGAGGTAAACAGAACAGGTACAATCATTTGTCTCTCTAACTCTTGAAGTCATCAATGAACAAATTAAATCTTACTACTTCAGTCATTTTTGTATGGCTAATTTAGCTACTTTTTGAAAATGTTAGCATCTTTGCATTTTGATTTTGTGTTGTTATTATTGTGTTTATGTCCTCATTTGCAGAGCAGTGAGGGTGAATTGGAAATTTTTAGAATTTATTTATTCATTCATTTTAAAAAAGAACTTATAATAAACATTTACAAAAGAAAAGAAAGAAAACCAATACAATGAAATGAAAGGTAGCAGAGAGAAGAAAATTTTTTTTATATCTGCCCCTTTTTTTCTCATAAGTAGAATTGAAATTCAAACAATAACACTCTTCAGTTAGTAAAACAATACAACAACAAATGAAATCCATCTAGAACAATTCATTTGAGTACACATTATACAGTTTCATATTTTTTCAGCAATCCAAATTTATCAATTACTTAAACATCTGTCCATCTGTCTGTGCAAATTGTGAACATGATAACTTGAAAAATAAGTAAGGTAACAACTTCCAATTTTGGTGTGTGGCTATAGGTGAAAGAATGTTTCCGTCTGAAAAAGGTATTGATAGATCAAAATCCAAAATGGCTGCTGCCATAAATGTACGTTCTGTTGTGAAAACAGTAACATGAAAAATGAATGAGGTACCAACTTCCATTTGGTGCGTGGCTGCATTTAGGCGTAAGGCTGCACATCAACCTGGTGAGTTGTAAAATAAGCAAGATGCTGACTTCCATTTTGGTGGAAGTGGAAGAAAGAAAAAATAAATAACCATCTCTCTTTACATGGTAATTCATACACACTTGAATATCTTGCACCAAAAATTTTAAAGTTTACTGATAATCCCTGTTGAATTGCAGTCCAGAAATACCCACATCTCAAAAACAACAGTCACCATTCAAACGCCTCAGTGATGGGACATGGATGTTGCTTGTTGTTGTTACAGTTTGTGCATCTGAAGCATTAGCTTTAGTAGAAATCATTTACATGTTTTTGTATTGAAACAATGTCTGTGTCTGCATCCATCCACCATCTTTACCACCAACGATATCTGTATCATCTTCATGCTTCTTCCTTTCCAGGTTGTGGGGATCACTGGTGCCCATATCCAATGGTCACTGTGCAAGATGCAGGGGACACCCTGGACAGGCCTCCAGTCCATCACAGGGACACATGGAGACAAACGAGACAAACAACCAATCGCTCTCTCACTCACACCTAGGGACAATTTAGAGTTACCAATCGGTCTAACATGCATGTTTTTGGTCTGTGGGAGGAAACCGGAGTACCTGGAGAAAACCCACGCATGCACGGAGAGAACATGCAAATTCCACCTGGAAAGATCCTGGACTGGGATTTGAACCGGTGACCTTCTCACTGGGAGGCAGCAGCTACATCAACTGCACCACCGTGCACCCTGTATCAGTTTATGCAAACTTTAATATTCAAACCTTTTCATTGCTGTGGTTTTTTTTTAGCTTTACAAATTTGTTTCTGCAGAAACGTTATCCTTCTGCTAGAAGCAAGTCCAGGCAGCTGTGGAAGTGCTACAGACAGCTGCTGCTGCTGTGTACTTTTGCACAAAAAATAAAAAATAAAAAAAATAAAACGTAAATGTTTATGGGTTTGCAGGTAATTAAAAACCACAACAAATGCAAAAATTTAGAAAAAAAAAAAAAAAAAAAAAATACAGCTTTTCAGTTGGAATAAAATTTTAGCAGGATCTCTGTGTGCCTTTAAATATCCAGTGTGGTATATTTCAGGACTGGGTGGAGATGGGTGGGAACACTCCATCCGCCAGTTCCCAGATGGGATGGGATGTGCTGCACACACATGCACACGCACATGCACATGCAGATAGAGCAGGGCTGAGTGAAGAGTTGAGCAGACTTAAGGCATAAAAGCTGGCAGTGGATTCTTTGCTCTGGTTCTGTTCACATTTTACCTGTTCTTGTTGTTTTTCCTGTGACTCACATACGTCCTGCCAAAAGGGAAATTAGGGAGTAAATAAAAACCAGCCAGCGCTGCAGAAAACTGGTTGATTAAACCTTTGATGGTCTACCAGCTTCCCACAGTGATTAAACTGCCTGTAAATCTTTATTTTTTTTTTTTTTTTTTTTGCTGCTCTTGCACAAACTGAGATGTCTCTGTGTTTGCATTGATTGTCTGGAATGTCTGCTTTATGGCTCCTCTTATCTTCACAGATCACGTTTGCTAAAAATGGCTTCCTCCTCTTCGTTACAGTTCAGAGGCCACAGCAGTAAAACATGAAGCACAAGTTTTACAGCCGTTCCCCCGCATCAGGTGTGCTTTTGTATCTTTGTGTCCGTCCTAAACAGCCCATCATGTTGATCCTCAGGCATTCGATGGATTAGAGCAGAGATCTGGTACAGATTAGCTCCAACACACTGGGACGCAGATGATGAGCATGTTTGCGGGAGTAGGCATGTTTGTGAGCGCGCCAGTCAGGCGAGTTGCTCAAATGCAGCCTCAACAAAGAACTCATAGAAGTCTGAAAACTGCAGCGCCCATGTTGGAGTTTGAGTTTGTGATTTTACTCCGTACTTGTTTAAAAAAAAAAAAAAAAAAAAAAAAAGGCTTTTACATAAAAGCAGTGTAAAAATGCTTTGGTTTACTTCCAGTGGGGTGTTTGATCTAATGAGTCTCGGCTCAAACTGGAGTCGGTTTATCTGGTCACAGACAAGACAACAGTGTTTCTGTGCCTGCTCGGTGTTTTCTCCATTTGCTCTCATTCATCACTGGTTCAAAGAGACAAATTATTCTTTAGAAAAGATCTGATCATTAATTTTTAGCGTGTCTGCTCCTCTGCAGGTCAGACCTGTGACCTTTCCTATAAGGATTCCACACCTGGGACTTCGTGGACCAGACACTTTCACCGTTTGCTCGAGATGATTGAAGAGTTCTGCAATCAGGGTCTCGTTTGCTGAGAACTTTCTGATTCCAGGAGACACTGAGAAAGACCCAGACGGGGTAGGGGAGCCAAACTGTCTGCTGATGATTCATCTTTTGGGGCTCCATCATCCTTCCCCCTTATAAAGCAGTCATTCCTAACATCCGGTCCCCCACACACAAACAAAAGATGTTAATGTGCTTGGATGCAGAAACATGCATGTCTGGTTTATCTTCTCTTCACTAAGACAACTGTGTGAGGAGTTACAGGTGTGATTGTGTGTTTACATGTACTAAAACAAAAGAGGTGCACTCCTTTAGCCACACCAAGTCTCTAAAGTTTGTATTCACATACTTTCTTGAGGCGGGTGCTGACCCTGCATGTGTGCACCTGCTGTCTAGAATAGCTCTCAGTGTAAACAAACCACAGAGAGGCCCCGTCCTGGCTGGACAGTCGCTTTAAACCTGGCAGGAGCGTCGGTGCGGTTTCCACAACGCTTCTCCTCATAGTCTCAGTCTCCAGCCCACAGACGGGTGACCTATCTCCAGTTTTCACCAGCTGCACTTGAACCTGCGCTGCTGCCAAATGAAGAACAGCCTTTGACCAGATGATGGATGGGCCGAACAGATTTTGAATATGCCATCCAACCCTCAAAGTTCAATCACGTCTCTGGAGCCTAGCAGCGTCTGGTTTTAATGTGTGGAGGTACTGCCCGGGCAGAGAAGACAGTCTTCATCCTGTAACACCCCCCCCCCCTCACTACCAAGACCCCACTCATTGTTTCTAAACTCACTGCTCACTCACTCCAGAAACAGATGCTATCGCCAAACACAGCATCATAAGGTGCTGGTAAAGAAAATAACGTTCTCCAAACATATTTTAAATATATGTACTGTCAGAGCACAGTAGAAATACATAATACAACCTGGTACTACATGGTACTAATGGGCTACTTACAGGGACTGGGCTGTATTATGTGGTGTGCCTTGTTAACCTCTTCTTACCTTTTGTGTTCACAAAATTAATTAAACTGCAGTTTGATTTTTGAATTAACAATTTTCTAAGGGCTACAGAGACATGCATACTGGACAAGGTTTCTGCATTGGAAATGGACCAGCCTAAAAGACATCGGTTTTCAAGTTGTATTGTCAATAGGGACACTGGGTTGAAATAAAAGACAGACAGTGGGTACATAAGTCAAAAGGTTGCTTACACATAACACCTCTGATTTGGCCACAAAGACAAGTCCCTCTTTGAGCTGCCTCTGGACATTTATAAAAATAAAACTGAGCCGGCTGCGTTGGGTTCATGAAGGATTGGACCCAAGTGCAGACTGTAAACTCACAAGGCTTGAAGGTAGAAAAAACAAAATAATTTATTTACAAAAACAGAAAAAGTCTGTTGTGGGAGCAAAAGCTATACTAACAAGAAACTCTGATGATCACTGGAAACATAAGACACACAAGCCTTGTGGCGTGAAGGCCAGTATTGCAGAACTGGGGAATAGCGGAACAGAGACTGAATAAATACTAAGTGGGGGCAGGTGTGAGTGACAGATTCAAGAGACACTTTGGAGACTGACTGAAAGTGAATAAGAAAAAAAAAAAAAAAACAAGAATACCAAAAACAACTAACAATAAAATACAACACAGATAGGACTATATCTAAATAGAGAAGGAAATAAACAGACTGAAGTAAAAGAATGACCAGGTCAACAAAAGAAACCCAAGAAACAGAAAGCAAAACTAAGAAACCTGATCTAAAAACACAAATAACCAAATTAAACAAACTGTTTTCCACAACAATTTGTTTGTATAAATCAGAATCGGAATCAGTTTTATTATCATTGCACCGAAGCTCATTGAACTTATGTTCCAGTAAAATGTCCAATGTAAAACAAACAAGCAGACATGGGGGACAGAGGTGTCTGGCACCATAGCCCCATGGAAAGCGCAGCCTTTTTTGTTTAGATAGGAAAAAAGAAACGCATGTTGAAAAGTACAAAAAAAAGCATATCTCACACTGTGTCATAGACAGTTGCAATAAAACAAACCTCAGCCCAGAAAAAGCACCATGCTGATAACATTATGATGCATAAGGCCGACAAAGGCGGTGAGTTTGTCCGTGGACACTGCCAGATAGTCTCCATAGTCCTGATAAGATGATCCAGTGTCTATCAGCCAGCTCAGCTCTGATACAGGTCCACAGATGTCCTCAAGAAGGGAGCAGGTAGGGGAGGGATGGAGCAGAGTTTATTGTTCACATAATGTCCAGGAGAGTTTGAAATACTGTAGTTGGCCAATTCAAGGCTGACACAGGGGAGCCAGATTCAGATAACAACAGTTATTTGGAACAGGCTGACTCTGCTTGATTTCTGTTTGCCTTATAGTTCTACTGATACGTCTCAATGGCGACTCCAAACAGCCAAATTTTGTGGTCAACACCACCAGGCCGAGCTTGAACTAATACCAGTATCATGGACCAAAGAAGGCATGAAGTTTATCTTTGCAGTACTGAAGTGGAGATCTACTCGTAAAATGTGTATTTTCAATCCTACAACCAGCTGGTTGTAACAACAGTCTGTCATCACTACATCAAACAGCTGAGCTGTTACACAGGCTTATACATCTACTGTCTCAGCTCTGTGACTACCTCACGTTGTGGCTCAGAGACATAACAGCAGCAAGAAGGTTTTAAGCCTCTGAGCCTCTTTGGTCCTTATAGAAATCCCACCTCAACTGGAAGACGTTGTTTCAGGCCGGGCTTGAAGTGTTTTGTGAAAGAGGCCAAAGTAAAGTCACAGACGAGTTCAATAGATCAAAGTCATTAATCCTGGTCTGTATGTCTTTGCTTCAGTTTTCATTTATTAACATGTATTTAACCAGGCAAACTGGCAAAGGCATCCTAGCATGCATGTTTTGGACAGTGATTGGTAACTGGAGTACTCAGAAGAAAACCCTGTCAAACACGAGAACATGCAAACTCTACACAGACAAACCCCAGGTCCAAACCATGGATTGAACCCAGGACTTTCTTGCTATGAGGCAACTGTGCTGTGTACTGACCACAATCATCAAAACAAAAATTATTTAAAAAAGTTCGGACTTTAGTAGGGATGCAAAATTTTAGAATTTTGGCAAGTATCTGATTTGCCGATATGTTAAAACTTATTTGGCCAATAACCGATACCAATATAAACA
>JARVGV010001153.1:7467036-7486213 GCA_031762435.1 Hypsolebias longignatus | reverse complement strand
TTTTACATTTCACATTGTTGGACTTTTACTGATCTTTCTCTGTTTTTCCTCTGTAGCATTTGCAGCCTTTTTAATGTGAACTCATCTCTAAAGTAAAGAGAAAAAGAACGAAATGTTTATTTTAAACCAGCTTGAATCTGACGTGTGAATGCAGCCGCTCCTCTCCTGTGTGGTAGTCAGTGAATCAGACATTTTCAGGTATGGAGGTTTATTGGTTTTTATTTAGCTTTTTGTTTGTGTCAGGTTTCAGAAGCTTAAAGTGGACAAAAAGCACAAAGAGAATTTATTACTGGTTCGTTTCCCATCTTTACACGGAAAAAAGTCATTTCTTCTATTTCTTTTTCCTTTAAAAGCAGTTCTTTGTGTTGACGTTCTTCAGTGTTTAAGCTGTTTTGTGGGTCGCTGTGCTTTGCCTTTGCAAAACGGGACTTTCAGGGTCAAAAGATGTTTTGCTGAGGAAATATTACCATCAAATGTGAAAGCATTCAGGGTGAGTGGAGCTTCAGTGTGGAGGAATTATTCTGGTACACTTGAAATCTCAAACAACATTAAGGCCTTGAAGAGAACGCAAAATTCTCCTTAAATAGCATTATATTGGAGCATTTTACTGTTTATTTCCCACCCAGACAGGTTTAATTTTGACCCTTTATTCAAAGCTCAAATCAAAAAGAAAATCTCTCATGGACATTTTAATTTAGCTGTTTTTAAACAACTAAACTGGATATTCCTTGAGAAACACTTGTTCAGTGCTTTCTGGATTTCTCGAATGACAAAACACTCAATAACCAGCTTTTAATTGTCTTTTCTATCTTCTTATTGCACTATGGGAAATGATTCAGGATGCTAAAGTTCAGAAAAACAGAAGCTCTGTGAGCTCACCGGGTGGAACGCAGTTTCTACTTTAAAATCAGCTTTGAGGGGAAAAAAAAATCTATTTTTCTACTCCCTAAAATAAACTTTGAGAAGATCCTCTCCAGCTGTTTTTGGTTGTGGGCTGTTAAAAGTGCTCGTTGGCACCACTTGAACTGTTTCTTTGTCTTTTATTTGTGAATTTCACTAATGTGACGCGTTTTGTTAATCACTAATTAGTCTGCCTATAAAAATAAAAAATAAAAAAAATGACCAGTGGCATTTCCAGCTTTTTTACATTTTTGTAGAATAAGTTGCATACAGGTGTGTGGACGTTGCACTGATTTATAGTTTGAGGTATGATTTTAAAGAAAATTAAATGAAAGAGCTAGCATTCTTTGAAGGAATGGTTTATGGCTTTAGGTTCATCTTGTGCTGAGTCAGAGGTGCAGATGGTTTGGTTAAACCGTGCAAATAATCTCGTGCATGATCTCTCGTGAGATGTCACACTCAGAGTTGATGTGAATGTCACTTCAAGCAGCATCATATTTGGCCTCAATATCTAGAATTGACTGGATTTTGACAATTTGTGTGTTTAGTTTAAGTGAATTGACTGTTAGTCATTTTGAATTGGGCTGACTCAAATAGGTAATTGATTATAGGTGTACATCATTTGCTGAAAGTTCTATGAAAATCTTTGGATTCATTTTTTTATTTTTTTGGCTAACAGACATGCGATGGAGCTTTGGGGCCACGCTAAGGAACAAAAATTGATTACAAATGGGAATACAGTCTTCGTTTTAAACAATAAAATCATACGACAATAAAGTTGTAATATTACAAGAATAAAGTCATAGTATTACGAGAGTAAAGTAGAAATACTGCAAAAATAAAGTCATAATAATATGAGAATAATCTCGTAATATTACCAGAATAAACTTGTAATATTATTAGAACTCGACAGGAAAAATCAGTCTTACAACTGCAGTAAAACGATTAATGTTGACGTCAGAGGTTCAATAGCAGGGGCCCAACGCACTGTGGCATATGGATTCTTATGATAAACCGAAGACATGTGGCATTGCATTTAATGGCTGCGTTGATGTATTTAGTCATCACGTAAGGCGGATGGAGGCATATTTCACAAACTGTGACCCAAAAGTGATTGCAGATTTCATAAATACATTGAGCTTCATCCGAGGCAGTGCACAGCAGGTGCGAGCCAACCCCGGATGTATTACGAGTTTATCCTCATAATACTGTATTATGACATTATTCTGGTAATACTACGACTTTATTCTTATAATATTATGACTTTATTATTGTATCATTATGACTTTATTCTCGTAATACTGTATTACAATTTTATTCTTGTAATATTACAACTTTATTCCCTTAATATTTTTACTTTATTCTCATAATATTTTGACTTTATCCTCATAATATTATGACTTTATTCTTGTAATATTATGACTTTATTCTGGTAATACTACAGCTTTATTATCATAATATTTTGACTTTATTCTCATATTATGACTTTATTCTTGTAATATTATGACTTTATTCTTGTAATATTATGACTTTATTCTCATAATATTATGACTTTATTTTCATATTACATTTTTATTATCATAATAATATGACTTTATTTTCATAACATTATGACGTTGTTCTCGTAATACTATGATTTTATTCTTGTAATATTATGACTTTATTCTCATAGTACTAGGACATTATTCTCATAATATTTTGACTTTATTCTCATAAAACTACGACTTTATTCTCATTTTATGACTTTATTCTCGTAATACTAGGACTTCATTCTCGTAAAATTCAACTTTATTCTTGCAATGTTATGAATTTATTCTCATAATACTAGGACTTTAATCTCATAACATTATGAATTTATTATCATAATATTTCAACTTTGTTCTCGTACAACTTTTTTCTCATAATGTAATTTTTTTTCTTAGCCTGGCCCTAATACTCTGTTGTAGAGTCAAAATAGCTGTGGCGAAAGTTTTAGTTCAGTCTGCTCAGAAAATAAGTTGTGAATCAGTTTTAGCAACGACCACGCTGAATCTTAGCTCAGTGTCTAAAAGGGACTGAATTATCCCCGTTTTTGTGTTTATTTAGGTCAGTTTACTGTGTCAGCCATCTTGAATCTGTTTAACTCCAGCAGTGAATCTGTTGTACATGCAACAATCTTTTTTGCAAGTTTTTTTCCAGCTGGTTTGGTGATTTATGAGATATTTTGGTAACAGAAACACAAGCATGTGCGTGCACACACACACACACACACACACAAGCAGAAATTAAAAACACAATCAATTTCCTCTCTTTTTTGGCAGCAAGCAGGTGATATATTAAAATGAATAATGGAAAAAATATACAATTTGTTCAATATGTTTGTACTTTTTGTACATTTTAAATATTTTTTTTACTCTAAGTTCCAAATGAAAAGCTAAAATTTATTTTCTCAAATTATAAAATTGAAATAAATCAGAAGCTTGTACACTAAAGAATCAAAGATAAAGTCATTATAATTTACATCAAACTTAATTAACCTCTAAAGGGATAAGACAACAAAAAGTTACATTAATTCAATATTTTTCTCCACTTTTTCTATTTTCTTGTGTAGCCAGATGCTGTTTGTTTGTCTTTTGTATTAAAATGTTTGTTTGCTGGTTTGCAACTTTAACCAAGGCCGTTTTTGATGGTTTCCTACAGCCATGTTTGTTTTCATGCACTGCCTGATGAATGTAGATTTATAAGAAGAGGGAGGCTGGATCTTGACAAGCAACAGTACAATCATAATAATAAATTCAGCCTTTAAACAGCAGCTTTTGAAAACGTGTAGATTACTCAGATGAGTTTGAGGCTGGGCATCATGTCACGAGTCTCTCCCAAATACAAATGTGGAGCAAAACCCTGAAACAAATTAGATATTGGGCAGACTTTTTAACCACTCGGTTAAATATGTTTCAATTTAACTGTTTATTTTATTTTGTTTTTGCTCTTCTGGTGCCTGAACAAAAATCGTAGTGAGCCCTGGAAGAACTGTGCTCGAAGCTATGCATCCAAATGGAACAACACAGGTGTCTTTTTATAAACCCATCTGAAGCAGATGTGTAGATTTGGACCTGTACAGCGTGCAACATGTGTTACTGTTTGTTGTTCATTCAAAGCTGTGTAATGCAAATGTGAACGTGTTGTTTCACGCCAACACATTTGTCATCCTGTAGATATGAAGTGTCATTCAGTTCTGAGCAGTGTTGATCTGTATAATATGATGTACATACAAACATTTTATAGCAGCCTCTCATGCATAAATCCTTTTGTATGTGACTTTGAATAATAAAATAAAACAATATTTCCCCATAAGTTTGATTTGTACTTATGTTCAAAAATGTTTGTATCCTCACAGGGCATATCAGAGGCAGTAGAGGCTTTATGGTCTTTCTTGATGAAATTGGCAATTTGCAAAGCAAGAAACGGAACCCTTGGTTCTCCAAGCAAAAGTTAGCCTCCCTCCCACTGTGCTAAAGGTGCCTCCTTACTTTAGGATGTTTGCAACCTTGACAATCTAAAGAGCCATTTCTACCTCTTTGCTCATCAAACAAAATGTGTCCGGAGCCACAAACACCAACTGTGATTATCAACTGGTGGCCCATGGGCCACTTTAAGTTGTTTGGCGGGGAATTTTCTGACCAGTATGGGTGACTTTCTAAGACTAATATCTAATGATTCACTATTATTAATATTTTTTTACATTGTAAGGCAAAAATAATAAAACATATTAATTTAAATGAGAAGTAAAATACAATTATTTTACATTTTTTTTTATTAAAACTTTAAACAATATGGGCCTATGTAGTTAAATAACTTTCCTATGAAGTGAGTATAAAAGTTTGGCCAGTTTGGTGGAAGTAATTGATTTTTTTTAATAAATATAAAAACTTCCATTTATTTTGGACGTTTTTATTTTTATCAAATTGACTCACAAAATAAATGGTGGATTTGAGAGTAAGATCTCATTGCTAACAAACTACTAATGTGATGAAGTCAACATATCATTCACCATATACTGTATGCATATATCCATATATGCAGGAGATATTTAAATGCTTGTCCTGAATGAAACCTCAGTTCGTAACTTAACTTTTTTTTATTTTGATCTATTTATTTATTTATTTATTTTTGCATTCAGTAGGTTTGTCAGATAGCAGAAAATGTTATCTGCCCATATTTGTGGAGGTTCAGCAGTAAAAAGAACCGTTACTCCTGTGGCACAACACTGCCACCATGTGGTGATAATTGTTACTACATAGAAACTTTTTTCTACACAGCACCATAAACAGCGACAAGGCCAACCAAAGTGCTGTAGAGCAGAACAAAACAAGCAAAGAACACACGATAAAATATATACATGAGCTAAATGACTGACATTCCAGAATACAGACAAGTTAAGTTGTTGTAGGCAGCACAGTGGTGCAGTTGAGCTGCAGACTCTCGGTGAGCAGGCCTCCCCGGTTCAAATCCCGCCGGGGGCCATTCTGGGTGGAGTTTGTATGTTCTCGCCGTGCATGTTGGTTTTCTCCAGGTACTCCAGTTTCCTCCCACAGACCAAAAACACGCATGTTAGACCGATCGGTAACTCAATAGGTGAGCGAGAGAGTGAATGGTTGTTTGTCTCTGTGTCTCTGTGATGGACTGGAGACCTGTCCAGGGTGTCCCTCGCCCCTCACTCAGTGACCGCTGGATATGGACACCAGCGACCCCTGTGACCCAAATATCAAGAAGCGGGTAAAGATAATGGATGGAAAGTTGTATGAAAGGATGACGCAGATGATTTGCTCATGTTTTTGGCACCAAAACATCATGAACTACTGGAGGAACCACATTTAATTAAAAAAATGTGGTTCCTCCAGTAGTGTGACAGCTAATGGTATCGTGAGATTTTGCTTAATGTTATTGTCCTTTAAAGAATGCCAAACTTTTTTTTTTTTTACTTTTTCCACAAGACCAAACATCTTTTGATAACATCACCATAGTTTATAATACAGCCAGATGTTCTCTCCTATACTGGTTTTGAAGGAATTGTTTAGTCTGCAACTCGCTACCAAAATGAACCTGGACAATGTTTTTTTGTTTGTTTGTTTTTGTTTGTTTGTTTTGAACATAAGAAGCAATTACTGCAAACAGAGCTTTTCAAAAAGCTAAATCAACACTGGAAAATTTGTAAAATGTCAAACTATAAATAAAACGTCAAGAAGCTGACCTCAAAACGAATCTTCACAGAAAACTGTAACACATTAAAAAAGTAAATAAAAAAATATTTAAAAAAAAAACTGAACATCTACAAAGTGTTTTGAAGCTGCAGTTTCACTTCCCATCCAGGAATCTTTATCAATTCCAAACTATGTGAAGATCCAAGCTTTGTAGAAGTGCATGAGAAGACTGGTTACAGCTGCGGGTTAGACTGGAACTACTCGCCCTGCACAACGGACGCTCGTCAGGCTCTTTGCCTGGCTCATGAGAGATGGTCACGTCGTGCATGAAGGGTGAACTGGAGTGAAACTGACCTGGAATCAGGCCTGATGTTGCATTTTAAGTTTTTATCAGTTGTAATCTGAGACGTCCTCCTCTGCTTAAAGCTGTTCTTTCTCCCTGCTCTTCACCTCCCTGTCTTCTCTCTGTCCAAGACACGAACAGTTTGGTCCTCAGCAGTGTCCCTTATCCTTTAGATGTGGACTGTTGAGTCTTTAACAGCTGGTTCTCTGGTGTTGAGCCTCGTGTTGTTTAGTATCTTTAATCTGAAGGTCTGAGCTTTCCTCCCTGCTCTGAACTGCACAATCCACACCGCTCAGTCTGGGAGTTCTGGGATGGACCGGCCTCTGTCTGAAGGTCCTGCTGGTTTTAAAATCTTCCGGGATGTTGCATTTGGAGAAAATCCTTCTGAGTTTTTTAGACACTGCAGCAACAAATGGGATAACAATGTTTTAGTGTTTGTTCTCTTCTCTAAGGGGGGAAAAAAAAAAAAACTTCATCTGTCATTTCAATGTCAAAATTTGAATTTCAGTGTCAAATTTTCAACTTTCAAAGTAAAAATTTCAACTTTCCAAGTCAAAATCAATCTTGCTGTATCTCAGTACAATGATAATTCTGATTCTGAAATTTTAAACTTTCAAAGTCAAAATGTCAACTTTCGGTAAAAATGTCAACTTTCAAAGTCAAAATTTTGACTTTCAAGGTCAAATTTTCAATTTTCAGTCAACATTTTTGACTTTGAAAGTCAAAATGTTGACATTAAAAATCAAAAATCCAACTTTCGGTCAAAATTTCAAACTTCAAAGCCAAAATTTCAACTGTCAAAATGTAGATGTTCAAAATTAAAATTTCAACTTCCAAAGTTAAAATTTCAACTTTCAGTCCAAATTTAATGTTCAAAATAAAAATTTCAACTTCCAGTTAAGATTTCAACTTTCAGTTATAAAATTTAGATGTTCAGTTAAAACTTCAATGTCCAAAGTCAAAATTTTGATGTCTAATTTTCACCACAAAGTCGCACTTTGAATGGTGGAAATTTGATTTTGAAAATAGAAATTTTGCGTTTGAAAGTTGAAATTAAGACGCAACATTGGACATTTTCTTTTCATTAGCGGAAACGGGCTTCCATATTTCTGTTGTGGTTTTGTTTGGATTTTTTTTTTTTTTTGCCAATTAAACAACGGTCCAGTTAGAATATCCACAGGTTTGAAGCTCTTTGACGTGTTCCTGTTCCTTCTCTTTGTTGGGGGCGCTTTCGGCCCGACAGGGTAGAGTTGATTATTTTTTTTCTTGGATTGACCACGACTTGCACAACAAAATCTGCACCATCATATTTAAAGAAATAACAGAAACAAGAGAACAATTCATACATTTATTTAAATCATTCCAATATAAAAAAAATACACATTTATGAATTACGATATTTACAAAAACATTGGTTCACATCGACACAGCTCACATGGTTTTTGTTCACTGCAGTTGTTTACAGTCACAGGTTGGTTTTATTTCCTCCGTTAGGCTCGCTCCAGCTTAAATTAAGTAAATGTACGGTGTTTTTCTCTGTTCTAGAAAAAAAGGCACTAAATACAGGCGAATGTACAGCATTTAATGCAAAACTGTAATTCATTAGGTGTTACAGGAGGAAAAGAAATTCATAAATAGCTGTTTGCCTTTGGCAGTGAGCTCAGTTAATGAAAGATTTTACACATGAAGATTTTTCTATTTACATACTAAGGCTTATTAATAAATACAAGCACTTAAAATGAAATCGCAAATTCATCTTTGCACAATTGTCAAGTTTTTCAGGAATGTAACACAATAATAATTTGCAAACAAGCTGCAAAGGTTGATAAAAATAAAAAAAATAATAATAATAAAGGAGCCACAAGCAGATCAGGTGCATGAAAGCACCTGCAGGTCATAATGAAATCATTCCCATGTGGCGATGAAATGCTTTGTAATTTATGAAAGAGTTCATTTTTGTTGGGTTTTCACTAATAAAATAAAATAAAAATTATTTCCTGAGAACCAACTGAAGCGCTACCCGAGAGCATCCAAGCCTCGGGTTTTAAGAGCACCCACCAGTGAAACTCCCAAGTGACGCCGCAGCTTCCTCAACGAGGCGATTGGATCGGCCGGGTTCAGACCTCATGGCCACACGAGGTCGGTCCAGTAAAACATTAGTTTTACAGACAGCTGCAGCTCGTTTAGACCAATATAATACTTCATAAAATATTTAAAAACATAAAATAAAAATCAGTCTGAGCACTGGATTTAAAAAAATAAAAAAAAATTCAAAAGATGTCCCAGTGTAGAATCAGACTGAAAGTTTTCGACTGGTCCCGTCTTTTACCAGAAGTCTGAGCTTAGTGTTGACAAGGAATGAAAAAAATAAAATAAAAAAATACAAAAGTAAAGAAATATAAAAAGCAAAACTTTTGGTCTATTGTTGCCAAGATGGCGTCCTTTTCAGTGAAATCGAGGTAGCGCGTCCTGCTGGCACGTCTCTTCAGGGACTAACAGATTTCTCTGCGCTGCTGGGCGGGGTGAGGACTGTTCCCACGGCAACAGGTGACAGCTGACAATCTGGAGCGTCAACCTGACGCTCCTGAGCTTTCCTCTGCAGGACAGAAAACACGAGTTTAACGCTGGACACAGAGAAATAAACGCACAAACGATGAACTTAAGAATTACAGCGTGTTTGACGACTGTTCAACTTTTGGAGTCAGCCCCGTCCAAGACGGCGTTTCAAAACCAAAATACATTTCATAGATGTTGTGCAATGTGTAGCAAATGATGTACAGTAGTCCCTCGCTACTTCCTGGTTTGACTTTTGCGAACTCACTATTTTGTGGTTTTTCAAAGTAAAATTGTACATAAGAAAAATAAATAAATTGTACACGACACATGATTGTCCACTTTAATATCACTCATGTGATTTGGACAGTACCAGATACTGTACAGTAAAAAGTTAACTGGGAAAAAAAACTGGACAGGCGCCGCCATTTTGTAGTTCTCTCTCAATAAGCCTACACTGAATCACCACTCAAAACGACTACATTTCCCAGAAGCCAACAGTGCCCTGCCCAGAACAGTTGCCTTCTGCTAAAATACTGTAGAGGGAAAGTTCTGATCTGATCCCAAAAATGTTGGTTCTTATTTGTACAGTGACTTCAGCACCCAGTGGATACAGAACCGGACCTCCAGACTCATCGGTGAATCCGAGCGCCGCCCGCACCGTCCAGTGTTCTCTCCAGAGCCCACCGGGACTTCCTCCATCCAGATTTGGACTCAGACCACTGTCTGGTCCTGTGCTGGCCATCCGAAGGTCCGGCTCCCTCCAAAATGTGTTTCGGTGCTCAAGGGCTGCACAGAACCGACCAAAACCGGAGCAGAACCGGACCTCCAGACTCATCGGCCAATCCGAGAGCTGCTTGCCGGCCCACGAGGACTTCCGAGCGGGAGGCGCCAGATGGAGGTCCGACGGTCTCTCCGGAGCCCACTGCGAGCCAGAGAGCCGACCAGAAGCGGCAAGGTAGGTCTGCCGAGACGGAACCGAGCTGCGGTTGTTCTGGTGAGTAAAATGTAGTAGCTACATATCCAGTACTGTACAGATGTTGTCAAAATGACGTGGGTTTGAGTTTAGATGTTACCACACGAGCTTTCACTTATTGAGGGGGGGTGGGGTTCCCTGGAACATAACCCCTGTAATAAACGAGGGACTACTGTGTTAATTAATCTCAGCTCTGTACGGGCTTAACACTTTGAAAATATGCGTCAATTAAAAAACTAAAATAATTTGTTTTGTCTAAATGGACTTTTTGATTTTAGATCTAAATATTTGTCTTTGTTAGGAGCTAGGGGAAAAGAAAAGTCTAACAATAAACACTGTTTTAAGATGTATAGTCACAAGCTGAACAGCACATTTCATGTCATTAAAAAGTGTTTTCGTCCTCCGGCTCACCAGCAGCTCCAGATAGGCCACGTGCGTCTGGATGTTGTGTCTGTCGTCACTTTTCACTTTGGGAAAGCTCCTGAGTTGAGGTTTGTCTTCAGATCGCAGCGTCTCCATGAAGGGACTCATCCACTGATAACAAGGAAGAATACTGTTCCACGTCAAGCCTGCAAAAACAAACAAACAAACAAAACAGGAAGAGCATGAAGAAACTTGTTCTCAGCTAAAACACCAGAACAAAAATGACGGAGTTCGATCCGACGCTGAAGGAGAACAAACCTGAGACTTTATGAACGACGTCCAAAGAGGAGAAGTGGCAGAAGGCAGCGGCAGCGAGAACGCTGTAGCTGAAGTCCAACGACCCGACGTCCATCATGCACAGATCCAACAGCTGAAAAAGACAAAGATCAGCACCGTGCACCAGGATCTCTCCAACATTTCACCTGAATGGAGGTTTATTGTGATAAAGAACAAACGGGGCACCTGGGTGATCTGGATGTACGTTTCCTGACAGAACTGAGGCTCCAGGAAGTTCTCTCCATCCTTCTGGGCTTCCACCTGAGCGTACAGCTTCAACCAGGAGATGGGCGTCTCTGGACACAAGTTCCAGTCTAACGCCTGCAGGGGAACAGTCGCGTGAACACAAGGAGGCACGTGCACGGAACCAGCTTGGACAGTGCAACGTGCAAACGAAATGTGGCGAACGTTAAACAGGTTCCCGTACCTTCAATATCTGAAGCTCTACGCGCTGGATGTCCCACATGTCGCACGCGCCATCCGTGACGTAGGCAAACTCGCAGATTTTAGGAGGATAGATTTCCTGAAGGGAAATAATAATTTTTTTTAAAAATCAGACACGTCTGAAATCTGCTCATTTTAGAGTCGAGTGCACACGATGGTGGGACTCACTTCTATCTTGGAGGCGATGAAGAGCGCCGTGATGCCGACGAGCTGCAGGAGATCTTTGCTGATGTCCACCTGAGTCAGCATGAAGCGGTCGAAGTAGTCCTGGGCGAGGTACGCCGTTTGTCTGTGGAGGTTGTAGACCTCGCTCACCTGCACAAAGACACAAATTGATCATCGTTTTCCGTTTCTGTGCACCAATTGTGCGTAAACTCAAAAATAAACTGAAACCAAATCAAGTTCTTTCCCACACAACCCACCTCCAGGAGCCAGTCCAACAAGATCGCCCTCATCTTGGGCTGCAGCTTGGGGTGCCGCTGCAGGTAGCTTTTATCATGAACATACTTCAGCTCCTTGTTGAGCATTTTTATCCAGACATCATCTGAACTTGCCCAGCTGCAGAACAAAAGAACAACTTTAACCTTTCGCTCACGTAAGAGTGGCTCATTTTACTCCTATGATTAAAAGACAATAGATGATCACTTCACAACAGACTGCAGCAACGGATCGGGGACCTGCCTGCACCGAAACCTGATCAACTCACACTTGACTAAAATTAAGTGTTGAATTCAAAGTAAACGAGCTCAAATAGGCGGAGAATCAGCTGGCAAACAAAACAACAAGAAGACGACTCGGGACGAGATACCCTCTTCTTACTTGAGGCAAGGGATCGGGGAGGCCTTGATGAAAATATTCTTGAATCGGTACTGTTTAAAACTGGATGAGTCAGAGGGCTGCAGCTCTTTGTGGGGAGTTTCAATGAGAATGCATGGGCTTGCACCATCCTCCAACCAGCACTTCTGGAAAAACAAACACACTGAACTTGAAATAAAAGAGTCTCAGAAAAGAAAAACAAAATACCAGATCACTGATCTGACAGGAAGAGCAAGAAAAAGAAAGTTATTTTAATAATAAATGTAGGGCAAGTATCCCTAAATCTCTAATGGATAAAAGTTACTTCATGACACTTAGTGTTTTAAACATTTTTTTAGTTAGTTAGTTAATTATTTATTCATAATAAAATACACAACAATAATACATACAATCAAAAGAAAAGATAAGACAACACATATAAAATGAAAGGTAGCATTTTAGGTAGGACAGCATAAACTTGTAATAAATGTGCTTAGAATTAGACAAACAGTGACACCTGGTGTTCAAAGCGAGTACTGCACGACCACTCAATGCTACACAAGTGCCTTCATGCAACCTGACTGACCAAATCAAACCAAATAAGTGCATTTTAGATGCTTTCCTGCCGATTATAAGTTTATAAAATATAAACAAAATGCTGAATTTATAAGCAGAAGGGTGGGCCTTCAAAACAGCAGATAATAAACTAGTAAAACACCCTAGGCTGAAGTCTTATCAGTTATAAACACACAATAGTTCAGAGCCAAGGGTGTCTAGAAACACTTACCTGTATTTCATAGTTTTGTTTTTTGGCAGCAGGTTGTAGCTTTTTCTTAGAAGGCTGGAAAAAAAAAGGTGAATAGTTAAATCAACATTAAAGCAAACAGCTATAAAAGTGATCAAGAGCTAAATAATAATTAGAGAAGCTGGACAAACCTCTGACTTTCTCTTCTTCAGAGGGGGTCGGACTGTCGGTTGGGGCGTATTAGAATCTCTGGCTTGAAGTGTCATGCGAACGCTGAAATAAAAGTAAAACCGTCTTTATTTATGAAAAACACATGAAACATTCAGAAGTTAGGAGATTGAACACAATAGAAATGTCGTATTATCTTAATTTGCTCATTAAATGTGTTGCAAGTTGAAAATATTTCTGCAGCATTTATGTCAGCTCTGTAAACATAATTAAATCTATTAAATTACTTGTTGCTTGGAATGCATTTTGCCTGTTGTCTCGGTAAAACTTTGAAAATGACTTATGCATGCACGATCTCACAAAGCTACCATTGCACATGCTCAGTCAGTATTTGCAATGCAATGTGGTCTTCACACCTACTTATAATTCTTTAACATCCAATCAAATTGTACACATTTTTGTATATTTGTAACTATCATGCTCCTTATCTGATGAATACTATTCAGAAATTATTCTTAAGTTTGATGTTTCATCTTTGTATCACTTCTGCTGGCGTGGCTCCACACTTTGGTAATTGCCACCTTTGTGTTGGCCACTGTGGATTAACTGTGGCGGCCATCTTGAATTTTACTGTCTACATTTCAAAAGATTTTCGTCAACGATTTGCGAAATACTTTGACAGACAAACAACATCGACTTCAATATTGGACGGTAAAATTTGAAGCAAATATTCAGAGCAACAAGTAGCGCTTTGACGATGTGTCGTGAATTGACCCGAGCTACCGCCGGATCAAATTTTAGCAGGAAAAAATAATAATAATCAGTAAAATTGACCAGATTATAGCCATTTTTGTGATTTCTAAAGCCAGTCGGCTATGGCAGCCATCATGACTCGTGTCGATTTCAAAATATAGTCGTAGAAGTCCAATGATTAATTCCTGGAAGTTTTATTAGAATGTCTAAAACATTATCACCCGCCTTTGCCTTTCGAAGGCAGGCACTAATGTCACGCTCACTTATAATAAAGACCCATTAAAGCTGCTCACCTGCGTCTGGACATGGTGCCAATTTTAATTACAGCCCCTGCAAATAAATAAAAAAAACAATTAATCAAAAAAGGTGCTCAGCTTTATAAACTGTTACACTAAAAAGACCACATCAGAGGCTATTGATGAGCTTATATGAATAAAAATGAGCTAATATTAAAGTTTAAATCTAAGAGTGCACATGTTACTCTAAAAAAGTGGCTAAAATAATTAGAATAATGTAACAAACAGCTCAGCTTTCTGGAGGAAAGTCCTGTTTTGATCATTTCAGGTTGAAGCTCTCATCCATGAAGCTGATCTACAAACTGAGACTAGCTTATGACATCATGGTTAGCTCGTCACCATCACTGTTCACAGGCACAAAAAAGGCACTCGAGCAAACAGCAGAGAGTTTGAACCCGAGCTGAACGAGCACATGTGAACACTGAGCACCTCTCCAGCTCAAAACAGACTAAAAGTTGTTTAAAGCGACAAAACAGGAGCGAAACTAGCCTGTCAAGTTCTGCGAGCAGCCACTGTGTGTGGCAGCTGCAGCCTCGGAGTCAGAGAAGGGGGGCGAAGAAAGAGCTCGCTCGGTTTCAGACAAAAAAAAAGTCACAAAACACACCAAAACAAGTCTAAATGATGGACTCGAGCCACGAGCCACACGTCTACGATCGTGTTCGGCGCGGTCGCGGTGGTCAAGTCGTCCAATTTCGAGCTTTTATCGAGGATTGAAAGTCAAAAGGCGCGCCAATTTCCACAAGGCAAGAAGCGGGAGGATCAGCCTGCGAGGGAAAACCAGTCCACTGGACCGGTACCACACGAGCCACATCGACTTCAAACTGGTATAAACTGCTAGAATATGCTCACGAACGCCACATATCTCAGTGGGGACCGTTTCGAAGACCGCTAGGCGCCAATAAGGTCGATTAAACTGGGCCTAAAGCGAAGCTGGTGTCAGGAGGGGAGCTACTGGAATTAGCAAACTAAAGCCCGGTTACTGCTAACTAGGTCATCAGTAACTGGTTAACCCCCCACCCCAGCTTACAAATCAACTGGTCACGAACAGTATTAGCACACAAACACATCTGAAGTTGGTACCAGGTTGATTTTTTTTTAGGCACAGTTGGAACATGATCACGATTTAAAGCACAACCAGCTCTGTATTGTAGTTATCAACAACACACACGGTCAGGATAAACAATATAAAGCCGCACGGAAGTGCAGCACATTGATCTGCTTTATGTAAAAGTTAGTTTAGTTGGAGTTAAAACTATCTTCGGTTTACAGATCTTATCTTTTCCCCCCGCAATATAACACATTCGTACAAACTTCCTTAGCAAACATATGATTTAAAACAAAGAAGACGCCAGGAAGGTTAAAAAAAAAAAGCTGATGTAAAAAAACCTATATCTGTTATATCGGCTGTCAGCAGCAGCTCTGTCTTACCTCTTCGATGAAGAATGAATGACTGCATCAGCTGTGGCGCCAATCCTTATATCCGCGTCCAATGCAGGGCGCCACTGCGCATGCTCGTTCCCGGTCAACATAAACGCGCTAAATGTTCAAAAATCCGAGCGGCGACGAGCAGAAATGGTCCTCGCCGAGCGGATCGAACGAAGCTCATTCACGCGACTCCGCTTCGGAACAAGTTGCTGGCGGCGAACAGCGAGGTGTCCCGGACGGTTTAGCTAAAATCTGCATTCATTTCTAACGGACACCGGGTCGCGTCGACGGTCTGCGACGTGAACAGCCGTTTCCGCACGTTGCGGCTGAGTTTTAACGATTCGTGGCACGTTCGGGAATCACCGCGCACGAAAAAACACACAACACACCGATGTTCTACGGAGATTTTGTTGATTCTTAATAAGACGCGGTAACTTCTTCCGGGTACGGATCCCGCCTGTGGGCGCGGCTTATGTGACGTCGAGCCAATGAGAGGGTCGGGCTGTGAACCGCGTGCCGAGTTCGAAAATGTAAACACGGCGAGCACGTGGGAGCTGCTGTCAAACAGCTGCAGGGAAGCCAGCTGCTCAGACACGCTTTAAGTTCAGCTTTTAACCAAAAACAGATGAACTTTTGTTTGATGACAAGTGTTTTCAAGATTTACTACAACTTTATCTACGTCTCAGCAAAAAACAGAAGAACACAGAACACAGAAGTGGATTCTTGTGTTGTTTTCCATGATTTCATGTGACAGATGTATTAGCACTCAGAGTATGAGTGGTTAATGACTATTAGCTATTATCTAGTATAGCTATCTATAACATTTACTGATTAATAGTCATGTTTTATGTTGGGTTAGCTGTGGCAGCCATCTTGAATTGGGTTGCAAATGTTAACGGGTTTTAGATGCACAACCAAGGACTACTTTCTAAGTCTCACCCTAATCTGTCCATTGGCGTATGACATATTTCACTAACGAGAGACACAGCTAAGTGAGGTAAAGCTTTTGTGCATGACTCTGTTACAACCACATCCGCTTTTTGCACTTTTCATGCAAAACAGAACCGATTTCAGTTCATAATCAGTTGCAGCTGTTCATAAAACCTATATCCACTGGTTAATGAGATATTTTGCTAACTCTAGAAACAGCATCTCCAGACAATAGCAATAAAAACGTTGTCACTGTTTATCCTTTCAAAGAAACATAATAAAAATAGGTAATGACAATAGCAAAACATAGTTTTTACCCAGTTATTTTTATTTTGCCATCTTTTCTAGTTATAATTAGGTAATCGCAGATTGTATTTCGGTTATTTCACAACATAAACACCTGCATTATAAATGTCAGCAAAGAAAACAGACAGGACTTTGTGTATGAAACCATTTATTAAAGGCTAATAAGAGATCACATGTAAAAACTATTACAGTTGGAAAACAGATGACCCCGCTCTTTCATCAACATAGTTTTTTTTTTTTTTTTTTTTTTTGCTCTCGTTTCGGACATCCAAACAGAGTTAATCAATTTGTTATACATCCAATATACAAACAAGCAAAACAGACAAACATTAACAAAGTAAATCCTAAAATTATACACTTTTTTTCCCCCCTCTTTTTTGGCAAAGTGCTGTATTTTTCCAGTAAACTACACAAAAACAAAAATGTCTAACACTTGGTGAAACAAAGAAAATATGAATGCCACACAATAATCGTCACACTTTCAAATAAAAAGAGGTTTTGCTACATCATTCTGTCTGGTTTGTCGCGTCATTAGAAAAGCTGTTCTCAGGCTGGGCGAACGGCGGCGGCGAAAGGGAAGAAGCTTCTTCCGAGCAATGCATAGTTTGTTTCTGACGTCTCGTGTATTTTTTTAAATCCCTTTACGTCTGATTGAAACATTAAAAAAAAAAGAGAGAAAAAGTTCAAGTTCTTCATCGATGCATTGTCATTACAGTTTAACCTGGAAGGCACGTGATCCACAGATTTCAAGGCATTGAACATAGACTCTAGAAATCCCTGTTTGATTGATGATTAAAACTGAGAACAGAAACAAAACACGAAACTTTTAAAGCTCCTGCCGGCAGGAGGAGCCTCGAACACACATCTCTTCTCAAACATTGTAACATAAAATATCAGTTATTACAGAAACATGTTGAGAATAAACAAAAAGCTTAAATACTCTAAAGAGCAACTCACTGCGTTATTTACAGCAAACCGTACATACAAGTAAAAACCACTTTTTTCTTTTATCCATGCTACAGGTTCATCAACATGAACTAAGCTGTAAAGTCCACGCTACAAAAAGTTTATATTTGAAGTTGGCGGTGATTTTTGAGCCTAAAAAGTATGTTTTTAATCTGATTAACTTTATTTTTTGACATTCTTCATTTGAATAACATTAAAATAACATTATGCTTTAAGTAAATCAAAAATTGTGAAGTCAGAGCCCTTGTCCAGAACACTAAAAATTATAGCTTGAAGTAAAAGTTAATTTCTTTCAAAATAAAAGCCAACAACGCTAGTTTGTTACATTTTCAATACACTAAAAACACGCAAGCGTCAAATGTAGATGAAACACTATTTTTCTCAATATTCGAAGCAAAAAGTTGCCAAAATTTTTAGTCTGAATATATCTTTGCCTCAGCTTTCAGAAGACAAAATAAAACATGAACCGAGGCAAGAACCCTTAACACAAAAATAATAATTTTACAAACTACTTGTAGGAAAAAAGGCTACAACTTATTATTTTTTTGTTTGTTTAAATAACACTTTAAGAAAAATGTAACTATCTTAGCATGGAAATTAGAACAGTTGAAAAAGTATTAGCATTAAGCACATCCCTAAAACAATGTTACGTACACACGAGAAAAGAAAAATACAGTATATAAATATTACATTTCTGAAAAAGACCAACAGTTCTTCTGCGTCTTCAAAGATTCCCAACAATCGAGACGGTTTAACTTTCCCAGTCCTCGGACTGAAGGCGAGTCATTCTCACAAACATTTTCTTGAGGAAAAGCTCGCAGAGAGGGAGCTGGAAACGTCTGAGCGTGAACATTAAAAACAGAAACAAACAAAAAAAATCATCAGCCATCAAGTAAATCTGCATTTTTCTAAAGTGTAAAGGTGATTGGTTGCGACCCTGAGAAGTGGACTGCAGATTCAATTTGAAACATACAAAAAGACTTTCTTTTTCCAACGTCATAACGTGAACACAACTCTACAAATCATGCAACAAACTGCACACAAGCATGACCACACACACCAACGCAACAAGTTATAGATGCGTACAACTTCATACTGATATGTACTTTGTTGTTTTTTTCCTTTACATTAAAAAAAAAAAAAAAAAGTATTTTGGAAGTTTGTTTATTTTTAAACACATTTTGTGAAATTTCTACTGTTAAAACAAGGCATTTAGTGATATTAACCCATTATTTTTAGTCTTTTACACTGTTTAAAAAGGAGAAACGTACTGAATCATAACGTCAGAAGCAGGTTCAGTCAGTGCTGCAGAAGGTGCACAAAGCAGTAGTGCTGAAGATCTCAAATGATGGGACATTAAAGAGTTAACAGCATAGGTAAGTTAATTATGCATTGCTGGGTTGTTGTTTTTTGTAACCATCATGGTTTCAAATAGGAATGCATGATATTATCGGCATGCATGATACAGGCAGTCCTCGGTTTACGAATCATCCGGTTTACGAATTTCCGGACTTACGGTCAACCCCCGTTGAATATAATTATATGTGTTTATGGACGAATGTGTGGTGTAATGTGTTAGCTAACTGTTTGTAAATAAAGTTCTGTGTGTGTTTATGGAACCGTTTGTACGCGTGTTCAGTCCCATGTCGATAAATGGGTGTGCGGCGCAGCGTTAGCATACATTTACATGTATTTTCG
>JARVGV010001153.1:7446341-7466936 GCA_031762435.1 Hypsolebias longignatus | reverse complement strand
TTGTCTGACCAACAGATCTCACTTGTAAATGAGTCTTTGAGGCTTAATGTGACTTATCTGTTTAAATAAAGGTTGAATGAATTTAAAATCCTTATTTATTTCAATGAAACCAGATTAGTTAAGTAAAGTTAAATATTTTAGAAAGTATCAAAGTTACAAATACCAACCCTAACCCTAACCCTAACCCTACCAAAATATTTGATATTTCTAAACGCATGCTGAAGTGATTAAAGTTAAAAATCTTTAGAAGTAGCCAAAGAAAGCAATAGTGTGAATGCTGAATCAGCATTAAAACATATACAGTAGTCATATATGAAGACTTTGCTGTGAATGTAAAGTTTTTGTGAGTTTTCTCTTCTGTGTGAGACGTGGAATCATCACTTTCAATCCAACCCCTGGCTTGTAGCCTCATTGTCGTCTGGCACAATCATTTCAGACCATCCTCAAACAAAAATAGAGCCTTGTCCTCATTCATTGCTCAAACTCAACAGCAATAACAGTACTGAAAATTCCTGTCTTGCTTCATCATGTTATTTTACAGAAGCTGAAAGAGGTGCGTATGCTCTGCCTGAGTTGTTCTGCCTGCGGCCTTTAATCAAGCTTGCACAGTATTTTTATTTTTTCTTTTTTGCTTGGCAGGACAGTGAGTGTGAAGGACACGCTTTGTCTCAGAATACAATTCTTTCTTCAGCTGTGATTGCCATGCCTCATCTCCTTTTTAGTGTACCCAAACACTTCTCTTCCTCGGATCATGTTCAAACACTTCTTTAATTACACCATAACACGTAGAGGTGGCTGAAAAAGCAACGCTTCGCACAGAACATGGCACGAGAAAGAAAGAGTGAAGAGTTTGCTTTGGAAAGGCCTCAGCGCCTACTCACTAAAGCAAAACTATCACCGAGACGCGTGTCCATGAATCTATCCATGGAATAAAGTTTGTGTGGAAACAGGCATGTTTCAGGAAGGACAAAAGATGTTGAAGTGTGTCTATTTGTCACTCTAACAACTTGGATGTTCAAGTTGGTGGATGAAAATGACCAAAGTTCTGTTTTCTATAGTTTCTGTGACTGATATATTTTATACTCCAGTTGCATATCATCAGCAAAACATTTGACTTTTCTCCTTTTACAATGCAGCACAATGCTACAGGGACATCTTTAACTTGTACTGGATGAGTGAAGGTAATTTGTTTTGCTCTTGATGTAATACTTCTTTCTCTCAGGTAATAAAGAAAAAGAATAAAAGGGGAAATCTGAAAATTTAAATGTTTTTAGCCATTATAAGAGCGTTAGGTCACTGCCTGTCCCCTGACATTGAGGCCTCTTCTTCTTGAGCTCACCTCAGCATTGCTGCTCCGGCACGCAGTGAGAATGAATATTTATTTGTTTCATGTTGGAGTGAGGGAGAGTCAGTCTGGCACGGGATCAGACCAAGATAAAGGCTGTTCTTCTTGATGTTGTCTGCCAAGGCCAAGCCATACCTGCAGTCAAATGGCTCTACTAATATCAAAGGCAGGTAGCTGGGCCACATCCAGCTGTCCCTGCTTCATCTGGCCTCAAGGAGCATCTGTCCAACTCATTGAACTGAGTCCAAGCTCTCAATGAGGTCTTTTTTCTCTCATGTTCAGCTCTTTCTGGCAGTCAGCTCCATCCCTTACAGTAGAGGAAGACATAATGTGCATAGAAGCTTTCTATGACTTAATGTCTTATAACTAAAGAAATTACATCTCCTGTGAAAATGCAGTGTTGTTGCTGAAAACTGCTGAAGAAGTTGAAACCAAGCTAAAAAGGTTTGAATTTGAGCAGCTGCCATTTGCTGAATGCAGGGACATGAAAGCAGAAAACAGGAGAAAAAAACTGCAGAAATGTGTAGAAAAAGCTGAATTGAGCAGAAATTAGCAGAGTAAGCTAAAATGGCAGAAAAAGGCTGAATAGATCATTACAAAAAAATTGGAAAAAATGCACAAAAGAAACTGAAATGAGCTAAACAGTAGCCAAAAAGCCAACATAAAATGCTGGGAATAACAAAAAGTAGCAGAAAAAAAAATTAAAAATTTGAAATGAGCAAATAAATTGAATAAAAAAGACTAAAATTAGCTGAAAACTTTGTAGAAGTACTGTAGTCGAAAAATCAGGACAAAGCTGAAATTAATGTAATGAAGCTGAAAAAGCCGAATCAGAACCAAAGCTAAAATGGTTGTAAACACAGAAGCTGGAGAGCTCCATTCATTTACAATAAGAAAAACATGGCCGACAAAGCTAAATATTTCAGACAGTAAAAATTGCACAAATACTAAAAGTCACAGCATGAATGCCCTGCATGAGCTAAACGTTTTGATGTCTGATTGCTTGAAACGGCACAAAACTGCAGAATGAGTGGCGTTCCTGAAGAAAAGGATATCAGTAATGTGAATTAAAAACATTCACACAAAACAAAACGATGCATGAAAACAAATTCAAAGTGAAGTCGATCATTGGGACACACATTTTGTTCATATATTCCAGTCTGTGCTGCATTAGTGTCCAACACATCATTTGTTTACAACCTTGAGGTTTTCAAGCGTTGTTAAACCTAATCTGTGGAGATTGAAGGACAAAAGATCCACATGGACCTTTAAAGACCTCTTAACACACGAATGTTGTGCAAGCCAACAAAAGTTAAATCTTCCAAGTCTCTAATCAATCTACAAGTGCACTGTGAAGACATGCTTTGTTCAAATGTGGACGACATTTATTCTGTAAAATACTCGATGGTGCTGCATGTCATGTGAAGAAACATCTGGTGACGCATCTTTTCCCTCCAGCTGTGGAAGCAGTGTTTTGTTTTTTTCAACCAGCAGAACATATTTTTATATTCCTGGCTTTAGCCAATGCTGCTGTTCATTAGACAGATACATATTTGTGATGCTTGTTTTATTTTTCCAATTTTATACTTTGCTACTGTCTTAGGCCTTCTCACCACCTAATACTGTACCTAATAATGAGAAAGTCTCACAAGTTTTGCTTCATGATACTAACCTGTTTCATTTGTACTCTGATGTCAGAACTTTGGAGTTCCATGTCAAATAACATCAACTGGAACACCTCCAAAGTCTGAATTCTGGCTCAGATGTTCCTCAGCCAACATGATTTCAGTTCATGTTGACCTTATCAGGCTGAGGAAGAGGCAGAGCCAGATGTTCAAAAGGTGAGTGCTTTATTTAATTTAAGTGTTGATGTTTCAGAGCTGGAAGGGGGAAAAGGACAAGGTGGTCTTGTAATTCTTCAAGTTTAGATGAATGATGTATTTTGTTTTGAAGATAGTCTTTTCTTACTGGTGTTTGTGTTTGCAGATGGAGCTGGAGAGGAGGGGGAGACGAGGTCCTGGGTGTCCACAAGGAGAGAAGATCCAGAGGAGTTATCGGTGCAGGAACAGGTCGTTGTTGTTTGGTGGTTGATGATCCAGATTGATGTTTGGGTGGTTGGAAGGACAAGATGATGTCAGGGTGAAGTCACGAGGAGGTCTTGGAAGACTCGAAGGAGCAGGACTTGGATGTCGTTAGAGAAGATGTCAAAAGGTTGTTAAAACTAAAACTTAAAAAAAGTTGAGTCAGGTTCTCTGGACGGTTTCTTTTAGTTGAAACATTTCGATTATTGAGCATGAATCATCAAACACTTTGGCCATGACTGCGTCAAAAGAGTCAGTGGGGGAGAGGGTGGACTCCAGAAACCATCTGAGCACAATCAAACTGGTTGACCCACTATGTTAAGGTGCTATTTATAAGACTGAGTTTGTTGCAGCTTCTCGGACTGATGAAGTCTTTTGGATGAAAGATGAAACGTTTAAAAAAAAAAGAAACCGTCCAGAGGACCTGACTCAACTTTGTTGGATTTTTCTACCTGGATTATTGAGCATGAATCAGGATGCTTAGGAATAAGTTTACCAGCTGTCCATGATTTACCGTGAGGTATCGTAAAGTCCCAGCGTAGGAAGAACATCTGGCAGGAGTTTGTATAATCTGCAGAGCAGTCCTCCAAGTCAGCTGCAGGTGTGGAGTGGTGGCTGATTGGGATGAACAGCAGCTGTGGTGAGAGTGAATAGGGCTGGAAGAACATCACCAACCCAAAGCTCAAACCCCACTATGGCCGCCTTGTGTGTGTAAGTTGTGCTAGATGCAGTTATAAACTCTTTATTTACATTTCAGACAGAGGGTAGTTCATGAAATCAGTCGTGACGTGTACATAAAAGCAGACATAGTAACATGTATCGTTGTTGGTCACTGAGCACAAAAATGAAATAATCCCACTGATTTTACAACTTGCATCTATCAAAGTGCATTGATCCAGTTTAGAAAACAGAATTGCAAATGTAATTCAAGAGGCCTGCATAAATGACCAAAGATACAGATGTAAGAACAAATACTGACAAGAAAAGAGGACCCAGCACCAGATTTGTGGGCAGTATAGCAGAGAGCCAATGAGATGTGGACATTAGTCCAGATTCCAGGTCATTAAACTCAACCTGGGTGTTGCCTCGGTGTGTTCAGGGTCATTGTTTTGTCGTTGTCAGTGACCAGTTGTCCAGTTCCTGCAGATAAAAAACTTCCCCACTGCATGATACTGCCACCACTATGCTTCAGTGTGTGTATAATGTTCAGCATGTTGACTAAGTTTGTGTCAGACATGCCATTACCCTTGAATATCAAAAAGTCCCATTGTATTCTCACCTGACAGCAGCACCTCCTTCCACATGTGTAGGGAGTTTATTTTGGCAAAACTTTGTACCTATTTTCTTCTTCCACTTTCAAATAAACAGGGTTAATTTCTATGGACACCTTTCAGGTTTAACTTGTTTCAGTTTATATAAAAAGATTATATAGAATGTTTTATGTAAATCAATTAAATAATCCTAAATGGTATAAAAGTACAAGTTTTTATAAGAATGCAGTATCAAGGAGGATAAAAACTTCTAAAACCTATTATATCAGTGTAGGAAAATCAAGAATAAGTAACAATAGCTTCAAAAACTTAAAATAGTGGATAAAATATATTTTTTATTTTTTGTGAGGTGTCTGCCGGTCATCAAGAGATAAAGATGTCTATTGACCTCATGTACAGATTTAGGCTGCTCTGTCTTACAAGTAAACGACACTGGTCACTTTACTCCCTGATAGACAACAAGGTGTGACATTTTGTGTTCTAAATCAAATGTTTAATTAACGTGTTCATGTGCAACTTTTTAAAAACAAACATACAAGAAGAAACCAAACCAACCTCAAAGAAATGTCAACACCTTTAAAGCCCAGTGGTGCTGAGCCAGTGCATCATTATTCACCAGATGTAGCATGTACACGCCCTTATTCAAAGAATTATACTCTCTACATCAACCTTCCATTAAATATACATAAATCCATCATGGTTTAATAAAGTGGACTACAGTGAATCTGCTGTAAAATGCAGACTGATAAATACTCAATCTATATGTAAATGCAGAGCATATTGGTGGTGGGTTGGGGGGGAATCAAAGCGCAGAGAAAAAGTAATAACCACCTTATTTGATCAGAAGCCCAGGAGCTAAAGTTTTGATTTTTACAATGCAATCTGAGGAGGAGAGAGTTTTGGAGCCGCAGCAGGGAGGTGAGGGTTTGAAAGCGTTCACACGGGAGCTGACTATCTGAGGGGCCACTGGATAACAGAGAGGACCTGAGAGATTACTCTCACCCAGTGGAAATGGAAACATGGCATTTGGAGGTCTCAGCAGCTTTTACCCCATTCCCACAATCACAGAGAGGAGGAGAACGTGGGGAATTACATCAGGTTGAAAATAACTTCCTCGTTCTGGTGCTCAGGCAGCAGCAGCATGCTCAGACTGAAGCAGTCTTTGTCCAGGTGGATGTTTGCAGTGACTCTGGATGAACTCACGACTCTTTAACTGAACAAACACACACAGTCAGGCTGCGTAAAAAATCTTAATACTGTACTCATAGAAAAGTAGTTAAAAAGTTATTCTTTCTGGGGTTGTGAGCAATAAACCAGCTTTTTAACCACTTGCTGCCAAAGATAAAAGGTGTTATTACGTCTGTGTCGCTGAATTCAAGATGGCCACCACAGCCAACTGGCTTTGGGAAACAGAAATGCCTACAATGAAGTCAGTTTTACAGATAATGAGCTAAGATTTGGTGTAGTAGTGGACAAGCATCATCCCCAACTCATGTTCTGAGGACAATGTTTTGATCAAAACTTTGATGTTTTATTATTATTTAAATTAAACTTTACTGTCCACTGTCACGGAGCGAAGAGGGGAAATTGGAAATACCCTCTGTCTGCTCGTCCGTCTGTGATATGAGCTTGATAATAAAAAAAGCAAGTGAAGTACCAACTTCCATGTTGGTGTGTGGTAAAATCTAGGTATAATAAGGTTCCTTTCAAAAATTGGGTTGCCATATAAAAATCCAATATGGCCACCATCATATACAGGCAGTCCTCGGTTTACGAATCATCCGTTTACGAATTTCCGGACTTACGTTCGACCCCCGTTGAAAACAATGAAGTCGGGTTACGGTCTAAATGCGTCATTACGTTTTTACGCACGCACTTGGATGTTGTACATAGTGTTGGAAATAGTGTTTATAGTGTTTATATGTGTTTATAGATGAATGTGTGGTGTAGCGTGTTCAGTCCCATGTAGATAAATGGGTGTGCGGCACAGCGTTAGCATACATTTACATGTATTTTCGCGGTTTACGGGCATAATCCGGACTAACGATCGCCACGTGCGATCAATTCCAGTTTACGTTCAAATCGGGTTACGTTCAATGCGTAGGAACGGAACTCGAACGTAAACCGAGGACTGCCTGTATTAGCGATAAAGTTAAGTATCGGACATCGGTCAGTCCATCAAAGTAACTCACCGATATATCTATCTATACAGTATATCTATATACATATATAGATGTATATATATATATATGTATATATAGATATATACTGTATATCTATCTATATATCTATATACATATACAGTATAGATATATAGATATATACAGTATATATATCTAGATAGATAGATACGACAGTGAAAAGACGTCACGCATTCTGCTGAGTTTAGATTTGTGAAAATTTACACATTTGCACTGTTTGAGTGTTTTCATTGTGTTACAGACAGTAATGTTATGAATAAATTTGACATTAAACATAATCCAAATTGAAGTGTTACATCATTTTCAGCCCCTTTTTGACATCTGGCCAAATTGACAAAGACCATACAGAATAATGTAGTATTTTAATTCCATAGTAAGTAGGTCTATGGGGGGAAATATTGGTATCGGTTATCAGCCAAATAAGTTTTAACATATCTGCATATTGGATATCAGCCAAAAATCCAATATCGTGCATCCCTAGTTTCATATTTATAAGACGAATATAAAGAAAACCTGAGGTCAATTTAAAAGAAAAAGCCATCTGTAAAAAAAAAAAAAAAAAAAAAATGAAACTAAAAGATCAATTTGTCTGTTCAGAAGCAGAAACGTGTTTAAACTGAAAGAGCAGAGCGTCAAATTCTGTCTAAGCTCCTGTCTTTCAGTTTGTGCAGCCTCTAGTCTCACACGAACGCTTGTGATGCAGCATCTGAACATCTGGACTGATGCTGGGCAGCGAGGCAGTGGTTTATTATTGCACTTTAAAAATGTTTCAGACATGAAAAGTTGTCCTTTTAACATCTTTAACCATAAATGTACACCGCTCTCTTGTGAAATGCATGAACTCGTCCAAAACAAGCTAAATGAACAACGATAGTATTATTGTCTGACGGTTAAAGGCAAGCTCCTCTCTTTAAGATTTTGATTTCCACCTACAGCACCACGTTTGTCCAACCAGCAGATATTGGCACTTTTCTAAAGCTTAAAGCCTTCGTCACGACAGTCCTGCACTGGGGAAGTTGAAGCACCTTCCACAGTTGTTTCTGTTCATATTCAAAGAAACAACGCCTCAACTGCCTTATCAAGCTGCTCAGTTAGACAACATCTATCTGAAATGACACCACTGGACCGTCCTGCTGCATCATGAACCTGCCTCTGAATAAAGTGACCTACAGCGTCCATTCTAACATGTTGGTAAGAATTAAAAAAAGAAAATGAGTCACATGACATGTCTTACTCTCGGTGATTGGACATAAAGAGGGAGTGGGTGTACAGTTCCTTTTTTTTTTTGCTTCCCTTCTTCGCAGCAGATTTTAAAAGAAAGGATGGATGAGAGGCAGGACGACAATGTTCACTGGCCTTTAAGCCACGGTTCCTGTTCGGGACAGATCTGGACGGTCGTCTGTGGCGGATGAGCTGGTTGCTGGTGTTTGTTTCTTGATAAATCGAGTGTTCGTGAAAGGCCAGTGTTACGATTCCCAATCTGTGCTGAGGGTGATGATGATGAAGGTAAAATCAAGACCTTTCAGAAGTTGAGGTGCCTCTGGGTGGGTTGGTGCAGGTGCACGATGCCAGGCTTGGGGGGTCGCAGCAGGTTGAGGCGGCGCAGGGCCTTACGGGACAGGGACTGGGTGCGTTGGGTGGCGTTGCCTGGTCGCTGCTGCAGAAGGCGGGTGGGGTCAGAGAGCGCTGCGGTGTAGCGGGTGGAGTGGAGGCTGGAGCGGTGCTGCACAACTGCCACCTCCGGCCTGCAGGGGGCAGCACAGACACAACCACAGAGCAGATTAGCTGAGTAACAGGAAACTAAAACAATTACAACAGCTCTTCAACAAAATGGCAACACGCTGAACTATTAATAAACTTCTGACTATTTGTATTTAATTTCATGGTTATACAGATAAAATGATGTTTTACAGCATAGTGTTATTTTATCAGGATTAAAATGTGATTTTTGAGCATGTTTGCAGTTGTTTTAGTTTTATTGTCAGTCGGCTACAGTCATATCCAATCAGCACAATATTTGTCAGACTGACAATTATAGTCATGTGAGTGTTTGATATGTTCAGTTGGACGTGGCAGCCATCTTAAATTGAGTTGGCTCTATTCAACTGGCGGCCCACGGGTGAGAGGAGTTCAGCCCACCAATGGGTTAATTTTAAATAAAACTAGATTTTAAACCGTAAAACAAATTTACTTAAGGACAACAAGTGCTGGATGTCTGGCCCCTGAGCTCTTAGCTTTCAGTAACTGTGCCCCCCCTGAGCAATTTAGTTGAATAGCCCTGATCTAGAAGATGCTGAAAGTTTAAATCAAATCCATCCAGCGGTTAATGAGATGAAGGCAACACCAAGATCTTCAGTTCAGGGTGTGTGTTGGGATCAGTTGTGGCTGCGTCCACTCCCAAAGTGTTGCCAGCAGCTGTAAAATCTGCTGCTCTCACCACTTTAGTGTTTTTTAAGGGAATTTGCAATGGCAGCCATCTTGAATCAGGTGGACTCCACTGTTGTTTCATTACTGTAATTATTTTGCTAACAATCAGAAAGACACAGGCAGAAAACATTATCTATCTATCTTCTGCTTTTGATGGTGGACGGTGATGACATTTGTTTTGCAGCTAATACTTGAGCATTACCAGCATCTTCTGTCTATAAATTAGAAACAGAGGTTTGGCTGCATCAGGCACCTTATCCCGAAAGACTTTCTTTACAATTCAAATCTAAAATTTGAAATAACAAAACCAAAGTGGTGTAATTTACTTCATTACACTCAGGTGAAGGCAGGCTCTGTACTGAAGCAGACTTTAGAAGGTTCGGGTGTTACCTGCGCCGAGCTCCTTCTACGAGCCTCGTCTTGTCCTTTCCTCCTGAGGCCGTCAGGTTGGCAGACAAAAAGTCCAGTTCTGGTTGGAGCATCGAGCGTCGCGGGAGGGGGTCGAGAGCCAGTCGCGGGGGGATGTGATGGGCGTAGACGGACATGCTGGGGTGTTCGATCAGCAGGTTCTCCAGGGGGCTGGTTTCCAGGAGGATCGGCTGGTTGCTGTGGCCAGTGAAGCAGGGCGGAGGGGTGATGAACCAGCTCTCTTCCAACGAGCAGCCCTCCAGATCCTGGAAGCCACCCTCCTCATCACCCACGTCTTCGTCCTCCTCTGCCCCGCCGTCTGGGTCGGTGTCAGCTGTGGAGTTGAGGGAGGTGCAGGAGGGGTAGCGTATAGCGGGGCTGGCTATAGGAGAGGGGATCATCACCAGGTCCTCCTCCTCCTCCTCTTTATCGTCATCAGGACTGATGGAGGATCCAGAGGCGTTGCCACACTGAGCGGAACAGGCTTCAGCTGCACAGACAAACAGTTCCATGTTAATATTTTAGATTGGTTCATTAAAACAAATTTTTTTTAATCACTCGTGGGCCGTTTTAACTTCACACATCTGTTTTCCAGTTACAATCTAAAATGCTTGTTAAGTATTACTGTAAAAGAAAATACAGTACAGAACTTGTTTAAAGGGTCGGACTGTTTCAATACAAGGAGTTGACTTACTGTATGGAATGATTTGGATAACAATATTAAATGTGCTAAATCTATGCTTGTGTTTAAAAGATCAAATCTAAGTTGTTAACAAAATACTCAAATCTTTAGTTCAAATATCCATTGTATTAATATTTTTTTAGTTAACTGATGAAGTTGATCTTTTTATTCAGTTACTTGGAAAAACTTTGTTTGAATTGATTGTTTGGATTGATTTAGCTTTTTTTTTTTTTTAAAGGGGCAGATAAAAAATTTTTTTTTTCTTCTTTCTGCCACCTTTCATTTTATGTTTTTTTTTTCTCTCTTTCACTTTTATTACTACATGTTTGAACTTTGTTTTTATATTGAATTTAAAATGAATAAATTTAAATAAAAATATATATATATTTGTAAAAATAATCTAACATCGTTTTAATTTATTCACTTTTTGACTAGAGTTAAAACTGAAACTACACCAGGCTGCCAGCAGGTGGCAGTGCAGAGCAAGTGACGCCGCAGCACTGCACAGCCAACTCAAACCACAACCTGCACCAAGGTTTTTGTTTTCGAGCTAAACCTGCCTGAGACTGAAAGCAACCTGGTTTTTAGTTCCTCCACTAAAAGCAGCAGAGCTAACCACCGTGCATTCTTTGGCACACAACTCATCTGTCCAAATCCTGCACAGAAATACAACCAAACTAACTATGAGCAAAAGATCTGTTTGCAGATTACGTGCATTTTTATCAGGCATCAGTTTCTAATGCTTACATGAGAAACAGGAAGTTGTGATGTGGAAACATAAGCTGAAACAAACAATCATAACTTTGCAGTCTCTGTTTGGATCCACTTCGATTCAGGGAAATGATATTTTCACCCAAAGTCAAATATAGTTGATAAATAAGATATATTTAATATTCAGACCCTAAATCATTACCTCACCAAACACCCACACATGTAGCAGCTTAACTTCTCAACACCTCCATCAATTAATGCTTTTCTTTGTTCTACCTCACACTTTGTAAGAATATTGTAAATTATGTTCCTTAATTAAAAGTTTGGAGCTCTTTTGTAAATGACATCAACACCACATAGCCGTCCTCGTTCAGGCACAACAAAACAGAGAAGCTGACTCAGCACCGCCCAGAGACCACTATGCAAACTTTATCCTCTCTGCTGCAGCTCGAAGCTCGCCGTCCACACCCATCTGCAGGACGGAGCGTCATCTGGACACCGAACAGGAGGCACCACCTGCAACAGCTGGCAACCGGTCGGCCAACACCGTTTGCGAGAGAGCCTCACAACATCTGCGGGGGTTCTCGGTTTCCTCGCCCGAGCAGCGGAGGCTCGTGTTCGTGTGGTTTGAATATTTTATCCCAAACCTTGAGCAAGTTTGTCGCAGGCAGGGTTGTATTTTGACACTTGCACAGGAGCTCCCCTCTGACAGAAAACATGTCCTGGTCTAAAAACTGTGCCGAAAACAAATAGAAGTTGTTTAAAAAGGGCCCAGCAGTGTTTTGTGCATAAGACTAGCAGTTCTTTGGGTTAATGAGGTCACTCTGGATTACAAATGACCCAGCTGACCCCTCTACATAAATCTGTCTCCACAACAAAACCAACAATGCTCTGAGTCTGCAGGGTTCTGCACATTTCTTCCACTGCCTCCCTCCTGTGACCAAATCTGCCAAATTAAAGCTCGTATTGCAACAATATTACATACATTCAAATAAAGGGTGTAAAATTATCTACAATTTGTATTTGTGTTGTAATAAATGCTGGGCCAGTTGCAGCACTGATGTAGACCATTTTCTAAATTCTGTTTTTGCAAACAGATCCTGTGTGAGAGCTCAAAACCTTTACACTCTTTAAAGTACAGGCGTGAATGGAGTTCCTATAAAACACTTGAGTTTCTGCAGGCACGTTTATAAAGTCGTGTAAAAAAGGAAGTTTCTGAATGCATTTGTCTCATTTTTATGATTTCAACAATGTTTCAATATGTGTATGGGAAACTGAACTGGTGGTTTTTATCGTGTGAATCTTCATGAAGCATTCATTTTGATCTAATTTTTCTTCCGTACATTGTTTGGCGCATTTCTCATCCTTCAAACCTTTTACTGCTCCTTTCACGTATTGTCCTGCTTCAGCTTCTTTCAGCTTCCTTGTGCTAATTTAAAATTTTCAGGTACTTTCAGCTGTTTTGTGCTCCTTTCAGATTTTTTCTACTAACTATAAAATTTTTGTACTTCTTCTAACGTTTTAATTTCAGCGCGTTATGCTCCTTTTAGCTTATTTCTGCATGTTTCAGCCTTTTCTGCTATTCCAGCTTCTATTTGTAACTTGGATCCTGTGTAATCTCTGACTCAACTCTTTTATGTTAATTTCAGGGTTTTTTCAGACAATTTCCAATTTTATGCTCAGTTCAGCTTCTTTTAGCCAAATTAGCCAAACGTTCTCTTTCTGCTATCTTCTGCTAACTTAAGCTTCTTTTACCTTTTTCAGCTACCTTTTTAGCATTTTTTTTTCTAATTTCAGATGAATTCAAGTTTTTCATGGTAATTTTTTTGTTACTTTCAACCTATTGGTAATTAACTGCTTTATGGTAATTTTAGCTTGTTGTGCTCCTTTTAATTCCACATGTTTTAGCTCATTTCAGCTCTTTCCGCTTCCTTCTGGTAAGCTGCTTTCTGCCTTTTCAGCTATTTTTTTGCTAATTTCTGTGCTTTTTTTAATTTTTTAGCTAATTTCCAAAAGTTGTGCTCATTTTTGCTCATTTTAAACCTAATTCAACTAAAATTTGTTTTACTTTCTTCTGCTAATTAAGGCTTCTTTCATTTCAGCTACAATTCAACAAAATTTTAGCTAATTTCAGCTGTTTTTCAGCAAGTTCTTCAGCAATAATCATTCAAACTGCATTTCTGCAGGAAATGCAATTAATCTCAATAGTATTTGAAGTAACAATTCATCTGAGTAACTAAATATTAAAAATATCCACAACTTCAGGTGTGTTCAATAAAAAGGTGTCAGCAGCAGCAGAACCCACACACGTCCACCTCTGGTGGTCCAGAAAGGGAACTGCCAGGATTTATTTTTACCTCCTTTGGTTCCTTGGACACTTTTGTTTGGCCTGATTACAGGTCGAGTGCTCTAAAAACTGATCCAGGTCCAACACCAGCCCAGAGTGGGCCTGGCGGTCTTATCCCCCTCCTGCCTGAAATATTCACACGGCTGCAGAATCGGAGACATGTCACGTCACGAATGGAGGTGGCCGAAGCGTGGCTCGAGGCTCACTCCCAGCCTTTTGGAAACCACCACAGTGCGTCATGAAGTCGTATAAAGTCTGTGTGACTTGTTGAACTCAACAGGTCGCGTCCGTTAGGACTGGCGTCTGTTTTTGGTCTCGGCCAGCTCTGGAAACTTGGCTCGACTCTTCCTGCTGTTACAAAACGACTGTAAACAGTTTGCAGCCGCAGCTCCATGTCAGTTTATTTTCTCTCTGCACATAAAGTGGCGTAAATCAAACTCTGTTCAACAGTTTTGTTTTCAAACGTTCTTCTTCAGGAGGTTTTGCACTCTATCCTTAAACGTTATGGTGTTTTCAAAGTATTCATTAAATTCAAATTTTATGACAAGCACTTTAATGAAGCTGCCAAGTTAAGTCCTGCATCCTGTTCCAATATTTATAGTAGTGGTATTCAAAAAGCAATACATTTTATTTATCATCAAAGCTGCTCTGCAGCGGTTGTGCAACATTAAAACCAGCTGCAAAGTTTAGCTAATCTAAGACTATTTTAAGAATAAAACAAGCAGATCATAAATTTTTCCTGTCACCTGTGTGCTATTCCTAAAAGAACGTGAGTCAGAGGTAACTATGACATAAACGCACTAACGTGTGAGTTGAAATTTAACTTAAAATATGTGTCTGAAGATAAAATATGGTTTCTGGATGAACATGTACAGACGCTGCAGACTGTTAATTTGGAAAACAACAGAGTTACATCATAAATGACAAAAAAGGGATGCGTCATTTTTGCATACCAAATTATTACAAGCAGGGTCGGTCCAAGGCAGAAGCAGCTGCTTAGGGCCCCGGGGCCACTAGGGCGCCCCTATGTGGAATTTATTTATTTAAGTAACGATTTCTTTATGAGTCTATTTAATAATTTAAGTTCAGATTTTGCAAATCATTGCATACATTTATAGTTTTAAGAACTAATTATTCAACTATAAATGTCTCTTTTAAACCATTTTACATGGTTTCAAGTAATTGGTCATTATGTATTTTCTTGATATTTGATTTTTTTTGTATTTAATTTTGTCCGTTTTAGCACCGTTTAATTTATTTTTATGCATCTAAGTTATTTTATCTGTTTGTTGTTGATCTTGCACTATACAGTATACTGTACAAATTATTTTGAACATTACTGTTGCAGTTCTTTGGAATCAAAGATAATAAACCAGATTACATTTTTGCTGTAAAATACATTGCATACTGTTGTTTTCTTTTGTTACTTTTAGTACCACTCATATATATACCACATTTTCTGGCATATAAGTCACAGACTTTTTTTTTTGCATAAGTTTGTCAGTCCTGCAACTTACATGCCGAAGGAGCATTTATGGTTGTTTATTTATATATTCACAACACAATTTTTGACTGATGCTTTAAATTTCTAAGAACTGCAACAGTGAGTCCTCCCGTGCACACTCGCTTTCCTCATATGGTGCAGGCGGAGTAACGCTGGAGAGCTAGTGGCTCCAGCCGTGATGGATGGATGGTGTTGCACCGTCCAGGCAAAATTAAGCTGTTTTCACCATTAAATGAACACGGCGGGTCAGAGGTGACACATAATAAATGTGACTTATACGCCGAAGTGACTTAGTTATGGTTTTTCCTCTTCATGATGCTTTTTTGGACTGATACAACTTTTTTCTTTTCATTTACCCTTTATTTATGCATGTAGTCTCACTGAGCCACGAGAACTCATTTTAAAGAGAGAGACCTGTTTTCAGGGAGCAGATGGTGGGGGTTGAGGGCCTTGCTCAGGGGCCCAGAGTGGGGCTGGGTGGAGGCAGGTGTGGGTGTTTCACCTTTTCCCCCCCACATTTTTTGATGTTGTCGGTACCAGGGCTTGAACTGGAGATCTTCTGATCACAGGCCCACCGTCTCTAGCCACTGCGCCACCACTCCCCTATAGTCCGGAGCGACTTATATGCCGGCAAATACGGTACATATAATGTAAATAGGGCTGTCAGAGTTACAAAGAGTTTATGTTAGGTGGGTGAATGATCTAATCAGCTGACTGTTGATTGCAGCAATCAATATTATTAGCAGAAATTGAGGGCCCCAAATCAATTTTCACTTAGGGCCCCATGGAGGCTTGAGCCCACCCTGATTACAAGGTAATAATAAGAACAGAGAAGTGAGGTTTAGATGTTTTTTTTTTTTTTTTTGGCAAATAGGTTCAAAAGAGTAAAAAATTAATTGTAAGTAAAATCAGTTATTTTGTTTTTCCTTGGCTTTCTATCCTCTAAAAATTTTAAAATAAGAATTACCCAGGTAGTTGACCAGGATCCAGTCTTCGTCGTCTTCCTCTTCTTCCTTGCCGTCTCCGGACCTGCTGCCTCGGCTCAGCTCTCCCGCGTCGTCCCCGAACAGAGCACTGGCAAACCTCTGGAACATCCCGGGACGTCCTGAAGGCGCGTGAGGCTGAGGGCGGCGCGTGGCTCGGAGCGACGGCGGGGAAACGTGGCGGTCGTTTTGGTCATCAGCTGCAGGCCACACCGTGGGCGAAAGGCTCCAGAGAGGTGCTAAAGTGCATCAGTGAGATGTGGTCACAGATCATCTGAGGGTCAGCAGAAACATGCTGGACAACGTCAGGGCTCCACAAGTGCAAAAATACAAAAAATACAAGTCCTAAAAGGAGAAGAAGAAAAACACAATTAATAAATTTAAGTCCTTTTTTAATTTGAACAAAATTATAACAAGAAACAAAAGCAGACGTCGGGAAGAGTTAATAAAGTAAACATTGTTGGCTGCTCACCCAAAACAAACTCTACCATTTAAAGTGGGGAGTAGAATAAAATTAGCCGAGGGTTTGAATCAAAAATAAAAAGTAGGTCAAATGTTGTTTCTCAAAGCCAAAAGTCTGAGCAACCAGCCAAGTAATGATTGAGTTACAAATCCTGCACGACTGAAGCTGCACTAAAACATTCTCAGCCTTTAACGTCTTCCTTGTTAAAACAGTTCAGATAAAACCCATTTTAACAATTGATTTATCATAATGGATTTTTAAAAAAAACAAGGCAATTTGATTTCACTTTTATTGCACTAACTGGCAGCAGGAAGCCATTATGCATGACGGCACGCTACTTTACACAATGTTTATAAGGAGACTGGTAGAAACATCAGATAAAGGAAAAGACGTTCTGTCAGAATGTGCCTGTTGTTGAACTCTTATCAAGGCCATAAAGTGAAATCCCATCATTGAACCAACTGTCAGAGCTGGAGGATGCAAACAGCTGCTGGGTTATTGATCTGATGGAAGCAAACACAGAGGAGCTGTCCTGACCGTGGACATAAAGAGCTCAGCTGTCCTCAGAGGACACAGCTGGCTGGCAGCACTTCACTTTAGGATAGTAGACTAAATGATCTGGCCCACTGCAGCTGCTGTGACCTACTGTCAAAGTATTCATTCAAAATAATACAATAATACGCTGCTCCATCCTTTAATCCACCTTTTGTTTCCTATACAGTATTCCCATTTAAAGTCGGTCACATCTGTTCACCAACATGTTAAAAAAAGGTTTCCACGTGACCACTTTAGATCATACACTGTAAATACTGTTCATATATTTCATAATGTACTGTACTTATATTTCCTGGGGGTAAAAAAAAAAATCTCTACTGTATTTTGTTACTGTTGTTATGTGTGAACAGAGCCTTTAATATATTCAGGGGAATAAGTGAAAATGTGGGCTGTGCCGTTTTCTGGAATCCATGCAGATTAAAATTAATTCCTTTGTTCTGAATCACGGATTACCCTTCATCATTAACCCAGGAGAAAATTGATTTTCTGCAAAAATCTGCTGTGAATATAAGTGCTGAAATTTGCTAAAGAAGCAGCAACTGAGCAAAAACAGAGTAAAAGCTAAAAGAAGCTAGCTAAAGCCTATCAAAATACTAAGAGCAGCCAAAGGCTAAACGTAAGTACAGTGCAGAAAATAGTATCCTGGAGCAAATTTGAAATAGAACAATGTTTTTGAATGTTTTGACACGATCTTATGTAATTCTGTTGGCAAAATGTGTAAAAACAAATACTGTATTTTGCAATGTCTGAATTTATCCAGAAGTAGGAGATTGCAAAATCGTACGGAACAACAAGATCAACTATCCAAAACCCAAACCGAGCTGTTTCAACTCACGCGGACAAAAATAAATACAATAGTATATAAAACTGAAATGTCCGACTTTTTCGCCCTGCTTCTAAACGCGCCCTTGTGTGGTAAAGCCGCGACGCGTTGAGGTCTCGCGAATTCGCTCGGAATTATCAGTATCCAGTCGATTTAACGAGAAATAATGGGAGAGGGCTCTGCCTTTCAGGAACCAGTTGAGCAAACAGGCAGCAGCTGAGACGCAGAGCAAACAGAAGAAGGTTTTAAAGTGACTGAATGTCTGTGGCGTCAACAACAGCGGCATAATCTTCCCAAGCTTTTACAACAAAATAAGGCAAAAACCGCGAAGACGATTGCATATAATCCCCCACACAAAAAGGCTAATTGCCTTATGATCATTTTTGTTCTGTTAAACAAGAAATAGTGTCTCTGTTACATCATTTATTCATAAACGCCGGAGAAGTAAATTATGAGACATGTACAGCAGGCTGCAGGATTAACACAATGGAAGCCCCATAATCAGGGATAGAAAAGGATAAAACACAGATTATGCACGTTTGAGTTGCAAAAAATAAATAAATAAAGGTTTACCCCCTTTATTCAGCTTGGACAGTCCAATATAACTCATCAGTTCAAATCACTTACTGTTTAAGATGCTGTTTTTTTAGTTTCCAACAGAAATCTGAATTATGAGCCCTCCTTAGATAAACACTTTTATTTGCTTTAAGAACCCTAAATCTAAGGACAGCCCAAAGACAAAATGATCAACAACACTGGTTCCTCAGCTGTTTATTAGTGTGTTGTTAAGCAGTCAGTTCAGCTGGTCCAGTAATAATGTGCTGCAGCTTTTGATGGTTCAACAAGAGGAAGAGGAGGAGGCTGTAATCCAACACTGGTGGGGCTGGAGCTCCCAGACGGGCTGCTAAACCTTCATTTCCTTACATTTGTGATCAAACACGTCCGAGAACAATCTCAGGCCTTCTTGGATTTTAAATTAAACAATGATTAGAATTTTTTAACCCAATTAATTAGGGATTTGCGGAAGTAAAACTAAGGATTGAGCAGAAAGTCGATGAAAATGTAAAATAATCGGATGCAACAGCCCGTTCTGTCTTGATGTTGAGGTCAAACTCGTCTCTACCTTAATGCAGTTTAAAAAAAAACAATTTGCGTTAAAATAAAAGCCAACGGGCTCGTGAACGTTCACCAAAATGGAAACAAAGAACCCACCTGCGGCAAGAGGAGGAGCTGGAGCCGATGTCGAGTAAAAAAAAATCCTTAAAACGGAGGTAGATTCGTTACTTTTCGAAAAGCAAAAAGACTTTAGGCTTCTTCACGGAAGAAATAAAATATAAAACTGTTGTTTTATGGACAGTTCATCTGGAGTCACAGTTCTTTTTTTTTTTGTCCTCCTCTCAGTCCGTTTCCTCCTCCGTCCCTGAACTGCGACTTCTTTTGTTGTTGTTGTGGAGGTCTAACAGCTGATTGCCGTGACGTCACCGGGGACAGCCTATCAAAGGGGGCGGACATCAGTGGTTTAGCCAATCAGAGTGCGGAAAACCGGCTGTCACTAACCCACGTGACTCCTCCCCTCCTTATACAGAAGAAAAAGGGCATGACTGGGCAAAGCACTCTGCTGAGCGGGACGACAAAGTCGGTTTATCTCCGAAAAACCATCCAAATGTTATATAAACAGACCCGCATCCGGATCAAGCTGCAGGCTTTCCTGTTTTACAGCATCCACCCAATCTATTAGTCTGGATTTTTGTGGAATGATGTTATATAGTTGCTGATTTTTCAATATTTAGTTAACTTTTGGTTAGAATTTCCAGAGCAACGCCCTGAACCTAATAGGTGTCTGTTTTGCAGCAGATTGCATCATTCAGACCTGTTTGAAATAACTTCCCTTGCTCATTGTTTTACTTAAACCGTTCGGAAGAAATTAAATTCTGACTACGGCTCAAATACTCAACATTTTGGTTTGTCTCCTGTTTATAGTCTGTGTTCTAGTTCTTCCTGATTCAGGTATTTATTTTGAGGTCAAACTGCACCAAACAACTAACCTCAGCCATCGTTTAGTGAGGACGAAATCAGGTTTTGAGTCATCAGCAGTATGTTCAAACTCTGACAAGCAGTGTGGGAAAGAAACAACTTATCTGAGACGGTTTGCCTTTTTTGACTAACTGTACAAAAACAGAAATGTGTTGGTACCCAATTCACTTCACGATGCAGGGGGATGGTGCTACGCATCATGAAGGACTCCGCTCATCCTGCACACAGTCTGTTACAGCCCCTCCCCTCAAGCAGGAGGCTGAGGAGCATTCAGAGCAAGACCACCAGGCTCAGAAACAGCTTCTTACCTACAGCTGTCGGACTGCTGAACTTGAGCTGCACTTAATTCAGCTTCATTATACAGGTAGTCCTCGCCTTACGAACGGGTTCCGGACCTAAGGACCGTTCCTAACTCATAAGTCAGAGCCGAACGCACATGGCGCCGTAAGTCCGAATTTTCGTCTGTAACTCGAAACCGAAAGCACATGGCAGCCGCTACGTCTTTTTCAACACGTTTTTTCAATGTAAAAACAACTGCGCACTTAGAACGCCATTTTAATGTGTTTCCAAGCTGTTAGCTAACACCCTAAAAAAAACCCGATAAAAATATAAAATGCTGCATAAAAAAGGCAACGTACGGCGCAAAGACGTCACTGGGGGCAGCGCCGTAAGTACAGAGCGCCGTAAGTACAGAGCGCCGTAAGTAGAGGACTACCTGTATACAGTATATATATACTGTACAAATATATACTGTATATAT
>JARVGV010001153.1:7423245-7433388 GCA_031762435.1 Hypsolebias longignatus | reverse complement strand
AAAAAAAAAAAAAAAAAAAAAAAAAAAAAAAAAAAAAAAAAAAAAAAAGAAACCAGTGCCTTTGAGTAAAAAGCTGTTTTTTTCTTCAAAAAGAAGCTGAGAACTTGTTTACTGATTTTTTAATTTTTTATTAAGAGCTTTGTGTTAAAAACACTATGCTAAAGAGCTCAAACCACACCGAGCATCCATCATTTTGGGAACTGAATAAAGGAAAGATAGACAGCCCATGTCACGTCAAGGGGCCTCCCTCCCATTTTTCTTAAAGAGACATGCTTATTCGCTCCCTCACTATCCATCCTTCTGTTCAAACAATCTTATACTGCCATTCGGTGGTCAAAAAAGGTATTTCACTCAAAACAAATCAACATTTCTTCTTAAATTTGACAATAATTACTAATTATTGTCAAATTGCAAACAATATTATTGTTTATCTCAATAATTTCTGAGACAATTAATCGCCCAGCAAAAGTTGTTATCGTGACAGGCTTAAATGTGGGGTAAAAGCAAGCCAAGGTTAGGACCATGCAGGCAGAAGCGGATGATGAAATAATGTGCACAGCAGTTTTGCAATCTATGCACATAAAATAAGCCATAGTTTTTGGACAGCTCGCTGGTAGCAAACACTCAGAATTCAGTGAGACTGTAACAAAAAATTTGCACATTTTCTTTTGAAAGTTTGAGTTGCCACTTTTGTTTTTCTTCTTTTGGCTGCTCCCTTCTTCAGGGGTCGCCACAGCGCACTAAGTTGCACGAAAACTTGATCATTTTTACACTGAATATCCTTCCTGACGCAACCACAGCCCTCTGTGTGGAGAAGAGAGCTGCTATCTAGGGCACCCGGGGGAGCAGATGGTGGGAGTTCAGGGCGTTGCTCAAGGGCCCAGAGTGGGGCAAATGAGGGTGGGGACAGGTGTGGGTGCTTCACCTATCCCACTCAGACTTAAGGTCCTGATTTTGTTGTAACAAACAACTGTCTGATTCAGGGGTGGTTCTCGGGGGTCTTTCCTTCATGTTTTAGAATGTGGGAGCAGGGAAACAAAGTAAAACCTGCAGGGTAGTGGCCCTCGAGGACCAGGATTGGACAACCCTGGTCTAATTGCTTCATCATGAATGAGTTTGTGCTGAAAGCTGAAAATAATGGGTAACTGTTGTAGCTGACACACTGAAACAAGAAAGCCCAGCACGATGGCTTATGTAAATATTAAATGTTAAGTAAAAATCCCAGGACATTGAGACAGTTCTGAGCAGCAGATTAAAGATGAGTGGAAACTTTTTTTTTTTTTTTTACAGTTCCATGTTTATCAAGAACAGCCATCACACAAGGAGGCCTGTCTTTACTGGAGCTGTGTGAGCAAAAAAGGCAGCTTGACTTGGCATTGAACACATGCCTTAAAATTCAAAACTCAACATTGGATATACTTTTTATTTATTTTCACACCGACATAATGTGCTCTAAAGTTAAACTTTTAGGTCGCACTAAAAGAAAAAAATTTGTTTAAATGGATAAAGGTCAAACAGTTTGACTAACACATTTAGCTGGCAGATTACTTTTTATACTTTATAACCTTCAGTAATACTTTCATGTAAGGCAAATGTAACCGATATGTACAAGAAAAACTAAATTATTTTTTCTGTTTTGCTGTTTCTTTTCCTGTCTTTTTTTTAAAGGACAGTTTTTGTTTTGTTTCTACACAAACATCTAGAAAGGACAACAGGGATGAAAGGTCAGAGGTGGAAATGAGACATTTGATCACTTACTCAGTCAAATAAGGTGTCTCCCTGTTAGCCTCTTCCTCTCGTCTCCAGGATGTAAATATTTGTGTGGCCAGACAGTGTCCAGCTGTGGAGAAAGGAGGAACAGGAGAGTAAATAATTACCTCCAAAATCATTTTATCCACCTTTACCTTTAGTTAATCTGTTTTTTATATATTCATACTGTAAATCCATTACAACTGTTTTGTTTTGAACAGGAGCAAACTATCAGCCTTTTTCATTATTTATCTTTTTTGGCAAAAACAAAATAAAAAAATTGAAAGATTAAAAGAAATGCTTAAGAAAATCTAAATGCAAAGCTATAAACCAAAAAAAAACATCTACTGCTTAAAGTATCCAGCGAGACTTATCAAACAGGTTTTTGTAATCCCTCATTAATTCCTGTTGGAGCTCATTGTTTGCGTTTCATCAAAAAAATTACTTTCAAAAGTGCACGCAGTTACATGTTTTAGCAGCTACTATTTACAGCGCCCTCCTGTATAACTAGCCACTATCAAGTAAAATAAATTAAAACATACTTTTTAAACAATTCAACGTTTTATATTTGTTTGAAAGAACTAACCTTATATTGAATGATCAGTTGCACTGATCTGTTTGTTTTATGTTTACGTGTATCCAAGTTGGTCTGAATTATAGATTTTAAGCATTTGTATTTAATCTCAAGTGTGCATTTGTATTATTTTCTGGCTTTGTCCTGGTTTATGTCCATTTTTCTAAAGGTCTTTATTCCCTTGGCAAAAAAGCCATTCAGTGATATAAAGCAATGCTGCTGACCTACAAAAAGACGAAACAAAACATGACTCAGGGAAATTTCACTTTCTCTAAGTGAGTCTGCCTCGACTATCTAAATTCTGCTTCTAAAACATAAAAAGTCAAATAAACAACAGACACTATGAATGTAATAACTATGGATTAGGAGCAGCTTTGAGTCAGCATTTGATTTTAATCTAGCTTATGCATGGTTTTTCTCTAGTTCTGCCTGTTGAATCAGAAATTAACAAAGAGAATTGTCTTTACATCTGATTGTGGCAAATAGTCTTTTAAAATCCTCATCAGGGCACATATAAAAAACACTGTAAAAACAAAAATCGAGATGTTCACATTTAGAGTTAAATAATTAAAACCAGCTTTGCCGTTTGGCGACCAAAACGAGAATAAATGAGAAAAATAAATAACATTTATTAATTTCTATCAACCATCTGCTCTGTGTCTGAGAATGTCAAAGTTGAAAAACATGATTTTACCTTTATGCAAGGTGTAATTGGTCTCTCCTCCCAAAGTGGCGTTACAGCTTCCTGTCTGCGGGTCACACGGACACGAGTCGTCACATTGGCACTCATGAGCGCAGGACAGACCGAACAAACCCAGAGGACACACTGATAAAAAGAAAGGAAACAAATTCTAGTAACAAAATATTTTGCTTATTTTATCATGAATGAGGACACGTATACAGAAAACAGAGAAATAAAAGCTAAATGTTTAAATATGAAAGCTAAACGTAGGATTTTGAAGATATTTCCAACAATAAAGGTGCTTGCTTCTTAACTTTAAGATTTTATTTCAACTTCCAGCATTTTATTTTCATGTACAGAACATTCACTTGCTGCCCCGTACATCCAACACCCTGCAGGTGTAATATTCAACAGTTTACACTTCATCTGTCAGTAGTGGTTATTTTATGGTTGTCAAGACAACCATGGTTATAAAATGAACACTATAAAACAGCAGCAGGTAAGAGGAGAGAGGATGTTAATCACTATAAAACATGTTTGTTGGAAAACAACTCTGCGTGTTTGAAGCTATTTTTTAAAAACAGCCGGACTTTTGTCTTCTGCTGTGAGGATAAACATTTGGTGAGAAGTGAGAGGCCCAACAGTCACAGTGTAACACAGCTGTACCTTGTTTGCACGTTTCACCATGGAAACCAGGAGGGCAGGTGCAACGCCCATGGACAGGGTCACAGGAACCGCCGTTAGCGCAGGAGCATGTTTGGTTGCAGCCGTCGCCATAGTAACCAGGGAGGCACTCTGTGAGGAAGAAACAAAGCATGTAATGAATAAAAACATTTAATTTTTGTGATTGACTTGCATGAAAAAATGAACAAAACCACAGGCTATGCAGCACCTGAATATCACCCTCTTATAATACTGGACAACTTTTGTCAAAATATAAAATAAATAAATAAAAACTAAAAGAAATATATCAAGAATTCATTGTAGATTTGCCTATTTTTTTTAATTTTTATTAATAGCCTGTAGGTCGGGGGTGCCCACACTTTTTCAGCATGCGAGCTACTTTTAAAATGACCAAGTTAAGGCCCCGTTTACACGAGAACAACCTCTGGAAACGTTGGTGTTTTATCAGTGGGTAATGAACAAAAATGAGCGGGTTTACTAGAAAACGCTGTACAGTAGATTTAGTGAGAATTAATGAGATTCTTCACATGAATTATTAAAAAACAGACATGCTTGTATGCATGTAGGCATGTGTCTACTGTACAGTAGTTTATGTAACAATATGCTGCTTGTTCTTTACCTTGACTGCAGTTCTTCCCTCTCCATCCAGCATCACAGAGACATCCATCTGAAACACACAAAGGTCAAATGAAGCAAGTAAAACACGCAACGATGAACTGAACAGGACAATGTGAGGAAGAACCATGTCTGCATACAAAAAAGACTGTAAAGGCTGCATCATTAACGCTTAAACCATATAATTCAAATGCAAACCAAGCAAGGTGAGAGTTGCAGAGATTTTCAAAGGTTTTCAGTTGTGAATTTTCAGAGCGACTTTATTAGCTGTGTTTCCTGAGAGACAGTGAGGTGTCATTTTCATAATACAGTATATTGAATACAGTATAAAGTTGATTTTGCCGATTTATATTCTTTATTTTACTGTTGGGAGTTGTAGGTGTATAAACAAGAAATATAAATCAGTCAGTGGTTTGGTTCTCTTTAAACTTCACCTCCACACCTACCCTCAGAGCAGACGCCATGAGATCCGCAGGCGGGGGGTTGACAGAAAAGAGAGTCACAGGCGACCCCGTGCCAGCCCTTATGACAGCGACACTTTCCGTTCACACATTCGCCGTGCCCGCTGCAGTTTGATGGCTGGCATCGTGGCGTATGAACACAGAGAACAGTAGAGACTTCTCGGCTACAGCGCCACCTGCTGTCCGATTTGCTGGGAGGGGAAATAAAGAGTGAAAGGTGACAATTAAAAAAAACAAAAAACAAAAAAAAACACTGACCATTTATAAAAACAGAAATGAAATACACCAGAATGTCGTGATACAGAACAACAACCTTTCATGTGTCACGTTAGGGGTTTAGTTGCTCACCAGTGATCAGATGGGTAGCTGGCCAATGAGCCATTAACCACAAATGTGGAAGACCCGCCTCCATCCAAATTAATGGCGTTTTTCAATTTGTTATTTTTCAGAAACTCTGCCAACTCCCAAAGATTCATACTGTGGAGGCAGGAAAAGAAAACGTGACGGCAGTTTAGAAAGGAGTTACAAGAGAGCAGAGCACCCACCAAACACCGCTGTGATCACAGAAAAGTTACAACAGTTTTATGGTTGTTAAAGCTGCTGACGTTGTCACTATAGGGCGGCACAGTGGCTCAGCTGGTGTAACTGTTGCCTCTCAGAGAGGTCACATGATCAAATCCTGGCTGAGGCCTTTCTGTGTGGAGTTTGTATGTTCTCTCTGTGCATGCGTGGGTTACCCTCCAGGTACTCCGGTTTCCCCCCTCAGACCAAAAACACGCATGCTAGACTGATTGGTAACTCTAAATTGTCCCTAGGTGAGAGTGAGAGAGTGAATGAATGGTTGTTGTCTCATTTGTCTCTATGTGGTCCAGTGATGGACTGGAGACCTGTCCATGGTGTCCACCACCTCTCCCACAGTGACTGGTGGACATGGACACCAGTGACCCAAAAAGGAAGAAATGGGTAAAGGTGATGGATGGATAGCAATTTTTTATACTTAAACCATAGCAGTGTTTCCACTTCCATTATACAAGCAAGGTGCCCCGCCCAGTCAACAGAACCGAGCAGCCTGCCTACTGAACCCCATGTCAACAAATACCAGCACTGATGTAGTGCTCGCTACGATGACACGCTAGCTAAAAAGCTATGAGTATGGAGGTAGTGCTCTGACGCTCTCATGCTGAGCCGTATCAAAAAAAAAAAAACGCTTGTAAACTGACGGTGCAAGCAGAGCTGCACAGAAGAAATGAGCACTCTGCCAACTAGGGGGAACACTTCAGTCACAGTCGTTGCCTCTGTCTAATTGTGAATTAAGATGAAAACTTGGGGAGCCCTTGGTAAAGATGGTTCACTAGTTTTAAATCCCTCCTGCTTCTTCAAACCAAGTGTAAACAGTTCACTATCTGCTGCAGCTAAGACACTGACTACTCATAAGTAGTAAATAACTTAAAAATAACTATACATTAAAGTAATCAGCAACAGCAGTGTGAGAATCAAAGCAAAGTTACTCCAGCGCTGTCAATACCTGGCAACTTAAAGGTCCAAATTATTTGCTTCTACGAGACAGAAGGTCGGTCACTCTTTAGTTCGACCTGACTTCTGCATGTTTTATTGATCAGCTGTTGTACCGATATTGACAGAAGATAAGCAGAAAGCAGCTGATATGCTCAGTCATGTCATAGTGTGGGGCTATTCATAGTCGAATCATTAACGACACATTCATCTCTCGAGTCGCTGCAGGACATTATTCAAGACTAAAAGGAAAGTCAGATCAATACAATTGATTGGTGGAATTATCTTAAGTGGGCTGAGGTGACAAGCCTTTTGATATTAGTTCATCCAGTGAAACTGGTCTTTCAGGGGTTAAAATTAGCCTAACCTGCATCTGTTTACCACATTCAGTGTCATTCAGGTCCAACAGCATCAAATATAAATCAAAATGTCATGTTTAGCATCTACTGAACATTTTATTTTCCCTGCAGTGAATAAAAAGGGTTTGTGGAAATAGTTCCCACAGTTTTATTTACAGTAATGAATAGTTTTTTATTTTATTTTATTGTCTTTAGACAAAAGTCCAAACAAGATTAAAAACAAAAACAACTGGACTTCTGTTCTGTAGCCGAAGTAGTTTCTCTTCTCATCCGAGGAGCTTTCTCAGTTCAAAGAAACAAGGAGTGTGGGATTTAGACAAAGATAACTTTTACCTTGTCACAACAGAATTTCTAAAAGCAAACACCCACATTAAACAGAACTGCGTGTTAAGATAAATACACCTGACTTTCTGTTTTACCAAGTATTCTATTGTGAAATTTTTATTTGACTGCAAAAGCAGTCTTTTTCAGTTTGTTCTGTGTTTCAGCAGTGAAGTGACTGTGTGGCGTCTTGAAAAGTAAGGCTGGAATCAGATGCTTAGTTAGTAAAAGAACAAAGTAGATTTTTTTTTTTTTTTTTCAGAAGCTGACTTAAAAAAACAACAGGTGTTTATTCAATTTATTAAGTTATACTGACAAATGCCATTTATTGAGAAATTAAAGCAATTTAGAAAACTACGGTTAAAAAAGATCAACAATTTTACACGTTTATGTAACACGACATGTCAAAACTGCATGCAGCTTGTTGTGTTTGTCCGGCTTTGGGTTGTTATCTTATCACACTGTGTATCTGCTGCTGCTGCTCTCCCTACAGTTAAGCTTGACATCTCAATGTGCAATAAATAAAAATAAAAAACCCTCTGGGAACAACTTAATATTTCTTACTAATCACGTTTAGAAAACAGAAATCAGTCTTGAGCACGTTTTGTTTTCTTACCCTCTTCTTCCTGTTTGTCCATCAATTTGGAACAAGATCAGATTTCCATCGGCGTCGTGTCCCACTGCGGTTCTGGCTGACACCACATTTGCAAAATACTCCAACGATCCTGTAAAATATCAATAAAATGACCAGTTTTAGGGAGTATTATTGGACAAACGCCCCAACAAACAATACTACAAGTAGTGGTATCTCACTGAGCTGCTTGGTTACTGGTTATGGGTAACTCAAAATTGCAAAATTTTCATGCAACAAATAAAGTCCAGTTGATTCTGTATTGAACCCTTTTTGATTTTATCCTGTCCTGGATGACTGAGAATCTTCACCAGCATAAAATAAAAGTGAATTTTCCATTGCAGTCTCGTTAAACAGTTTGTGACCAAATGACAAGCAAACCATGCAGCTGTTTTAACGGTAGATTTTTTTGAAAACCATGACAATGTATTTTGGGGTGCACAGCTTGTAAAACTGGATTCTTGGCCAGCCAGCCATGCAAATTATTGTGTCCACCTCTGCTCACATCATACCCGTCTCGGCTCATTTTGTACCCAGCTTGGCAGCTGCACGCATGTTTTTAATTTGATCTACTGGAGTACACGTTTCAAATGAGCACAGGCAGATTTGGACCAGTTTTTCAGTCATCCACATGGTTTTTAGATCTGGACATTTGCCTCAAATGTTTCCTGTCAGAGCAGAGTTCTTGTGCAGGTATCAAAATACAGCTGAGGTGCTCTGGAGACAGGTTGGAGATGCCCACGACAACTCGTGTAAAAGTTGGAGATGCCACAAATGATGATAGAAAAGTTGTTGCACAAATGTTTCAAACGTGTTCAAACCTCAAGTGACAGGACTGTACCTCTGTGACTCACATGAGAAAGTCCAGAACCACTGCAAACATTACGAGACACTCTGGAGGCTCCCTGACGAATATTTGCCAAGAAGTTGCAGCTCAGTGAAAGACCTGATTAAATGTACTGTATCTCTCACCTTCTTTCCATGTTAATATATCAATATTACAAAAACAATACAAATAATATACTTACTATACTATAATTATGACTTATATTATTATTCTGTTATTCCACTCTATTAAAATTATGATTAATAAAATCCCAAGTCATAATTATAGTCGAAGTGACCAGAACTATTTAGATCTAATATGTTCTCATAAGCTTAATAAAATGTTTGAAATATTCTAAATACCGTTGAACAAACGCAGTTTATTTCCATTGTCAATAGTCCCTTTCAAGGTAGGACCATCTTGTTGTTACACATTCATGTTCCATTTCATATGTACAGAAGAAAACAGCGAGCGGTGGATGCGATATGGCATTGATACATTGCTGAGCTACAAGTGACCAGACTCTGGTCACTGTGTAGTTTTGATGCTGTTGGACCTAACTGCTGTCTTCGACACAGTGGACCATCAGATCCCCCTGTCTCGTCTGGAGAACTGGGTGGGCATTCAGAGTCCTGCTCTACAGTGGTTTAGATCTTATTTAACAGAAATAAGCTTGTTTGCATATAGGTGCTGTGGAGAACTCTGTAGTGCCTCTCACATGTGGAGTACTTCAGGGATCTATACTTGGCCCCTTCTGTTTTCCTTTTATTTGCGGTCTCTGGGATATATTCTCTGGAAACATAGAATTACTTTTCATTTACAGTGTATGCTGATGACAGACAAATTTATGTACCATTAAAACAAGATAAACTGTTTTGTGAACCAACTCCTGCAACTTTTTTTTTTTTTTACATTTTAAAGTGAAAAAGACAGAGGTCTTGTTGTTTAAGCCCAGTGATGGTTCTAAAGTCCATGTTGATATGGGTCCTTTAATCGAACATCTGACCGAGACAGCAACAACCAAGTAACATGGGTGTGAGGCTGGACAATGATTTTAAACTTGATGCTAGGGCTGGGCAATATACCGAAAATTAACAGACACCAAAATTTATAACAATGATCGATGTCATTTTGCCCATGTCGATATTTTCGGTGTTTTTAAAAAACATTAAAAGAAAAGTCGTTTTGTCTTTTGGCTGTGTATAGGTAAGCTATGCTCATGTCCCTTGAAGACGCTGCACTATGTGCAGTCTGTAGTCATGTGACTCCACCCCATCCAGTCTGTAACAAGAAGTGAAAGAGAAGGTGCAGTTGAGAAAATGGAGGAAATTTCAAATGTTGAAGCGGCAGCAGCAGCCACAGAACTGGTCCAGGAGGAAGAGGAGCAGCTAATTAAAAAAATAAAAAAAAAATAAAAAATAAAAGCATCAGTCATCTGGCAACATTTTGGGTTCAGCAAAGACAATGATGAACAAAAAAAAAAAGCCAAGTGTAAACTATGCCAAAAGACTGCTGCGACAAGCCATGAGAGAAGTAGGCCTTTGCACAAATTTATACTGTATTTGCACAACTCATTGTTTACTTTTCCAAATGACAAATGTGAAATGTATTTTTTATTATTTAGTTTCATTTACAAGGGAATACTTGACAACTAACCCTGATGCATGCTCAATAATCCAGGTAGAAAAATCTAAAAAAGCTAAGTCTGGTCCTCTGGACATTCAAAAAA
>JARVGV010001153.1:7395241-7408048 GCA_031762435.1 Hypsolebias longignatus | reverse complement strand
TTTGTAAAGCATGCACGTCTATTATTCTAAGCATATTAAAGCATATAAAAGGTATCAAATACTACAATATATATATATATATATATATATATATAAATATATATATATTGTGTATTAACCACAGGTGTTCATGTTGTTACATGCAATATTTACGCAGAATATGTTTTATAAGCCGAGGGGTTCAAAGCCTGTGAAAACAATAGTGGCTTATAGACCAGAAATTACTGTAGTTATTCTCAGTATTCAAACTTGTAATATGTTTTAGATTCTAAAAGTCCTAATTTTATACTTCTCTCTACTAATGGTCATCTTAAATATTAAAACAGATTAAAAAAAAAAATCCAGAAAAATGTGTTTTAATGAACACTCACTAAGTTTACAAAATTTACACTTGGAGTTTCTCAGTTAAGATTTGCCTGTTGTTGGTTTTTTTTTTTTTTATGTTGTTTTGGCAGCTCAGATTTTTAAGAGTTTACTTTTTAGATGAAGATACAGCCTGCAGCTTCGAATAACCTCCATCAGAGGCCTTTTCAGCAACTAGAGGCCTTTCCACCACAGTACTTTTAATACAAGTCATTCCAAAATGTTTTTAAGTCTCCAAGGCTACATTTTCGACCACCATCTTCCTCATGGAGTGAGTGTGGATTGTATTGCTCAGGATATTTAGTTATATTTACACCAAAACATCTTTTTTGTCAGCCAGGCAAACAAAGACCCTAATAAATCTTTATTGTGAGGTGCATGTAGTTTTTGTCTAATCTGTTTGTGAATCTAGGGACATAACGAGGTTTCTCATGCATTTATAAAAAGCTTGGAGTTCTACACTTTCCAGACATTTTTTCAAGTTGTTGATGCTCCAAAATGTGAAGTGAACTATCTTCAGCTACAGAACAGAAGTCTGGTTGTTTTATATTTTAATCTCTTTTTTTTAACTTACCAATCAAACTACTTTATCCTTATCTATTTTTTTTTTCTGATAGGGAGGAGTGAAAGCTCGGTACTGTACAGTAGTAGTCTCTTGCAACATCACACTTTGTTTATCGCTGACTTGCTCTATTGCGGTTTTTCAAAATAAGATGGGACATGACACACAATTGGCTGATTGATGCATGAGACGCACGATCAGCATGGAATTTTTATTTAAAATAAATTATTTTAAATTATTTAGCACCTCTGTATCACCCACACTGCAGGATAAGCTTCCTGCTGCAGCTGATCAGCTATTCTCGGTGCAGAGCGGGGAAGTGGGCGTGGCCAAGAACACTTACAGGTGCCAAAGACCAGAGGAGACAGGGAGCTGAAATCATGACATTCCATGCTCTTTTAGAGTTTGTAGAGTTTAGAAACATTGTTTAGAATATTGCAAGAGTGATACACTGTAAAAATATAATTACTAAAATACTTACTGCTTCTACTTCTACTCCTACTTCACAGTTTTTCACATTGCAGGGCTTCAGGGTACGGATCCCCCGCGATGAACAAGGGACGACTGTAATGCAGTGTTTCCCAGCCCTGGTCCTTGAGGAACACCATACTGCATGTTTTAGTTGTTTCCCTGCTCCAACATGTGATTCAGTGATTTAATTACGTCCTCAAGTTCTGCAGAAGCCAGTTAATCACCCATTAGTTAAAATCAGGTGTGTCAGAGCAGAGAAACAACTACAACATGCAGGATGGTGTTCCTCAAGGACCAGGGTTGGGAACCCTTGCTTTAATGGTTAAATGGTTTTTATGCATATTTGAACATGTCTTAAAAGATCTTAAAGCCGTGCTTCCACTTCATTTTGAATTTTGCTCACAAGAATGCCAAAGCTGCACCACACACAGCCTCAGACATTGATTCATGGCTCCGCTTTGTCACAATGTCAGATGGCATTCTTGTAGAAGCTGTAAGAAAATTCTCATCCTGCACAAACCAACAACAAAAAGTAGGAGAACTGTTACACCACGATTGTCTGTCAAACATCAGCTCATTAAATTGAAATCCTTTAGATGAATTTTGCCACAAACATTTCCAGCCTGGCCTCAGCCATCTGCCATGCATTGAGACCAATTGCTGCTTCTTCTGGAGCTGAGGAGGGTGCACATATAGGATTTAGATGCAAGCTCTGCCCTCTTACAGAGGAGGCTCCTGTGAGTCCAGGAAATCCACCTCACATCACCTCCCCTTTGCTTCCTGAAGAGGGCACTGCATGTATAGAAACCCTGCACTCATACACAACTCTTTTTAGATCAGGTTCTCCACTTACGTTTCCCACTTAACCCATAAAGTAAAACAAAATGAACTGTAATGTTTTGTAAAAAAACAAAATATTTTATCCATGATATTGAAGACAGACATATGTTGCTGTATTAGTGGACAGCAGTGGCTGAGGAGGAAATAAAAAAAGAGGTTTACATACATTAAATGTTCCTGATTCTTTATTTTTTTAATCATATACAGTATACAGTAATTAAATGAGCACATTTTTTTCCCCGACTAACTTTTTTTATTAGTGGCATTTGATGTCAGAAATTATAATTCTAATGGCATTACATTAAGTTTTCATTGTCAAACTACTGTACTTTTTGTTTAGAGAAGCTAATTTTATTTTACATAATTAATACTAATGTTACCTTAGTCCATCCATCCATTATCTTTACTCGCTTCTTCCGTTTTGGGTCGCAGGGGTCACTGGTGTCCAGGACACCCTGAACAGGTCACAATTACCCATTGGTACCATTTCTGGTACCATTTCTACCTTTTACGAAGCCTCAGAACACACTGTATAGATTTTTGTCTCGTCTTTGTCTATCATTGTGACAAATTATGATGCAAGATTTATTTTTATTTTTATTACTTTTAATGTGTCATCTGTTTTTGAAAGGCTTCTTTTTGCTTGAAGAGATTTCTGGAATAACTTCCATGCACGGCCCCTCTGACTCCCATCTGCAGGTTTCTGATGACATTAGATCAGGGGACTGTGAGACTCATGGTGAAACCTTCAGCTTTCATCTGCTGAGGAGTGTTTAGGATGGTGAGATGATACTAGTACCACTGGCTGCAACATAAAACCATAAAGCAAAATTGGTTTGTCCCCAGGCTTAACAGCAGGCAAGATGTTTCTTTTTTCATATTTTCCAACCCTTTTTCTCTGAACATGACTTTGTTCACTGCTGCCAAACACTTTTCATTTGCCTCTTAGACTAGTTTCCAGAATACTTTAGGCTTATTTAAATGTTACAAATCAATGCTGAATTAGACACACTTGGCTTTCTTGAAGGTCTTTTTTAGGCAAATAGGGGTTTAAAATGGCTTTTCTTGCATTGCAATATTTCAGTGAGCAGTTTATGTAACGTTTCCATTAGCAACTATTTTATAAACTGAAAAAAAAAGAAAGATACAAAAACATTTTTTAATTATCTTTTTCCTTTTCAAAAATACATGTTTTCTTTTTTCATATTGATGGTTAATATGTCCTTTAATTAAAAAAATTGTTAGCAAAACTTGTGAATGGCTGCTCCCTCATACATGTGTTTACCAATATCTACAGAAACAGCTGATGTGACTGATGTCCATATGCTGCAATTACTGTATTTCAAAACTTAGGACAATTTATTTAAATTAAACTAGGAATGCACAATACAGTATTGGATTTTTGGACGATATTCAATATGCTGATATGTTAACTTATTTTCTGATACCAATACCAATTTTTTTTATTTTTTATTTATCTTGTCCTAGACCTAATTACAGAGACCACATAGCTTTATCTGCTGTTGAATTAAAATACTACATTATTCTGCATGGTCTTTGTCAATTTGGCCTGCTGCCAAATGCAGATGCCAAAAAGGGGGCTGAAAATGATGCAACACTTGAACTTGGATTATGTTTAATGTCAAATTCATTCATGAAATTGAATCTCTTTAACACAACAACAACACTCGAACAGTGAAAATTTGTAAATTTTCATCAATCTAAAAACCTGTTCACAAACGACAAGTGAAAAGCGCATAAGTAGTAGTGCATTAATAGATTTACTTAGTTTCTTAAATTAAAAATGAACTTAAAACAGAAGCCTTTTATATTGACGAGTTATTTTGATGGAATGGCCGATGTCCGATATTTAACTTTATCTCTAATATCGACCGATAACTATACAATGCCAATAATATTGTGCATCCCTCAATTAAACTTAATCCCCTTGCTGCCATTATCAGGGACATCAATAATATGGTGTTTGGCATGAATATTTCTTAAGCAAAGACTAAAAATGTATCAACAAAAACCTTGAGACTTGATGAGAGAGTACCCACCGAAACATTTTTGTTCTCAAGATTATAACTAATTTATCTTGTTAAGAAATTGTACTTTTACACAATTGACTGTTTACACAGTGGTACCAGAAAAAGCAATTGAAATACCCTTGATAGATTAGTTTATAAAACTGCATGAGTGTTGTTATGATGCATATGGAGGATGTTTCATTCATTCAACCTTTACTTATACAGGTTAATCCCACTGAGCCTCAGGGACTCATTTACAAGAGAAACCTGATTTCTTTAACAAAGAATGATGATAACAGTGGATAACAACAACAACAATAGGCAATCATAAAAGAGGCATACAAATGTATTATTATTACTGTTAATATCATTTACAAATTAAAATAAAATGGCAACCAAAAGGACAGTCAAAAGGAAAATGTAGCAAACAACAAAACAAAGCAAAAAAAAAAAAAAAAAAAAAAAAACCCAGCTAGTGTATAAGGCGGTGTAGAAAGCTAAAACAGGAACATGTCTGCATTGGTTTTTGCCATGAACTTAACAAATGTTTAAAACCACTTAGAGAGGTCAAGGTTAAGAACTTCAGATCTAATTCACATTTGCCTAAATAAGACCTTCAAGAAAATACAGCCAACTGTGTGTAATTCACCTTTAGTTTGTAACATTTAAATAAGCCTAAAGTATTCTGGAAACCAGTCTAAGAGGTAAATGAAAAGCTCTTCAGATCAGATCACAGGATATGGTTGATCTTAGTGGCCAAGTTAAATGAAGTGTAGGTAAATTCTGTTGTCTGAGATGATTAAAGGTTTGTAGGCTCAATCATCCAGGTAGATAACGAAAAAAGGTTAAATCTTGTCATCTGGACCAGTTTTTTTTAAGGGAGAAACATTTTGTCTTCTGTCCCCAAGACTTCATCAGTCTGTGACCTGCCAACCAGATCTCTCCCATAAGTAGCCTTCATTGCTGTGTTTCAAGCCAACCTCTCAGAAGCAGGCTTTTAACACATGCAACAGGACCCATCTGTCCAAAACAGTCGTCATGTCTGAGATGATTGTATTTCAGAACAGAGGAGCCCATTCTGAACATACCAGAAACCAACTTGGAGCTGCTTTAATTTATTTCGAACAAACCAAAGAGTTGAGTCAGCCCCAGTGGGAAGCGGAGCCAAACTGGGCCCAGCTGAATAGTCCCACTTGTTAAATCGACAAATCGTCTGTAACCTCGAAATGAAAAACGTCAACACGGGTTGTGTTTTTGTGTCTTTCTCCAGCACGGCGCTTCTCAGGAGGACTTCATCCGTGGCAGCCGGGAACAGAACGTCCGCGACGTGGTCTACGACATCGCCAGTCAGGCGCACGTGCACCTGGAGCATGTATGTACTGCAGCACGTCCACGTGTGACGCTTCTTTTATGTGAATACAAAACCACACGCTCTGATGAGCTGCTTTCTGTACCAGAACCGTGACGTTACACACTTAATGAAATTTATTTACCCGATGGTTTTGTCTACAGCAAGATGAATACATGTTTTAAGGATAACCAAATCGTTTTATAGATTCCTGGAAGCATTTCTGAGGTGAGACTAGAAGATTGTGATGTGACAGATTAGGTATCTGCTATAAAATGGACTTATGAACACAAAGAGGGTTTCTGTTGAAGGTAACCAAGTTAAGTATACTTTAAAAATATTAATAGGCCTTTTATTGGAGGTTATTTTAAGTGTCCTTAAGGGTACGAGTGAAAAGGAGGAGGACTTATTTTGCTCTTAAAATGCATTTAGCCTAAGATGCAAGAGACTTCTTCAGGTCTAAGTGATTGGTCATGACTTGTAGATATTTAATCTCTTGAGATCATTATCTTCTTGATATTTGCCCCGTCTGCGTCATGGAACCTTCCTGTCCTCACACAAGTTGAACGAGAGCCCTAACGGTGATGAAACTACCAGCTGGTTTATTCATGTATGTCTAAATTCATAAATGCTGACCAAGTTGCCCATTTACTCTCTTGATGTTACAATAAATGCTGGAGCACTCAGAAAACTTGAATACATTTTTATTTTTTCATTAATAAAAGGTAAGTCCTGGGAAACTGAACCATTACTCTGGGGTGTAAACGTCAAAAGAGAATGTAGATTACAGTTAGATTTCAATTTCATATATTTTACCAATTAATAAATAAATAAATGGAGTCAAGCACAAAATAATTTAGCACTATGCCAAATTTAGATTTATAATTAAAGACCAATTATTCAAAGGATTGCACATTGACTGTTGACAAAGGATGGAGTTGAAGCTGTTTTGGTTCAAACTTAAAAATATTGCTACAATAGCAAATAAATAAATAAATAATGATTTAACATGTTTACAGAGACAAGTTATAAAAAAAATTCTGATAGACCTTTTTAGAGGAAAAAGACAAGTTGTTCAAATTTAACTTACCGGTAATTGTTTACAGTGTAATTTTTTTTAAGGCTTTTGTTAATTTTTTCATTGCCAGTCAAAATATTATCAAAATCAATTTATATTCCAACTTTGCCTCATCCATGAATAAATTCAGACTAATCTGTAGACCCACAATCTCAAATCTCCAAATTTACAAGTGGGATGCCTTTACTACTAAAATGTTGACTCTTTTCATAGACGGAGTCATCTGCATTTTGTTTTGTGAGACACTTGAGCACCTTTTAAGCCACTCAAACAACAGGTACAAAAAGCTTTTCTATTTGTAAAATGTAAATGAGCATCACTGCTTGTTAATGCGTTGGATGCTGTGGTTTACAGCCTGCACCTGCACCATTGTGAGTAACTGAAAATGTCCTGCACATATCTTATGCGCTACCATTAACTCACTAATGCATCTCCTTAGAGTTTGCAGCTAATTTGTTTGGAGATGTATTTAGTCTCCACTTGCATGTGCCATGAATTATTTGTCCTTATGAAGACTTTGTCATTAAGCATCTGTTCAAACGCTCATCAGTGTTTTTTTGTTTACTCCTTGCTTATACCTGTTAGTAATGTTGCCAAAAGCTGAATAAAATCTGATCATATTGGATAAAACAGTGGAATATAAATGGATTTTTCTTTTTCATGTGTTTATTGTTTAACTTTTCTCTTATAGTGTATCATTTTGAAAGAAATGTCTCATTTTACTCAGATCTTAATGAAATCTATGACATTGTTTGGTTTAAAACTCAAGTATTGCCAAACCTTAAGATATTTTATAACACTCAAGGTTAAAAGACAGCCAAAGGTTTAAAGTTTTATTTAAAACTTTGTCATGCATGACAGTAGGTGCTATAAGCATATCTTCAAGCAGCGCTTGTTCCATACCAATGTGTTTGTTATTTTGCAAGTAGCCTTTAAAATGTTTCATTCATTTTTCATTTATAAAACATTAACTAAACTGCTGGTGTAGAATTATAAGCTTATTTGTTTCTTAAACTGTAACACAAAATCATTTAAAATACCTATTTAGTAATAAGAGTTTCACTCTGAATAGATCCATCTCGTGTTCAGTTCACTCTGTTCAGTCGACTTGAAACTTGCTGATAAGAAGTTGCAGCACAGAACATGTAGATGTTCATATTTAACACCTATTCTAACAATAAAGTGTATGGTAAATGCAGATGGACCACTACATAAATTCTCAGGTGACCACATGGATTCGTATCTGCTAGTCAGTCCATCACCAGAGCAAATAAGAAGGGGCTCAGAGATTATTCGTCTCACCTCCACCTTGAAGCTGTCTGTCTCCTACAGCACATCTCACCTCCATCCTGCTGTCCTCATACAAGTCCTGTGCCAGTCTAACATATTTCTCTGCCACTACAGATTTCCTCATGCAATACCACACCTCCTCCCTCGGCACCCTGTCATTTGCTTTTTCTAAATCCACAAAAACACAATGGAGTTGTTTCTGACTCGCTCTGTACTTCTCCATCAGCATCTTCAAAGCAAAGATGGCGTCCGCGATGCTCTTTGTTGGAAGGAAACCATGCTGCTGCTCACAAACCGTCACCTCTCACCCAAGTCTTGCGTCCACAACTGCTTCAGATCCTCATCATGTGGCTCATCAACCTAATTCCCTTGTTCTTTAAAAAAATGGGCACCAGCACACTTCCTCCATCTCTCCATTTTCTCACTTTCAAAAATGCCATTGAATTATTGAGTCAAAATCCTCACTGCTATCTCACTTGGACTTGGCTAACCTCTGTCTCTGGATAACTGCACTTCACTTTTCCTCCCACTAAGTTCCCTTTTTTTCTAAATATTTTCTCTGTCCAGATGACACAACAAGTACCTTCCTTCCTGTCTCTCCAATTTGGTCTTCTCTAACTTTACTCTTTCCCTCTGTTTCACCACAACAGTCATTCTACACCCAACCATCCGATGTCGTCTGGCCACGCTCTCCCCCGTCACAACCTTACAATCTCCCTCAGGTTTCCTCTTCTACATAGAATGTAGTCAACCTGTGTATTCTTATAGGTCACCCTTGATATGTTAAATTACTTAAACATTTTCAGGAACAGTTTGGCAAACTAAAAAGCCCAGAAATGTCTATTCTTCCTCCAAAACCCCCTAAATCCCAAATCCAGTTGTAAGAACAGGGTAAACTGAGTGGCTCCGGGGGATTTGCGTCCATCTCTCCCACTTTTAAACACATACACAATGTCCTGATGCTTGCTCAATAATCCAGGTAGAGAAATCTAAAAAAGTTGTCTGGTTCTACAACTTGTTTTTTATCCTAATTTTTCTTTTTACCAAATTAAGTGTGTACATATCATACAACATTACTCAAATTTAACTTTTTTTTTAATATACATGAGAGACAGTTAATAAAATCTGTCAGTATTTCAGTAAATAAGAAGACCACCAACCACTTTAACATCAGAGGGTAGTTTGTTTTTTTTCTTCTTTTGGCAGCTGATCAATCATTTTAAATAAAGATAAAAGTAAGAGAAAAATTTACAGAACAAGTGATGTTACTCTATATTGTTTTTAGCTAATAAACCCCCTCTGAAACCAAGATTAAAGTGACTATACAAAAAGAAAAATATCCTTGCTAATTAATTAGCTTATTTGTTTCATGCAAGGTAGAAGCATAATCTTCTCCATATGGAGCAGATGATAACATTTATTTTCCAGAATTTTAACAGTAATTCTCTTGAAGACTCATCTCGACAAAAAAAAAAAAGCACATAGGCACCTGAAGACTCTCCAGAATCCTGCTCACACCATCTTGAGATCACTTACCGGTAGTTTTACTTCTGCTGTGACTAACCTTGTTCTCACAGTTAATGAAGAAAAACCGATTATTTACAAAAAGGGTTTTCAAGCACCTTTTACATTTTGCTTTCTTACCGCAGTGCTCTGCAACTATTTTGAGCCTTCAGTTATTGCTTTTTAGCTCCAGACAAAAAATAGTTGCTATTATTTAAATATGCAAAGAAAAAAACAGTTTTTCCTCTAAAGAACATTCAAAGCTTTTTTATGTGTTCACTGTCATCCAGTAATGTTAATAACTGGTTTTAAATTATTCTATGACTGACTGATAGTTTTTGTTTGATCACTTTGCAATGTTATTGCTACATTGACGTTGCGTGTTGGATACTTATCTGAAACATTTAGATGAAGTAGAGTAACTTCTTCATCTACTTTTCTTTGTTTATATCTTCATCAAAATGGATAGGTTGTACAGTACCACTGGTTGAAATGCAGCCCTATACCATGACAGAGCCACCACTGTGTTTATACAGTATATTATCTTCAGTAGTCACGGTTGTTCCTTTGTCCTTTGACTCATGATCTGTTTCTGCATAGCTTCAGTTTAGTTTTGTGTATTTTGATATACTTTAGTCTTTTTTTCCTTGTTTTCTTGGGTACATTGAGAGTAACTATGATGAAACATTGATCAACAAAAAATGGACGAATCAGAATCACTTTTTTTTTGGGCCACATTTGTGTGCACAAAACAAGGAATATTACTTTGGTTTCAAACGCTCACAGCGTACAGGCATTATGTATAACTTATATAAACTTAGAAGATAAAAGACAGTAAGTACATGTACTGTATTAGTATGTACAGTAGTCCCTCGATACTTAGTGGTTCAACTTTTGCAGACTCACTCTTTCGTGGGTTTTCAACCAGAGCATTGTGCTGAAGGGCAGACTGACCACCAGGGGCACCAGGACATTTCCCAGTAGCCTGGCCCGCTCAGTGATTGCAGAGGGGCCCCCTCCTTTCTCTTTTTGAGGCTGTCTGTCACAGCAGAGCAGAGACACATAACAGGCAGGTGCACACCCTGTTGTGTGTCTCTGCTCTGCTGTGACAGACAGCCTCAAAAAGAGAAAGGAGGGAGCATGGGGGTGCGGTCTGTCCTTCACCATCGCTACTGCTCAGGAAGCTTCAGTGACGCGGATACCAGAGTGAACGACATGGATTGTTTACTTAAAATAATCAAGCGTGACCCGAACCAAGCCTTTAGTCCCCCTCGGCGATCACTGAGCGGGCCAGGCCACCGGGAAATGTTTTGATGCTCCCGATGATCAGTCCGCCCCCCCGGTACTGATTGGCTCAGTAACTGTAGCATCAGTCTGCTCTTTCACTCTGCTCTTTTAGAGCATTTAGAGAGTTTAGAACATTGTTAAAACATTGCAAGAGTGTGGGAAGGGTTTATAAAGCCTTAAAATATATATAAATGCTAAAATAAATATAACATCCCTACTTTGCAGATTTTTACCTCTCGGGGTGTCTGGAACATAAACCCCACGGTAAGTGAGGGACTACTGTACAACCCTTTTTTTTTAAATACACTGAAGGAAAAGAAGGCTGGTTTTTGCAGAGTGCACTCTGTGATTATAAATTATACTATGAATAATTATACTATGAATGAAGTGGCCAGATACAAGTGCTTTTTGTTTTCTTCAGAGCGTCACTTCTGTATATTTTTTATCCACTTTAGATGTTTTTCTAAACCTTTTTTTTTTTTCCTACCTATGTTCAGTTTACTCTGCACACCATGGAAAGAGAGGGCTATTAAATTAATAGCTTTTTGAGTATCACCTTATTGAGACAAAACTACTGTTTTATGTCTCTCTGGTTTGTGTTTGGCACTTTCAAAGATTGACCTAAAGAAATTGGAACAAATTATGCGTTTTTGCTACTAACTTCAGGAAAGTGCCTGAAGTGCCAAGAGAGACAATTCCATATTAGATGTTTGCTAAATTGTCAGTTATGTGTTGACAAAACACTGGTTTACCCACTTTGTTTCTATTTTTATGCTTGAATGATTCATAGGTCTGTGTTTTAAGAGGTTTAAGAGCAAAAGGTTGGACTGAAATTGAGTGAGGAAAAATCGACCACATTTTTTTAAATATCTGAAAGATTTTCAGAAGAAAATCTGATGCCACTGAAACATAATGCTCCATTTTGGACTGTTTAGCCTCATATTTACTATTTTTAAAAAACATTTTAAAAACAGAACATTTTTGTCATTGACACATTTCTTTTATCGCCACTAAAACTTAGTGAATTAAACAAACTGCTAGTGAATGAAGGATGTTTTAAAGTTAAGTTTTACACAATTAACCACTTCATTAAAACCAAAATTGTGATTTACGTTTATTTTTTTGATTAATAAAAGATTAAAAAGATGCCCTTTTCTGAAGCATTGAGGTAATTGTTCAACAAGTAGAAAACACCCAGAAGCGATCTGAAAAGTCTAATATTAGGAGAGTGTGCATACATTGTTCTCATTGTCTTTTGTTTTTAATTGTGCCTTAATGTGCTCCCTCCTTCAGGCACGATCATTTAACCACAACGTCGCAGCTGCTGCCATGCCCGCCTTCCTTCAGACCGTAAGTTATTTTCCATCCAGTGTCACTTTATCTTAATAAACAAAAAAATATAGCATGTTACATTTAACTGATGTTTTCAGAAGTAATGTATCTGGAAGTCAAATGTCTTAAAAATCACAAAAAAACTTTAATTTAGGCTTTCATATAAAAGCTTCTCATCAATAACAGCAAAGATTTGGCTTTTAAAACGTTAACTTATTCACATTGAGTTCTCCTTTTGTTTTTATGGTATGTAGCACAAATACAAAACTTTCTTGGATAAGATGGTTTCAAGGTTTGTTTGTTTTTCACTTGTAGACATTTTGTGTAACATTTTATATCAGGTGCTCTTGATCAGAAGACTGTTGAATTCTTGGGTTTCATGTCAAGTATTTTACAATTCAACAACAACCACTTTGAGTTTAATTACAGTCACACATATTTTTAGATTTACTACTTTAGAGATGTAAAAGGTTTCTGAGTCTAATTTTGCTGAATTTTATCAGAAGCAGAATTGCTTGTTTGCAGTTAAACAGTGTCATCATTCTGCTCCAAGGAAAAATCGTTTGAGATTAGAGCATGAGATGTTCACGTCTTCATTTACCATATTTGCCGGATTATAAGTCGCTCCGCTCTATAAGTCGCACCTATTATGCGTCACCGCTGACGCGTCGCCTATGTTACGCGTCACCGCTGACAACCCGGA
>JARVGV010001153.1:7265357-7284467 GCA_031762435.1 Hypsolebias longignatus | reverse complement strand
GTTCTATTCTGAATAAAATATTAGATGTTGGCACCTCCACATCATTGCATTCCGTTTTTATTCACAATTTGTTTAGTATCCCAACTTTTCTGGAATCCGGATTGTAAAATACCTGCACTGAAATGACCCAGATAAAAGGAAATATATAAAGGAAACACAAAAGTAGGACAGCCTTGTAAAGGTTAGATTTTTGTAAATAAAATAAAAAAGTATATTGTGACACTGACAAAAATTTGGTTCAGGTGTGCATCTTTGCTGGTTTGTTGTCTCCCTCACATTTCAGCGTTCATTTATTTCAAATCAAAGTCCATTCAGCGCAGTTAGTTTTCAGAATTTGGATTTTAAAGGTTGCTCACTATCCAAACAGAAAAAGAGAAAATAGAAACAACGTATCTTCTTGTAAACTGTTTTAACAGATAAATTACTTCCCAAGTAGCTGCTTCACTGCTAACACATTTTTTTAATACAGCACTGCAGTTTCCTTGTTTCCCCTTAAAAAAAAATAGTTGAAACAGAAAATTTCTGCTGCAGATATTTAATTAGCGAATGTGGGTAAAATAATATATGAAAAGATGCATCAAACCAAAATGGCAGGTAGTGGGGATGAAGATAAAAGTAAATAGCACTTCCTTTAGGAATAACAACATCATTGATTTTAAGACTCATCTGTTTTATCTTTGTAGGAATCAATACAAACCTCTGAGATTTTATGTTTAGGTATAAAATCAGTGACAACGTTCCTCTGATCAGACATAAAAACAAACCAACTTTAAAACTAGTTCTCTTGTTGTTGTTTATATTTTACTGATTTAGTACCAAAGTTTTTCTTGACGACGAGCAGCACAAACTGAAATCCGATCACTTTCTTTAATGGAGGTAAAGACGTCTCAGAGGTGGCGCCTCAGTTTACCCAATCTAAAATATGAAGCAAAATAAGATGCTCCCTGAAGTTTGTAAAATCAATTAGGGATTGATTTATTGATATGAATAATACACAGAGCCTCACACAAACTCTGAACCTCCCTGGAGACAAACCTTTCATTTGTGGATCAAACCTGCAGCTCAGATGTGACCCGTGGTAAATTAATATTTATTTAAATGAGCTGTTACCAGAAACTGAAGGATTTCAAGCCACCGTCTTCAGTTTACAGAGAGAGGGATCTGTCAGGTTCAGCTTGAATCAGATTCCAGTGTTTGTCTCTTCATCACGTTAAAGATGTGAGCAGAACTGATATTTGTTCATTTCATGAAAACAAAATCAAGTCTCTTCGCTCAGCGCTGGTTTGAACAAAGTTTAGTGCATCACTTTCTGCAGCTGCACTCCGACGATCACAGATTAGAAACTGGGACCTCATTCAGGTTCTGGTTCCACCCAGTCCCAGACGTGAACGGAGCCATCTGAAGCGGCAGACAGCAGCGTCATCGGCCGCTCGGGATGCCAGACGTGGGAGGCGACGAGGACGGAGCCGTCGGTCTGTTCTGATGAAACCGCATGACCGCGGTGCTGAAACAGCGGCGCAACGTCCTGCGGCTCCGTCTTCCAGACACGGGTGTTGTAAATCTGAACAGCTCCACCGAAACCTGGTGAAGAGGAAGGTGAGAGCTCGTCTTAAAGTCACATTTAATAAAACTAACTCTTCTCAAGTTTAATGTTTGCAGCTGTACAAGACAAAATCCTTCTTTCCAGGAAAATGAGTGTATAAAATATTGATAAAATATATTTTTTATTTCTCTCTAGCAGATTTAAACAGCGTCTTCTGTCACGGTGACATCAGAAACTCAGATTTAGCTTAAGGAGACAGAAGAGCTGGATTTGATATTTTAATGATTTTTTTTTTTCTGACATGCTCATATTTACTGAGCGCCATAACCCAAACGTTATCTGTGAAATTATTATCCTAAGAATACAAAACTATAACCAAAGTTTAAAACAGACTAGATGGGTAAGATATCTGTAGACTTTAAACAGTGTTGACTTTAAATTATTCTGTTCCCGTCTGTTGAAGCTGTAAATGTTCATTTTAAAGCCCACTTTTTACATCGGCTGTTTCGTTTTAAAATTTCTTAACTTGCGTTTGTAATGAATTATACACGATGATAATTTTTCAGTAGACTGCACATCTTTATCTTTGATAAAGTCTGGTCCCACTTTCATGTCTCCACAACAAACTTTAATAATACAGCAGTCTCTCACTACTTTGCAGTTGGACTTTTGTGGATTTGTTCTGTTACAGTTTTTCAAACGTAAAATTGTACACGAGAAAATAAACGTACATGACACACGACGGACAACTTTAATACTACTCACGTGATTGGGACAGTACGGGACAAAGTAAAAAGTTAATGAAAAAATGTTGTGGTTTTCTCTCAGTAAACCTACAATGTATCACCACTCAAACGGACTACATTTCCCAGAAGCCAACAGTGCTTCCAGCTGTTGCCTTCTGCTGAAACGGAGGGAAAGTTTTTGATCCAATCCGAAAAAGTCTGGTCCTTATGCATAACGACTTCGGCGTCCAGCGGATGCAGAGTCACATGGAACTGACCAAGAACTGGATCAGAACTGGACCTGGACCTCCAGACTCATCGTTGAATCTGAGTACTGCCCGCCAGTCTGGCATTCTCTCCAAAGCCCACCAGGACTTCCCCCATCTGGATTTGGACTCGATCGGGACCACCGTGTGGTCCCATGCTGGTAATCCGAAGGTCCGGCTCCATCCAAAAGTGTTTAGGTGCTCAAGGGCTGCAAGAGAGCCGACCAGAACCAGCAGGGTAGGTCAGCTGACCAGGAACCGAGCCAGACCGGAACCGAGCCAGACCGGAACCGAGCCGCTGTTCTCTGCAGAGCTGGTGAGTACAATTTTCCAGTACCGTATAGTACTGTACATATACGTATGTTGATACAATTTTGTTGGTTTGAGTTTAGAACATTGTGGGCTTCGTCGCTGCAGGGTACTTCTGCTGAACCGGAACCGAGCCGGACCAGAACCGAGCTACTGTACACCACTCACTCATCTTAAAATTTCAAGTTGAACGAATAAACATCAAGTTATTCTTGATTAATAAACTCTTGTTAAATAAATTTGTGCTAAATTTATTAGCTGACTGAACTGTTTGGGTACGTTGTTTCAACTCAGGAATCTATGTCAATTTAAACTAAGTGTTAAATAAAAATAAATAAAACAAATATAGCGTTTCTACTTCACAGTTTTTCACATATTGCGGGGGTCCGGAACGTAACCTCCGCGATAATCGAGCGACTGCAGTAAAAGATAAATGAGCTCAAATATTGTTTTACTGTTGGTAAAATTCATTAATTATTAAAACGTCTTTACTCAAAGCCTTGGTATATTCTTGATGTTAAATCTGCATCAGTGTGTGTAAACACCGACCTGACACTGAGATGTATCCGTCCAGCGTCGGAGCCCAGGACACCGTGACGTCCTTCAGCTCGTGGGGACGTGTCTGGATGTCCAGCTGAGCGCGACACACGACGCCTCCCAAACTCCTCGAATCTGACACGACTGCCCGTCCAGAGGAGGAGAGTCTGACAAGCTTACAGTCAGCCTGCTGTGGAGCTGCAGACGTGTCTGTCCACCACACGACCGACTCGTCTGAGGGTGGAGGTGGAGGAAGGCGCTGAGGAGCAGCAGAAGTCCGGACGTCTGCGACGTAAACGCTCCCGTCAGAGCAGCTGGCACAGAAAACGGAGTCGCTCACAAAATGTAAGGAGCTCAGAGGTTTGTCCGAGCTCGCCTCTGCAGGAGGAACAAAAACACACAACGTTATGTGAACGTTACGACAACATCTGTACAGAGGAAATTGTTTTACCGAGTTTATAAAGAGTCTGTCCTGAGCTCAGCTGAGTCAGCTGGACACTGCCGCTTCGAGCTCCGTGAAGGACTTGAGGCGGCGTCGAAGGTGGAGCTGCGATCCTGCTGCCGGTGTCTGATGCGTCCCCCACTTTAATACTTCCTGTCCTCCTGATCACATCTGTTGTTACACAAAAGACAACAGTTTAAAACGGCTACAAACCACAAACACCACCTAAAATAACAGAACGTGAGTTGAGAGTGGTGTCATTAGCAGAATATTTTGTGGGTTAAGTTTTTAATTTTTTGCTTATAACTACCTGTAGGAGCTATTTGTCTATGTTTTGTTAAGTCTTTGAATTTAGTTTATAATTAGCTTATTTTTTTTAGGTTTGATTTAAATGAGTATTTTTGTTTAATTAATTGTTTAGAATAAGTTTGTTTGTTAGTAATTTGTTTAGTTTATAGATTTGTTTTTGATTGGGATGTGGGCACATTATAAATATGTAGGCTTTAGGGAGGTTTAACGTGAAGTGCGTGGTCATATGTTTTTTTTTTTCCAGTTGGAGGTGGAGCAACAAGCAGAGCAGTCATGGAGGATCTACTGCAAGTGATGCTATGATTTGTACCAAACTGGCTGCAAAAGGAAAAATAAACTCACCATAAGCGACATTTGGACTTTTTCCTTTCAACTGCATAAACCAAAACCCATGGAGCAAGAAGTGACGGTTTGAGTTACATTTGCTTTTTTTGGATTTAATAGGACAAATAGTCACTGCACCAACATAAACTGAGAAATACTGCAGATCATTTCAGAACCGGAGGTCTAGTTGGGGTTGATAGAAGAGCCTGATACAGTTGATAAGACAGCAGGTAGCCCCATAAGTTTTGGATCATTATAAATCAAAACAAGTTCAAAATTCAGATTTACTTTACACGCTACTGCAAAAAAACAAGGTATAAAACCCTTTAAATATGTGTCTAAAACAAATATATTTTCACAACCAAGGACACCATGTGTAGCAAAACATTTAAAAACCTGAACATTTTTTGGGGGTCAAAAACAAGAAAATCTGTGTTTACGCTGAATAACCATCAGTGAAATGTTTAATTATCATTCCTTACAAGAAAATAACTTCAGTGTTGTATTTCCAAGGAGAGAAATAAGGTTTGTTTTTAAGTACAACTCTGTAAATGTCTCCTACACTTTAAAACCTAATGGATCTGTGACGATAAAATCAGCCTCAAGTCTTTGTCAAGCGGCTGCAATAAGTTTTATTTATGACAAACAGTTTTCTTGCCTTTCACTTAGTTGATATAAATAGCATTAAGGTTGTCTACAACTCATTTAACCCACATTGTTACAAATCTTTTTTTAAAATACAGCCAGTATTCATCATTGTTTGCTGTTTCGTGGTAAACGTTTTGATCTGACGATCAGTTGTTTCCTCAAAGATTTATCTAAATGTCTTTATTCTGGTGTTAAACCTTGTGTCACGTCATATTAATCTCACCGCTGTCATCTCCTCCGAGGTCCCACACCTGCAGGTCGGCATTCTGCCCATCGTTGGTCACAACACACCTGACGTTAATTAAAGGAATATGAAAGATGTGATTAAGAAAAGCTAGGTGGAAATAATATAAAATAAGACGTCATTCAGTTCAAACAAGGACTTTCACTCAGAAATCTAACCAACAAAATCTCTAATTAAACCAAATTAAAGCATAAATACTGTACACGAGCAGCCTTGGGGTGAATGAAACACCTACTCTACAAGTTGGAGTCCCTGACAGTTCATTTTTGTCTACTCTTTAATCAATTAACCTCTTTGTACTGAAAATGTGAAAGAAACAAAAAATAGGGGAAGCATGTACTGTATATGCAACCAGAGGATGTTTGGCAAACTGGCTCAAAATAAATTTATCATGTGAATTGCTGCAGATTAAATTCTGTAAATACTGCTTCAGTAAAAGGCCAAACAACAAACTGTTACAACTTTAATTTGACTAAAGAGGAGTTCCACATGTTTCACCACCAACAAGTACACAGGGAGAGTAAGAATTCTGCAGTTTATTGTTATTATTGATGAAACAATGACACTGTTTAACTGCAGTGGTCAACAGTGACTCATATAGCGGCACGTTTTAAATTAGAACCAGTCATTCAATTAAAAACAATCATAACAACATAAAATGGGACAAAAATACATTAGTGAAAAAGGTAGAAGTGATAAATGTGTTAACACAATGTGTGCTGGGTTTCTTTTGTCGGAGCATGTCATATTGTTTATTATACAGTACAAACTTGAATTACTCAGTAAGTTTCTTTTGGCTGCTTCCTTCTTAAAGGGGCACCACAGCGAGCTTGCATGAAAGATTTGGCAATTTGTTATACGCCGGATGCAACCTGGACTCGAACCCACAACCTCAGGATTACAAGACCACGGGCTTGTTTTGTAATTTATTTCACATTTTAAAAATTCTTTATAAGGCATTTATTATTTATCACTTTTTTCTTTAGATATAATAAATTATTTTCAATTTGTCAAAGTAAATTCCATAAAAGAAACTTTGAACCAAAAGTTAAAGTCCGTTAAAACTTCTCACAGGAATGAGACGTGAACGGAGAGAATGAAAAATGTTGAGCACAGGTAATTTACATGAAATGTCTTCGTCAGGACTCACCTGGTACCTGGGACGTGTTTCAAGCAGCGAATCGGACCTTCTGTAAACCCACCATGGACAACTTTGAAATCCCGTTCTGCACAGAGACCCTGAACACATCACCACATAGCAAAGCTTACAAACATCTGGACATCTTCATAGTAAAAAGATTACACTTTTATTTATGTTACCTTGTTTTCATGAGCAAAAAGTTTCAGTGGCAAACGAAGTTCCAAAATTTCATTTTTAGAAGAGCTGTAGCCAGCGACACAGACGGCTTCAAACACAAGAAATACAATCAATGAATACAATCAAAGCAGCTACAGTCCTGACTTTATATATTCTTAAATATAGGTGTAAAAAAAAAAAACATTATTGTTGATATTCTACACTGAAGCCCTTCATTGTGCTTGTTTTAAACCAGGAAATCACAGATGAAGTCAATCATCCCCACAACAAACCAAGAAATCCTAATAAATTATCAAATAACAAAACTATTTGATGATAATGACTGGTTCAACTTGCTCTTTCCTGAAGTCCACTCGATGACCTGAGTGGGGTGTTCCAGCTGAAACACGTGAAGATCTTTGTACCTGTAAGAAAAAGAAACGTTGAAAATGTCAAATTACTCAAATTAACTTTTCTTTTTTTTTGGTGTGGATATAAGTTTCTAATATTAAAAAGTAGTCATACATTTAAACAAGAAAGATGTTAGTTCAACTTTTTGAATTTGACATGTTCAAAAAATGTCCACAAATACTATTTGGTTAATGTTTAGTGTAACAAATTAGTGTAACATCAACCACTGTATTTTTAAAACAAGCTCTCGCCGCCAGTAGCTGATGTAAAAAAAAAAAAAAAAAAAAAAAAAAAAAAAAAAAAAAAAAAAAAAACATGACGCTTAGACAGAAAGTAAATGTTTTCTCACGTTTTCAGGGACTCGATAAACCAGTCATCTAAAGTATCAAACTCATCCTGCGTCTCTCGCATCATCTTTTCTTTCGCTTTACAGCAGAATGAATGAACGCTTCCCTTCGACTTCCTGAACTTTTCATTCAGACTGCAGGTGAATGACCACAGCGCCCCCTGCTGGGCTGGAGCTCCTACAGGTTTATGCAGGGTACTGCAGTCCAGCACGTTTCACAAAATACAGTACTGTACTGTACTGTATATACTGTACATTATTTTTAAATTGTTCCAGGACTAAACATTAAGATAATGTGTTGCTTGAAATGACATATTAAGGCCTCATGTGATAATTTGATTTATTATAGAAACAAAACTACAATTTTGGGCGGTTTTACTGCACACTGACAGACAGAGTTCAAACTAAACAAACATTTTTAGTTTGATTCTATAATAACAATAACCTGATTAAGATGCTTTACCTATTCATATGGACATATTTTAATGTTTTAATGAAATGGAAACAAACTCTTGAACATTATGCTGGCTCTGATGCAAAAATTAATTTTGGACACGTAAAACTCATTTAAGATTTTTTAAATTAATTTTAATACACTTTGGTATGTTTACTATTTCAAATTGATTATGAGATAATCAGGATTTATTTAGATGTTGTCTTTCTCTACGTCTTCTTTAAATTTGTTTCAGAATTTTTTTTCTTGAATCAGAAATGCAGTCCTATCATGTTTACCTTTAAAGGTTGTTCTTTTGGAGTACGGGTGTGTCCAATAAATAAATAAATGAGAATATTGTGGAAAAAGTTCAATATTTTTGTCAGTCATTTCAGAAAATGAAACTCGGATTATTTTTTACACAGAGTGAAATATGTCAAGCCTAGGTTTTTTTTTTTTTTTTTTTTTTTTTTTTTTTTTTTTTGTGGTCATTTTAAAGTTTATGGGTAGAAGAAAATGAAAAACCAAATTTCAGTGTCTCAGGAAATGAGAATATTCCACAGCCAGTTTTTGGTACATTTGTCTGTGTGGGCAGCAGACAAGTCCTGCTGGAAAATGAAATCAGCATCTCCATAAAATGTCCTAGATGCTGAGTTGTGGACTTCAGAAAACACAGTGGACCAACACCAGCAGAGGACATGGACCCAAACCATCACTGACTGTTGAAACTTCACTCTGGACTTCAAGTAACTGGATTCTGGACCTCTCCACTCTTCCTCCAGACTGAGAACTTGATTTACAAATGACATGAAAATTCACTTGAATCTGAACAGAGGACGATGGCCCACTGAGCAACAGTCCAGTTCTTCTCTTCAGCAGGCAAGACACAAGTTCTGACAATGTTTCTGGTCCAGGAGAGGCTGGACTTGAGCAATGAGACATTTGTAGCTCGTGTTTATATCAGCTGATTATGATGAGAAACCAGATTGAACCTCTTCACAATATTCTAATTTTCTAAGACAATGAACAGTTTTTTATTATTATTTGTAAGCCATAATCATCAAATTTTTCAAAATAAATAACTAATAAAGGCTTGAAATATTTCACTCTATGTTTGATGAATCTATATAAATGAGGGCAAATGACAATAAATTATAATAACTGACAATGTTTCACTTTTTGAAATTATAGCCAAAAAATGACTTTTTCCAGAATATTTAAATTTTATGAAATGTGCCTGTAAAAACCCAACAAATAAGTGGACATAAAAGAACATGTCTACAACATATTAGAGTTTTAAAAGTGTGACATACCAAAACTTTGCAAAGAGAAGATCATGAAAACAAATGCTCCACATCACAACAAATTCTTTTGATCAGTAACAAAAATACAGGAAGCACTTTTTCTCATTCTGCCAGAACACAACCAACAGCCTTCACATTAATTTAATTAATTTATTTATTTTTTAATACTTTTATGGAAACTAAAAAAATAAATTAATTAAAAAACACTTTTTTATGTTGTCCATTTGCTGTGATTATTTATCCTGACCTCAGAAAACAGCACAGGCTAAACACGTTACATATTTAATTAGAGTTTGTATTCATTTAATAAATAAATAGTAAATTTAATTAAACTGAACAGTGATGTCATCAAACAAACAAGCTATTTTTATTTTTGCCCTTCAATGCACAAAAACCAAAGTATCTGAAAGGTTTTGAAAACAAAGTGAAGCATTCTGGCTTTTTGTGGATTTCTGTTTGTTCACAAATGGTAAAATTTATTTACAAAATGAAGCAAAAGCCAGGCTGTGTTGTTTCCGGAAGCAACAAACAAACAAACAAAAAATAAATAAATAAAAGCGTGAATAAGACTGGAACTTAACCTTTTTTTAAGAGGAGAAATTTAAAAAAAAAGTTGCATAATAGAATGAATCCATCCAACAAGATGCTAAACCTTGTTAGATTTATCTGAATTATTCAGAACAGATTCATGTTTTCCAAGAGATACAAACCAAAAAGGTTCAAGTTGTTTTGAAAATCATTCAGCCTAAGTGTTTTCTGAGATTTGGACAAAGAACAGAAGAGCTCCAACCTTCAGCAGCTCTTTTTAGCTCTGAGTTTTCACACGTGACAGCCTCGGTGCATCACTGTTGCTGTCACTTCCCTCCTCTTCCTCCTTCTCCTCCTCCTCCTCAGCAGCTTTGGTCATTTTGTTCTTCCTTCTGTCTGTCACATTTGTGTCTTCACCTTCATTTGGAAACATAAAACCTGGCTCAGATCGAGGTGCAAAACATGACAAATTAAAATAAATACAACACTGAACTGTTTGAATCAAATCATCTCATCAGACATTTAACATTTTTGGGACTCGTCTGAGTCTTGATGATTTTTATTTCATTTTTTACGAGGACTTTAATTTCCAGCAGACACACACACACAAATGTGTTGCTTATTCTATTTAAGTACTTGTCAGTGATCTACATTATGAATACCTCTGACATCTTTTTTATTCATGTCAACATGAATAAAATCACATGAACATTTTGACAAATAAACATCAGAAGTCATTGTTGTCACTCTGGAAACAGTAAATGTGACAGAGAGATGACTGCTGCAACTCTACTGCATGTCCACATCAGGGCAATGACATGAGCAAAGATGTGCATGGATACTGTCATGCTTACATTGGGAACGAGATGATAAGTTAAAAGTGAAAAATACCGAGGACTAATCATAACAGTGCAGCAGGGCTGGTTGTATTTTGGCCTTATATGAAAATGCTCTGGGCTCTTTCTGGATGGAACTGACAAGAGCACCTTTGCACAAACAGGTTGGCTCAAAGCTCACAACAGGTTGTTTTTTTCAGCTCAGCATGCAGCTATTTTTTTTTTAAATAAGAAACAGAGAATGCTGCCTTTATGTTTTATGTGTGAACAGTTTGTAGTGCGAACAGCAACAATCCCTGCGTATTTGTTTTTCCCTGATAAGATGATAAAAGTACGACAAAGCACGTGGAGCAGTGGCAGCACTGAATTGTGTCTAATACGAGTGAGTGAAAAGTCAGCCTGAAGCCAAAGAACACACTGATGAATACTAGTGCTGGGAAATAGGTCATCCCCTAATGAAACGAGACACGTCAGCATGGTGGTGCAGGGAGCACTCAGAAAACAACAGGTGGGATGCAAACAATGGCTGTTCTGGCATCGCTTCTGACTGAATCGTTACGCAAAAACAAAACTGTAAGTTTGTCAGGGGACATGCTAGAGTCAACAATAAAAACAGGTTATCTGATTCTTTTGTTTATGCACGCTTCATTATTACGCAGTTCTGTTGTTTGCTGAAAAACAAGACGATGGTTTTATTTTAGCTGCGCAGAGAAACAGCGGTTCTGCTCGGACTTTGCACCTGTGGGTACTCTCCTGGTACTCTGGTTTCCTCTCGCAGTCCAAAAACATACGTGCATCGTGTGTAACGAAACAGCAGGGTGTGGTTCCTGGCGTACGTGGTAAAGGCGTGCAATCTTGGGTTTAAACAGATTTTCCATCAAAACAGTCACAGAGTTGTCACAGGCATCTCAATCGTACCTACATTTTGCTTAAGGTGTCTCCAACCTGTCTCAATAACACTAGAGCTGTATTTTGACACGTGCATGACAGGGCTCCTTTGACAGAAATATTAAAAAAACATACCGGTACATGGACTAGAACTGCGCTGCTCAAGGTGGCTGCATGTTGCAGTAGCTGTTGCTTTCATTGTGAGACGTTGTTTTTGAAAACTTTATTTCCTCTGGTTTCTGGATGTAAATGGTTTTTGTTGGATGATTACTTCCTCTGGTGTTGGATGCTGTGCAGCTGGATAATTAAAAAAAAAACTTTTTACTTTTGGACATTTGTTATGATGTGTAACCATGACAACAAGGTGGTTTTTACAACCGGGGGCTACTGATTAACATCTTAAAGCTAAAATTAGGGATGCACGATATTATCGGCATGGTATCGGCCGATATTAGCGATAAATATATGGCACTGGTTTTATATGACAACCCAGTGACAAGGATGCCTGCATAAAGTTATGATGTCACACGCGCCATTGAGTTTAGATTTGTGAAAATTTACAAGTTTGCACCGTTCGAGTGTTGTCATTTTTTTTAGAGAATAAACATCATGAATAAATTTGACATTAAACATAATCCAGTTTGAAGTGTTGCATCATTTTCAGCCCCCTTTTTGACATCTGCACTTGGTAGCAGGCCAAACTGACAAAGACCATGTAGAATAATGTAGTATTTTAATTTCACAGCAGAGAAAGCTATGTAGTCTCTGTAAGTAGGTCTAGGGGGAAAAAAATATCGGTATCAGATATCAGCCAAATAAGTTTTAACATATTGACATATCGGATATCGGCCAAAAATCCAATATTGTGCATCCCTAGCTCAAATAATACTACCTCAAATACAGCCCCAAATCCCAAACGAATTGTAAAGGAGGCGCCGTGGATGCATCTCCGTCTACCTGGTGGAGATGCTTGAGTGACTGACTGCTGAGATCCTTGGAGCTGGCAGGAAATGTGGCTCATAACAAGAAAACCAGGATCATCCCCTGACATCTGCAGCTGTCTGTCTGCAATGATGAGGAGCTCAACAAGTTGCTGAGAGGAGTGGCCATCGCTCAGGGAGGAGTTCTGCCCAACATTCAGGTGGTCCTGCTGCTCAGGAGGACCAAGAGGCCTGTTGGGTCTGGGTGGATGGATCAGCATCTGCAGCCAGTTTCTTCAGATTGGCTGTGGGCGATCCTTCCTGCCCACAGCCATCACATACAGTATAACAACTCTTAATGAAACCAGGATGATGAGCTACAACATTTAATTTCCCTTCGAGATTAATAAAGTATTTTGAATTGAATTGTTTTACAAATTCTACAATTGACAATAAATCACGACTTTCACAAACTGGCCGAGCTAAGTGTGGCCACATGGCTCACTGGTCAGTTGGTCGCAAACATTCAGAATTCAGTGACTTCAACTAAAAATGTGCAGATTCTCTTACAGTTTTGATTCTCCAACGAGTCTCTAACAGTCGGAGCTCAGTGAGATCCGAACTTTCAGAACGTTGTAATAAAAAAATGATCCTCCCCTCGTCGACTTTTTAATTGAGGTTAAAACATATTTAGATGGAAAGCAATCATTCTTAGACCTATTCAAATTAATTCACACAAACGGTTTCAGGGTTTGAAGTTGCCCAAACTTTACGTGGGCATGGAAAGCTTTCAAGACAATCAGATTTGAGGCAGAATAAATAGTTTCAGCAAAACAAACTGTGCACTTCTGCCACTCAAACTAAACTCTACTTATTTCGTCTTAGACCGCTTGTGCATTCTGTTTCCAACATTGAGAGTTCAGAGGTCTGATAAGTGAAGTTTACATGAAGGCAGTGAGGTGCGGCGTCCGCTTCAAGCACGAGAGCTGCAGCTGGACACTTCTCTGAGCTGAAGACAATTAAAGCACCATGGATTAAACAGATTTTATCTGAAGTAAACAAATATTCATAATAAAAGTTAAATATTCGGAGCATCTGTGGATAGGTTTATTTTTCTTTCTTCACACTCACAAATTCTTTTTCCACTTATGAAACGTACTTTTCTTGTCTGATGTACAATTTTAAACTGAAATAGTTTATGGACAATAAATACAACTTAAATCATAGTGACTCTTATCTGAACCCACACGTATTTTGGTGCGACAACATGAGAATATTGATTACATTTTCATCAGTTTGTCATCACTGTGAAAACAACACAGTAAAGATCATGAAGGCAGAAAAGTGTCTGTCATGTCACAACATAAAAAGAGAGAACTGCAACTTTTACAATAATTACAATAACTATTGATGGGATGAATTGGATTAGTTATACTTTGCTTAATTAGCTGATGTGTTGTCAAAGATCAAATACGAATGTCTTCAACATCAGGTCACTGACAACATTAGCAAAATAAAGAAGTACCCAAAGCACGAGTCAGTATCGCGTCTGCATTTCCCGTACAAAGCTGAGCTCGTTCCTGGTGTGGGTTGGACCCCACTTGAGCTGTCCCTTGTCTCTGATCCTGTTTGTGGCGCTGAATCAAAGCTCAAAGAGCAGTTGTAGAAAGGAAAGTGTCTTGTTAGGGGAACATCTGAGGTTATTTTTGTCTCTGCTCTTTACAGAAGATGTAGTTTGTAGTTTTTAGCCATGATTTTCTGCACACACTGAGGCAGCTCGCAGCCCAGCCGGGACGAGAGTCCGCTCCTCATCATGGCTCTCAGCAGAAGAAAATGTTTAAGTCTCTGCCTTAATATCTGAGTCTTGTCCACAAATGAAGGCAGGATGAAGGACAGGCTGAGGGCCTCGTCTGAAGTAAACAGTGCATTGCTTCAGTCTTTTGGTAATGAAGGCTCCATCTACATTCCAGTCGTCACTCATGGCCATGGCGTATGGATCGCAACCAAAAAAAAAATCAACATCAAGGAAGCGGCTGAAATGAGCTTCCTCTGGACTCAGCGGTAAAGATAAGCTGAGATCCAACATTCCAAAGCAACAAAAGGACTGAACCACTAAAACAGTGGTTGATGTCACTGTTAATTTAGTTTGTGACGTAAACAGAACAGATTCAGCGTCCAAAATATATTTCCCAATTCGTTGTTTTGATCACTGTAAAAATGTGTCTACATCTAGTTTAGGAGAATAGCTGACGTTAGTTGATGATTTATGAATAAACGGTGTGTTTGTAGTGGTGAGGAGTGAACATCAGTCCTGGTGTTTGCCACAGACCCATCTGAGCTGAGGTCGGTCTCTGAGGTCTGTTGTCTCTGACGCAGAGAACCAGCTGCACTGGCAGCAGTACGCCCGGGAACCCCCCCTCCTCCTCAGCTTGGTTCTGAGCTTCTGACCGTCCGGCATGTTGTTCCTACCAACAGACAGAAGTTTAATCATTACTGGGGACGTGACCTCAGCATTCTTCAACACACAGATGGCTCCTCACAGGCTGCTTCAAATGATTCTCTTCATGTGAAATTTATTAAGCGCTTGTGTAGTCATTAAAATCATCTGAAAGAAAAAAATATTTCTGAATGTGCTGTGGGGAGAAAGAAACAGAGGATTCCTGTCCTGAGATTACCTTCACTATAAACAGATCCAGTGGCTACAAACGGAGCTTGTTCAGAGAAAATGAACTATCATTTATCAACAATAACAGAATTATAATACTGTTTAATTTACTGATTAAACGACTGAGTATTTTGAAACTATTTGGTTAAACTGTATTTCTGCACTCGCTCTCGTGCAAGGCGGACGCCTCCTCTTCCTCTCCTGTTCTCCTCCTGTTTTTTTCCTGTTCTCTTTCTGCGTGTCGGAGCTCCTGTTACACATCTTCAGAAACTAAGACTACTGTCATGGATCTGGTCAGCTGGACTTTCAACGCAATCGACAAAATCTTTTCAACAAAGCGACAGGGTGCTGGAGAGCCCTCGTGTCCTGACGAGACTCATGTGGCTTATCTGAATCTGACTCCCCCTGTTGGCCTCGAAAACAGGCTGACATCAAATTTCTCCTGGGATATGTGTAAACTAAGGAAAAGCTTTGTTTATCGCTACACCACCACCACCACCCCGAGAACTTCTGTGAAGGCTCATCACAACTGTGCCAGCTGGCCAACATCTTATCAGGACTATGGTCTAACTGGAAGTGTTTCATGGACAAATCTCACCGTCTTGCCATCAAATACATTTGTAATGTGTCTATAAATGTGCTTGCTGGCAGAGTTTATGTCTTAAATCATGTCCTGATGGGACAAGGTGTGAAGAGATCTTTTTTTGTAACGCCACTTATCCTATTCTTTTTTCTCCTCTTTTCTATTTCTGTTTTTTCTTCTTTTTTTTCCTCTTCTATTTCTATTTTCCCCTTTTCTATCTAAAATTTTTTCTAAGGCTAAGGGGCCGCGCTCCTGAAGCAGCAGCATCGTGCACTCCGCCCATCTTTCAGATGACCGTACGACCATAATCTCACTGTATTTTGATAGAATGATAATAAAGCTCATTTTGATTCTGATCAATTTTACTTCCACAAAAATTTGGCTACGCTCTGTAATTCCTCAGATTAAAAAATAATTTCGCCCTTTTTCGACATTACAGCTCATTATCAGTTTTTCTTTACAAAAGATAATAAATGTAGTCTCAAAAGGTTCATGACTGGACTAAGCTGGAGGTGATAAATCCATATGTTTAAGACTCAAAGTGTGTCTAGACTGTGCGTACCACCTGCCTGGACAGCTGATAAAAGACAGTTTTAATTTAATGATTCATGCTGTCAAAGCCCAGCTCTGAATTCACCACATGCAGCTTCTGCAAATATCCAGGACTTTTCCTACCCTGCAAAACATTTGGTGTGAACATTAGCTAAAGCTCCAAACCTCTATCCACAGGATTTTATAAACTCACCTGCTGCCACGTGATTGGCTGAGTGGATGATTGACTAATAAAGTGCTGAGAGAAAAAAGGCTTCTGCTACCTGAGATCAAACAGCCCCTAAAACTTCATCACAGCTGCTGTGTAATGAAAAATGTTTCAACCACTGTCCATTAATCTAATTTTTAAGATTCTAAAGTATAGATTCCACTCAGCCTTGAAACATCTGTAACATCAGGCTGCTCTAACTTCTAATCTATTACAAATTGGGCACATGGACGAAACCATGAGAGAGAGATTCACCAGACTGAAAAGACCACTGCAGCAGAAAATCCCCTTTCCAGAAGTTTTTAAGTTTCTTTGGATCAAATTAAAGGGTTTATATCAAGGGGGCCGCTGTATCAGTTTAAAAGTTCAGTTAAATAAAAAGAGTTTTGTAAATGTTCAGTCACTGAATTCCCACTAAAGTTTTATGATTCTGTCAAACTTGTGTTTTTAACCTCCAGACTTGGAGCAAATTGTGCAATATAATCTGACAAAGAATTGTCAGTGAAACCTCTTTTCTGCTGCATTACGTCAATCAAAACAGAGTGCAAAATACAGACCTTAATTGAAGAAAGGAATTTACCCAGCTAAAACTCACTAAATAAAATTCCTGCTTGTGCTGTTCATAAAAAATAAAAATAAAAACTCTTTATTTGTGATGAATTAAAATGTCCTTTGCCAAATTAAACAGGCAAGCATTAGGATCAAGAGCTCTTAATACACTTTCATCCACAGGGTGATGCTTCCTGCAGAAAATAAAAAAAAATTACTGCATCCCACTTCATGATGTTTCTTTTTTTTTGTCTGCTTTGTGTGGCAGACGTTTTAATTAACGTCTATGTGAATGTAGTGATCTAACCTCCTCCGTCCATCTTGTCTCAGATGACCTTCTGGGGACAGACCATATAATTCCATTAATTTGATCCAAGAACTCAAAATTAGTTAATCAAGAGACCTTTTTTTAATTTAGTTCTAAGTCAAATAATCAAAGAACAGTCTTAATTTACCTTATTATCAATATTGAAATCAAAGACTCTAAGCCAAAGTTACAATGAAATAATTGAATATTGAAAATGTAAATTTATTTCATGCTATGAAAATCAATTTACTGTCATTATAGGAATTGTTTGGTCTAATAAAGGTGTTAAACACAACAGTTTGTCAGTGTGTACCTGGGCCACAATAATGGAGCCATTTTCATCTTTTTTTTTCTAAATTTAACTCGTTTTATCCTAAACCTGCCAACGTTAAACTTCGTTTGTGTGTTTTTTGAGAGGAAATGATGAACCACGTCAATGAAAACACACAAAGCTGAAGCAACGTTCTGAGTGCTCCTCTGTGTTTTGCTGCGTCGTCAGAAACCCACGCAGAAAATTAAGTCATGGCGCCACAACATTTTCCATTTTAATAATTTCGCATCATCCACGTTGGTTTAATAATCACTAGATAGACACATTTTAAAAAAAGACAAGAGAGATGAGAAAAAAGGGACGAGAAGAAAGACGGCGCAGACTTTTAACTTTTAATTCTGGTAGAAGAAGCTGGTTAACCCTTAAGTGTTTCGCCCCGAGGACATCCATGAAAACTTAATCAACCCCACCTGGGATGGGCACCAACAAAACAATAATGTGTGTGTGTGAACGGTTCACGCATGGGGAGCCTGTGAGCGGAGGTCAGTGAGGGATGCTGCTCTATGTCTTATTAATGAGCGGCTGGCCGAGGTGGGCGGAGCTTGTGGTTTAGCGGCGGCATCACAGCAGAAGAAGAGGAGAGTGGACCAGGAGATGAAGCCTCCTGATGACCATATGCACTCGTTTAGATCGGTTATATGCCCAAAGGCGTGAGGGTTTTCATCTGAATGTGCCAACTTTGTACTGCATGCAAACCTGCTGCCGTTGCTTTAGGTCAGTGTGGTTTGTTTAGTGCACGAGTGTGTGTGTGTTCCTAAAATAATGTGTGTCTTCCTGCAGAAATCAATACGTCCAGTGTCTGATGGTCTTCTGCTCATAGTCATTGATCACGTAGCACCATATGCGTTCGGTATGGTAATGTATTGAAGCTAATGAGAACACACACACACACACACACACAGCTCAACCCACCTGAGAGGTAATTTATTTTTCTTTCACACAAGCACCAGAAAAAAAAAACATTTCTTTATTATGCAGAAATATATTATTCATCTTTTCAATTAGCTGCTATTCTCCGCAGCCCATGTAAAGAATCGATGTGACTGCTGGATATGGTATTCACAGTTCATCGTCTGACACATACACACACACACACACACAGAGAGAGAGAGAGAGGTCAGTCACTATGTGATCAGAAACCAAAATGGACGCCGCAGCCTAAAGGCCAGCAGCAACAACTGCACATGCACAAACACTCCAGGTTAAACACAATCAACAGAAAGAGTGTGCAGACAGCAAATGTGTTCCCGGTTTTGACAAAGATTTGGTTTACCGGTAGTTTGATGGTGTGATGGGTTTAACGCTAACGCTAATGCTAACACACAGCTCGCCACCTATTTTTCCACATGGGTAGCTCCTTCAAGCTCAAGTCCTCTACCAGAGCCTGACAGCTTGAGGGTTCTGTGCAGTATCTTGGCTTGTCTGCACTCTTCTGGAGAGAAATCTTCTGAGATTCATCTGCTGAAGCAGCTCTCCCAGTTTAGAGGTTTTTGGCACCGGGTGACCAGATGATCGCCGGCGCCACAGGAGTACAGGTAGTCCCCGGTTTACGGCGTCATCGGTTTACGGCATTTCGCGTTTACGGCCGTCGCCCCCCCAGTGACG
>JARVGV010001153.1:7234147-7250645 GCA_031762435.1 Hypsolebias longignatus | reverse complement strand
AGTTAGAAAAATTAGAAAATTATTCATTTTATTCTGTTACTATATTCATTTTGTTCTGTTACTATAAGATTATTACCATTTGAACAAATTGTTTGGAAAAAAGGGGCAGATACAATAAGATTTTTTTCTTCTTTCTACCACCTTTCATTTTATTTTATACTCCGTACATTATTGTTCATGGTATTGTTTTCTGTATTGTATTGTTTTTTTTGTTTTTTTTTTAATGAACAAATAAACTAAACTATAATAATACATTTAAACAAAACCATGTGTTTCTTTGTCAATTCAAGTTCAAGGTTATTTTTTGTCATTCACCTCACATGAGGTGGAACAAAGTTGTGTACACAGGGTCCCAGTTACATCAAACAATAGCAAAAATAAAGTTTTAAAAGAAACAGTAAAAAGGATTTAAACATAAGAGATACATGTAATAAAGGATATAAGGATTGTGTGCAGGAACTTGCACTAAAGCTTTTTGATTCTGATCTACAGCTGAGTCATTTTCTGATGCACAAAACTAAAATGTTATACTTCACTCAATGTTGTAAAAAAAAAAAAAAAAGTTCTTTTTCAGCTGCTTCCTCACCACAGCAAACCATCTAGCTCTCATCCCAGCTCCTCTGTTGCACAAACTGGCAGCACGAGTGGTCAGCACTGTCGCCTCACAGCAAGAACATCCTGGGCTCTCTTCTAGATTTGGACCTGAGGTCTTTCTGTGTGGACTTCTCTTGTTTACATGGGTTTTCTGCAGGTACTCCATTTCCCTTAAGGCCCAGACCTCCATGACAAAAAAAAAACATTTGTGATCTTAATGGGATTTGCTTGATAAAATAAAGACAAATAACCTTCATCCATCCACGAGTCATGTGCTCATTCTCTTTTCCTCCTCCCTGGCAGTTCCATAATCAACATCCTTTATTCAGTATCCACTATCCCTCCTCTGCACAACCTTCTTCCACTTCTACTGACTTCCATTGGCTGTCCAGGCTTTCCTCCACCTCTCTGGGCTCTCTTCCACCTGCTCCCTACTATCTCCAACAGAACATCATAGTCCAGTGGGACGCCTGTTTAACGTGTCCACCACCATGTATAGAAAACATGTTAATACTTTAAATAAGATGCATTTCAAGCCTGTCTCATATTTTTCATAGTCATCTAAGAGAAACAGAAAGTGTCACCGCTCTGTCTCCTTCACGAAATGGCAAGACGTAAAAATTCAGCCCCAGAATTCACCTGAGTCAATGTGGAAAATGAAGCAGAAACAGATGAACAGAATAACGTTTAACGTTAATGATGTGTTGCATTTCTTCTTCTTTTTGTACTTCTCAGCCATCATGGGGTTGGTGAGATGCAACTCAGCAGTAGACAAGACCAATTCATCTTATTCCTGCTGCAATCCGATCTTCACGTTTGATCAGTCCTGTGAGAACATCTGGAGAATGGATGACGAGGTACAGATACATATGTGGCACTTCTTTTAAATCACTTTAACAGAAATATTTGCAAAATAGATGACAGTGTCCCACAATCAAGCTGATGTACAAATGTAAACATCTTCACAACTGAAATTAATATTGTGAATCTTTAAACAGAAGTCCTTGGTCCTTGGAGGATAAAACATCAAGAGTAAACCTGGTAATCATTCATAAAGCATCTAACATTAAACTGCAGCCTACAAGTCCCTGTCTGTTGTAAATAGCATGCATTGTTTCACCATTTAACGCCTCAAAAATACTGTATTCTGTAAAGCAAAATACAGAATCCAACGTGATTTTTATAAATGCAGTTACCATGTGACACCCTGTCATCACAGTTGGAACATTTACTTTAAAAATGTAATTGACACCATCCTCTGGTTTTGAACCCATATGCAGGCAGGCGAGTGAGGCAGGAGTTTAAAATAAAAATAATTTATTTTTAAACAACAGAACAAAAAGGCTGACGTTCCAGCAAAACTTACAAACTGGATCAGATTCTCAGAACAGGAAAACAGGAGGACCGTGTTGTCTGTGCAGAACAGAACATCCCCGTGGACATCACAATGCCAGGACAAGGACTAACTCAGGCACACAGACTTAAATAGAAGGAAACACCAATCAGACAAAGTGAAGACACCTGTGAGTGATCACAGATGCCAGGAGACAGATAATGAGGATGCAGGACATAAACACAACACAAGATGGAACTAGACACCAAGGAAACACAAACCCTATAGGACATAAACAGAGGGTGAGGGAGACGCAGACATGAACACAACACCAAGGACAAACCATAATTCCTACAGTAATTTGTTACTACTACAAGTTACTGTATTTAACAAGTAATAGTGTGCAGCTATTCAAATGCTACATTTTCTTCCATGGTAGAAAAAAAAATAAGAGACAACGTTGTGCACATGATTAAAAAAAAAAAAAAAAACAGCAACAAAATAAATCAAAGTTCATGCTCAATAATCCAAGTTCAGTCAGATCATCTGGATGTTTTTTTTTGTTGTTGTTGTTGAGATGTTTTGTCCTTCATCCAAAGGACTTCATCAGTCCGAGGAGCAAAACAACAAACTTAGTCCCACAAGCAGCACACCCACATAGTGGACCAACCAGTTTGCTGGTGATAAGATGGTTTCTGGGGTCCGTCCTCTCCCCTGTCGACTCCTCTCAGGCAGCCATAGCCAAAGTAGTTCAAAACATCAAAGTTCATGCTCAATAATCCAAGTAGAAAATCCAACAAAGTTGAGTCAGGTCACGGTTTCTTTTTTTTTTTGTTGAGACGTTTACGTTTATGTTTTTGGTCATGGCTGCCTCAGAGAAGTCGACGGGAGAGAGGGCGGGCCCCAGAAACCATCTCATCACCAGCAAACCGGTTGGCCCACTATGTGAGTGTGCTGCTGTGGAGTTTGTTGTAACTCCTTTGACTGATGAAGTTCTTTGGATGAAGGACGAAATGTCTCAAGAAATCGTCCAGATGACCTGACTGAACTTTGTTGAACAAAATAGAAATTAACCATCATCTAGCTTAAAGCTTGTTCACACATTTACAACTTGTAATTATGAATATTTTCAAAAGTGACTATAATTTTGAATGAATTGCTTTAATATCTTTCTTTGTCGATATGTAACTTTAGAAAACTTGAACAGCTTCCATGCCTGCAACAAACGTTTGGTTTGCCTCCATCACAACATCCCATTCTCATTTTTTACAGCTTGAAGTGAATTTTCAGTGTTTGTAAAATTCATGCACGTTTGAACAAATGCCGTCAGAATCTGCCTCACCGTGTTTTTCTGCATGACGACTGATCCCTGCAGCCAACTGAAAACAAACTTTGTGATTTTTGACGTGCTTAGGAGCTTGAATTATTATTATTTTTCTTGTTAATCTGTTCTCGCAGAACTTTGCCTACATTTATCATCAAACCAAAGAGTGCATGGCTCCATGCAACACCATCGAAGACGATCGTATCAGCCTGGATTCATGCTTGAATGTGACTGTCACCACTGTGTGCACCACTGTAAGTCTCCTGCTTTTTAATATTTGGTTCAACATTAGTCTTTTAAAGTTTAAGGTTTGTGTCTTGACGTCCTGTTTACAGACGATGGGCACAGCCAAAGAGACACGACACACCTACCTCGGCCATGAGTGCCCTCAGCCGCTGCTCGGTAGAATGTCGCCTGCTCAGGGTGAGTTGTTTTCTGTAACGACTTGATTTATTTTACAAATAAAATATTTTTATAATGCGATAAAAATATGTTAATTTTTTTAAAGTCACAACCCTTTTGTAAGGTTTGTGGGTGTGACGGCTCAGTGGTTAGCACTGTTGCCTCGCAGCAAGAAAGTCCTGGGTTCAATCCCCGGTTGGACATGGGGTCTTTCTGGGTGGACTATGCATGTTCTCTCCGTGCATGCGTGGGTTTTCTCTGGGTACTCCGGTTTCCTCCCACAGACTAAAACATGCATGTTAGGCTGCCTTCAGGCCCTGTTTGAAAAAGAGATCTCAATAGGATTTGCCTGATAAAAAAGATTAATAGTAAACTAATTTTCTATGTTATTATAGTAAAGCAGGAACATCATACTCTACCGGTATACAGGAAAATATTAAGCTGAGCAAACAACGTGCCACACAACTTTCACATGCTCGCTATTTCTTGATGCCATTCACTAGCTGAGGTTTAAGTAACATTTAATAACAGTACTATTTTTACTAGTTAGAATTTAATTTTAAGATATTTACAATCACAAGATTATTAATATATATCAAAACTTGGGATTGTACTGGTATAAGATACATTTAAATATTTGCAAATCCTTCAAAAGGTTTATATAGTTGACTTATCTTTTAATGATCAGAGTGTACTGCAGGTATCTTCCAAGTCAAAGTATAAGAATGATTACTACGGGAATCTCCAGCGTTAGTATTATTTATTCTCATTATCAGTTTTATGTTACATATCTAAAGTTTGTATTATTTCCACAAGGAAGTGTGATGTTTATTTGAATAGCCTATTACCCCGTTTCATAATGTAGCTTGTTTTTATTTTGTTTCATGTCACTACTTTTATTTACTTTTCATGCTTTTTATGGCTGTTTGTGCTTAACCTGTTGTTGTTTAAAACAGGTGTCTCTTGATAATGAGTCCTCGTGGCTCAATAAGACTAACCTGTATGAATAAAGGTCGAATGAGAAAAATTAGTTTTATATAATACGTGACTTTTGAACCTGCATTATTCAGTAATACTTTGAGTTTGCGTCTTATCTTATCTGTTGCAAGAATTTTGGAGAAGTGGGAGCCGCTGCTTTAAAGCCTTAAGATAAAATCTATAATTCTTCTGAACATTTTATGAGCAGGACTAATCTAAAAAAAATAAATAAATAAAGCAAAAGTGCCTTAAAGCTGCATTAATTGCATCACCTGCAGCCTGAGAAACAACGTACTTTAATCTCTGTAAATAAATACAAAACTGTCAGTACTAAACTAGCATATTGTTAATTTTGTGACTGATTGTTAAAGGCCTAAAATAGATTTATTTTAAATCATTGATCATGTTCTTGTATTTGTTGCTCTTTATTGGATTAAAACAATACATATTCATTCAAATATATCTAAAGATATTCCATCCTAAGATAACATAGAACTTTATTGATCCCCCAGGAAATCGTTGTGCCAGAGTTTCAGTACAAAGGAACATACACAAGGAATCACACAAGATATTAATTTTAAAAAATCCTGTGAAATAAATAAATCCGATGAAGACGTTCACAGTAGTAGGAAGAGCAGCAAAAAGAGATGCATTTCTTCAAGCTTCATGCAAAACGTTGCATGCAGATGATGATTTATTTAATTATTTACTCTTTATTTGAGCAGCTTAGGCTGAAACAGATCTCGTGTCGTGTTTGGAAACTGAGCTTTCTGTGTTCTGAATGTTTGTTTCCCCTGCAGGCTCCTCGGGTTTGCTGCTGCCAGCTGTGATCTGGATGGCTTCAGTTCTGAAGTGATCTGCAGCGTCACATGATTTAATCACTCATGGAGGACTTCTTGATACTGTGATGCTTCAAGTGATGCTGCAGAAAGCACTGATATTCCTTCACTTCCTATGCTTTGCACTTTATTCATTTGTTTCTCACGGGGCTGTATTCATAAATGGACGTAATTTGAGTTTTTCTGGGGGGGAAAAAAATCAGATTTTACATCATTTGATAATTTTCAGGACAGTATTTCAGTTAAATCTACAGTATTTGCCTTTTTTTTTATATTTCACAACATAAAATTTGAAAACAGCCACAGACTTGGCCTTTTAGATTTGACTCCAACAAAAACTGCTACTTCAAAATCTAATGTTTAAACAATAATCAGCTTTTTGTTCTGCTGAAACCCACTGAATACAGCCCTCAAGAGTTCACAAATGAAAGCTACTGTAATACGAACTAGAACGCCTGCAGGGATTATCTCCACTGGAACAGAAATCTTTCACAACGACCTGAAACTCTTCAAGTCAGTGTTGCTGTCAACAAAACAACAGCTGTTCAAGTATTATGATAAATGTAAGCAGTAGCACATAATTACTAGTCAATATTAACTGGAAGGTTAATTTAAAAAAAATATTTTTTCATTTTTACCACTCGTAGACATATTTTAGGGTTTTAAAAAAAACCAAACTGGAATGTAAAATTTTTATACAACAAATTTAAAACGACTATTTCTAGATTTACAAAATGTTATGTTTACCTGCCTTCACCGATGCTGGTGTCAATTATTGAAATATGTGAGCAAATTAGCACAGATGGCTTTAATATTTCTACTTTTGCACAGAACAATAAGCTGTTGCCTCCTAATAGGAATATTTATTGTTTATTTATAAAAACATTGGAAGGAGCCTTATTCTCAGGTCTTTTTAAAATTTCATATCATGTTTCTGTCGTTGAGCAAAATAAAAATAAACTAAAGGACTGGAGCAAGAAAGAGCATCTGATAAATGGAGCTTGAGCCACAGACACAAAGGAACTTGGTGCTTTGAGTGAAATTAAAAGTGTTGCACTGAAAACACGACACTAAATGAAGGATTGTTCGACTTTTACATTTCAAGAGCTGCTCAATGAAAATAAAATACACAAACATTCAAGCTTCAAGCAGAGACGCTGATTACAAGCTTTCTAATGTCGGCGTACATCTTAAACAAAATAATGCGAAACAGTAAAAAAAATAATATTAGGTTGCCAAAATAACTTTAAGTAATTATTTGTTTTTACATTACAGTACCCAAAAATTACATTAAAATCAAACTAATGGGAGAAAATTGGCTTCTAGCCACTCTACTTACTGTGAAACTCAAACTTACCATTCAAAGCACAGTAGTCCCTCGCTACTTCGTGGTTTGTTTTGTGCACTCATTCCATCACGGTTTTTCAAAGTAAGATTGGACATGACGCACAATTAAATGATTGATGGATGAGCCACACGATTGGCATGGAATTTTTATTTAAAACAAATTATTTTAAAATAATTAGCACCTGTGTGCAGCCCACAACTGCAGGAGAAGCTTCCTCCGATGCGTTGTCATATCGCCACTCTGCAGCAGAGAAGTGGGCGTGGCCAAGAGCACTGGCAGGTGGCAGAGAGCTGAAATCATGACATTCTGTGCTCTGAGCGTTTAGAAACATTGTTTAGACTATTGCAAGTGTGGGAAAGATTTTAAATGCCTTAATATTGATATGTAGAGTAGTCCCTCGCAAACTCGCTCTATCGTGGTTTTTCAAAATAAGATTGGATATGACAGTGACTGATTGATAGATGACCCGCACAATTGGCATGGATTTTGTTTCGTTATAAAATATTTTAAATTATTTTGCACCTGTGTGCAGCCCGCAGCTAGGGGCGAAGCTTCCTCCTGCAGCTAATCAGCTGATCTCTGCTCAGAGCTGAGAAGTGGGCGTGGCTGAGAGCAGCCGTGGCAAAGAGCTGAAATCATGACATTCTGTGCCCTTTTAAAGTGTTTAGAAACATTGTCTAGAATATTGCAAGAGTGTGGGAAGGGTTTAAAACGCTACTACTTACTGTACGACTCCAACTTTGCGGTTTTTCACGTATCACGAGGCTTCAGGGTACGGATATAGGAGGGACTACTGTATTCTGTTATACAACTGAATATTATTAAATGTGAACGATTTTGAGAGCACTTTATTTTCCTAAACAAATTTATATGACAACTTGAGTCGTCAATAAAATCTGTTCCTTTGCTGCCATCCAAACCTCTTAAAGTTGAGCCAAAGTATTGCCATCTGTACAAAAAGGCAAAACTAACAAAACTCTAAAATGTACAAATAATTTTAGACCAACAAACAAATTACAGCCCGTTTTAAGTCTAAATTGCACTTTTACTAGCTTCAAATTAAGTTATCTACCTCTTTTAAAACCAGTATGAAGCTCCACCTCAGTTTGCCTTCCTTTTTATATATATTTTTTTTTATTTTCTTTGCATCGTTTTTGTCATTTTTAAACTTCTCTAAAAGCAATTAAAAACAATAGTTATAAAAACAATAAAATCAAAGTGCCGTTTTGTTAGGCTAATTTGTTTTACACATGATCCACATTTAGGATAGCTCTCTAACCTGACTGGTCAGAGAGAATAAAGCCTCATCTTCAATATTTTTAAAACAGCCATTTTAATAAAGTCCTAAACAAAATAATCCATGTTGATTTAAAAAGGCCGTTAAAACACTAACAATGCTCTTTCTTGCTTTAAGTATTTCAGGTTCTCTAAAACGTTGATATCACTAAACTCCAGCATTAGATTATATTTACTCCCCACTAGCTTTCAAATAATAACCAGTGGGACTACAAGCATCACGACTGGCATTTAAATGGGGCATTAGCTTAAGGCCAAGTGTGAGAATGTGCAATAAAAGCTTTAATCTGTGGTGCTTTTATCCATCTTTGTGCCATTAAGTATATTTGAATGTTTTTTTGGCTTTATTTGTTCTGGTTTATCAATATGTGAATGTTTTTAAAACATAGTGCCAAGCACACCGTTTTACCTCTGCACTGTTAAATCATTCATCATCATCAATTATTTACAATAATCTCAATTATGTTCAGACACTTGTTTGTGGTGTTGTGAATTGTTTTGAACAAAATGGAGACAATCATTTGGAGCTCTTCACTCGTGCTGTTTCTATTTTCCAACCTAAAATAAAATAAACATGCTTACAAGCTTGAAGTTATTTAATGGACACTATTCATTTATTTATTTGATAACACACTATATAAAATGCTGCGTACACGATAACATGAAAACAGAGTCATCACCATGTTACTGCTCAGATTGTTGACTTTTCACACACTTGGTGCCAAAAATATTGCAGTTGTTAATGACTTTTTATTAAAATACACACTTATTTGCATATCTGTTGACATTTAAGCTTAGCTCAAATTCAAAGAGGTAAACTGATAAATTAATACTTTTCTGGCATATAAATAGTTCCGGAGTATGAGTCGCATCCATCAGTCAAAAAAAAACCTCATGAAGAGAAAAAAAAAACGTATAAAAGTCACTTTGGAGTATAAGTCGCAGGACGACAAATCTATGCAAAAATCTGCGACTTATATGTTGGAAAATATGGTAATTAAAAAATCTTTCTTTGTTCCTTTTAGGCCTACTTGGATAGGAGCAGATCTTAGATTTAAATTTCCAGTAAATGTTAATTTCACATTAAAATGTCAAAATCTAAAACTATTAATAAATATGTATTTTAGTTTTATAAATGCTAAAATTACATATTTTTGAACATCACGAATTCTTCTATGTTGATGTAATTCTGTCACAGTGTGATTCATCCTTTTTTTTTAGTACTTAAACACCAGCTTGATCTCTTAAGTTTATTGTTCATTTAACTCAATAAAAAGATGGTAAAGATTTATTGATCTGGTCACCAGGTTATGTTTTCATCAAAATGAATAATGAAACCCAAATGAGTCATAAAAACTTCAGAGCTGACACAGTTTATATAAAAAAAAGAGAAATAGTTTATCAGAAACAAATACAGTACATGAATCTTTAGGCACTTTACATAATATTTACATAATTATTTATTTAATCTATGGGAGGAAACTATTGGTTTCTATCAAAATACATCAGCTGTGTTGTTTTTAACTCACACTGTAACCGTGTTTGTTAGAAAGTGTTATTAAAAAAAAAAGTGTACAAAGTCTCATTTAATAAACTATTGTCTGAAATTCACAAACAGTATTTTTCTCATTTAAAAGGAGTTACTGTGCATGTTAAGACTGGGATAAACCATGACGTCTGCAAAAAATGTATTCCCGCATGGAGGTACTTGGTGCTTGTGTTCAGGTCCAGGTACTTGAAGGTCCTTTCACCAGACCTTGCTCTTTGCGCATCACTGGTGCATGAATACTGCAGTCCCGCGCCTCGCAAAACCCTGGCACTCCCGAGTTCCCGACAGTACCAGGTGGACCCACCAGACCAGGGAAGCCCCGAGGCCCACGAGAACCCTCAATCCCATTTTTAGGTTCTGCTGGGTGTCCTGGGAAACCTGGGAAAGGTCACAGAAAATTTAGAAAATTCAGATTTGCCATTAAAAAACAAACAAACATTTTATATTTACTACAAAAATGTAGTGAGTACTGGTAGTTAATGTCATCTTTGTTTACAAAGTGGGAAAAACATATTTGAACATCCACAAAATAATTAAATCCCAGTAATCAGGGAGAATTACTCATACTAATTTATACAGAAAATGTTTTGTGTCTTTGCATAAATCTCAGGAAGATGATCTCACCTCGGAGTCCCTGTGGTTCATCAAGTCCTGGCGGGCCTTTACCTGGATCCCCTGTGATGCCTTTAGGTCCCTTTTGACCTGTTCAGAATAAAAGAAAAGTCATGACTCAAAGCACCAAAGCGCAGAAGGCTATAAATTTAGATGTGAAGAGGAAAAGTTGTTAATGTGTCCTTAAACAGGCTTTAGTTCAAGCAGTTTTAATGCGTAGGAAACATCTGAAGCTAAAGATGTTCAGTTTAGGCAGTGAATAAAATAGTGTAAACATTTAGTGCAACTTCTTAAAAAAAAACAACAGCCACACAATACAGTATTAAAAAACTGGAATATATTTACTACTTTACAAATAATAAACTAAATATATAATGGCCTTCATTAGTTAAAAAGGGAGGTAATGGTTCCAAAAGACAAAAAAAAAGGAAGTTGATAGTTTGATGTTTAATTGCAAGGATTTGTTGGTTTGTTGTGTACAGATGAGAACTTTTTAAAGCTAAAACACCATCAACAGATTATTCAGATGCAGAGTGGGGGTGGGAAATGAGAATAACTGGTTTAACTTTTTAAGGAAGTTATCAATCCTACAACAGCAAAACTAAAGGTGTGAGTCACTGACCTGGAGAATCGTGACACCCTCCAGGTTTATTATGAACAGGTCACTTTACCTCTTTGACCCTCTGCTCCTTTCTGTCCTTCAGTCCCCCTGTCACCTTGAGCACCTCTGGAGCCCTTTTCTCCGGCTTTTCCTGCTTTACCCTGATGCACAGACAGTATGGATTTAGTCTATTTAAAGTTTTATGGGCACTTCAAGACTTATTATAACTAAAATGAGAAAAACAATATCCACATTTTTAATCAGTCACTGAGATGCTCTGCGATTCTATCAAACTGATGAGAAAATACAAAATAAATGTTATTTGACAAACTCTTAAAGACGACATCTGCAAACCATGTTCTGCTGTTCTCCGTTTAATTTACTCTTTAAAAATAAACTACAATTTTATAAAGCTCTGGAGAAATGAGCTGCTGGTCTTCCTATCACTTTGTGTGTATCTGGAGAAACACCTACAGTTTTGCCAGGTGGTCCTGCAGGTCCTTGGACTCCTGGAGGTCCAATTAGAGTCCGGTCGTTGATGGGACAGCCTTGGGCGCACTTGGCTTGGATTGAAGGGGCGTACTGGGAGAGCTGGGCCCTGACCACATCTTTACAGAGCTGCAGGACCTGCTCATCTGTCAGACCTGGACCCTGAAAGACCAAAACCACAAAGTTTAGCTTCTCGGCACCACTGATAAGGAAACAGCTGTTTTGTTTTTCAAAAAGTCAGTAAACACTTGTAAAACCTGTCGTAGGCAGATGAACAGAATCAGCACAGTTAGAAAAGAAAACATTGACCACATGATGTAAAATAGTTACACTTAAATTTTCTTTAATTTAGCTTTGTTTGTTAACATTCACTAAAACATAATGAATGTTTACTGTAATGAAATGTTTCATAAATCCGTCTACAGATGAATTTACTATAAATCAGAGAACAGAAGCAGCTCCGAGGAGGTCAGCTCTTTATGTCGTGCAGATGTTACTCACAGATGGACCTGGGGCTCCTTTTGGTCCTGCACCACCTTTACCACCTGGGTCACCGATTGGACCTCGGTCTCCTCTGGACCCTGGGATGCCAGGTGGTCCTGGAGGGCCTGCGGTGCCGGTTCGACCCACTGCGCCTTTTGGACCTCTCTTTATAAAAAAATACAAATGAAAAACAACAGAGGAATAAAAGAGAATATTTAACACATTTATTTAGTTAATTATTCTGTGCTTTTACTTTACACATTAAAACTCCAGGTGACTTTACATCAGCCTGAAAAGCTTGTTGTGTGACTGTTTTTTTTATGACTGACTGTATTTAAAACCAATAACGATAGATGATCCTGACCAGAATTTATTTGGGGGATATCGTTTGTTAATGTTAAAATTGCGTCTTTGATCCTAATGGACAAAACTTCTCATTTAATCAGTAATCACAAATCTATTTTGAGCTTGTCTTTAGGATTTATTTATTTATTTATTGTACATTCCTAGATTTCCTAAATCTGAAACTTTCCACACCCACTTAGATGTGTGTGAATCACAGTGGCACAATTATAAAGAGAATAAAAACGATGTGATCACCTGTCCTTTGTCACCTCGATCAGCCTTGCCTCCCTAATGGGTTAACAGGAAAAAGGAACAATCACGTCAATAGTTGTAAAAAATAATAATAAAATAAAGGAAATTGTAACGTGTTCATAAAGCAGAACAACAATTTTACTTCCTGATATAAATACAGTATACATAATTACCTTTTGTCCTTTCTCTCCTTTAACACCTTTCCTCCCAACCGCGCCCTGAAAAAACAAAACAACCAGTCATTGTGGTGAAAAAAAGAAGTTGTGATGAATCAGAAGTTTCATAAAAACAACAGCTGACTAATTTAAAACAACTTCATGAAAACAGGAAAGACGAGGAAGAGATAATAAATGTCAACAAATGGTGGGGAATTCCCTTCAGACATTAAGCTCAGTAAGAAACACAACGTCAAATGTATAGTGACTTTGGATGAAATTTTAATATATTTATGAGTTTGTTTACAAAAACGAACATAGTTCAATCAGACAAGATATATATGTTGTGCCATTTTATGCAAAGTTCAAATTTCATGTCAGTGGACCTTTAAAACGTGTTCCTCACATGCCATGGTCTGAATAAAACCAAAAGTGAACATAATGGACCATATTCTGATAATACAAACTGTCCACTCGTAAATAAAATTAACTTTTATTAGTATTTTAACAGAAACAAAAAAGGTAACGGAGTGAGTGTTGAATTAGAGGGAATGATAAGAATTAGACTTAAACACAAAACACACGTCTATTATCAGTTTGTTAAAAAATAATCCTCACCTTTTCACCATCTGGACCCGTTTCACCTTTGGCCCCCTAAAGAGAAACATTAGTCAAACTTATATATTAAAGGCGTAAATACTTTCAGAACAATAAATGTGCCAGTAAAACAATGCATATATTTTTTTTCTAAACCTGTATATACATTTCTGTATTGTCTTTCCAGATGTGTTAGCTGCTGATGCTATAATCGCTAATGCGCCCCTATACCATCAGAGAGGGAAGCTTTTGAACCGTGCTTCCCTTTCCTTTTAAGTACTGATCATGGAGCGTTAATGGTAAACACAATTTATAAGAAACTCTGAACTCATTAAATACTTAGTTCTTGGTATAAACATTATAGTGAACAATATAAGAAAAAAAAAAAAACATAACAGAATGAGTGGAGGTCGTTTTGTGATGCTAATTGAGCTGTTCACTGGTTGGAGTTGAGTTTACTCACTATTGGGCCCTGGAGGCCCTTTGGTCCTGGTTTTCCATGCACACCAGCATCTCCAGGTGCTCCTTGACCTCCCTGTTGAATAACAAACCAGAAAACCTCAAGAGGGTTGTGTTGTTTTCAGAACTTTTAGCATTAGCTGTGGTTTCTTTTCTTGGCTACAAATTTTAAAAGAGTAAAATCTATTAAATTTTAGGCCCCACTGCATAAAAAAAAGATTAAACAAAATACAGTATTGACAACTTCCAACTAACTAGTCTGTTTTTGTTCGGACAAGTTAAAAGATTTGTTATTTGAGCATAATCTCAAGTCAAATAAAGTAAAGTTTATGGACAATGTAAAAAAATAAAAATAACCAGACAAGTAAAAATATGTAATGGTTAGTTTAGAGAAGTTTTCATTTTGTTGGTTCCAGTTAAAACAGTAGAAGGCTTACATGGGGATTTTTTTTAAAGTGGTTTGGCATTTTGACTGAAACATTTTACAAACCAGAAATGTCTCTTGAGCTTTTCAAGGTTAAAACAAATCTGAGAGAAACAAACAGCCTTTCTGTAAAATCCTTCAAACTCATTGAAGTATCTGTATTAGGCCCAGTTTAATGTGTTATCACGGTCTTTGCTGTATTTTATTCCATTTCCATTTAACGTCGTCTTGAGTTTGTCAGAATGGACAAAACCTAAACATCAGTAAAGCTGAGGCCTTCACTTTTTAGTCTTTTAGACCCATGCCACACTGCAATGACAATGTTTTGCGTCTTTGTCCTTAAAGTCACAAAATAATCCAAAATGCTTTATGTATAAAGCATGTAATAAAACGGAAAAGATGCCTTTTATTGTTGTTGTAACTGTTTTCTTACTGGTTTCACATGATAAGATAACAGGCTACTATGGCATTTATAGTTTGTCCACCCCTGTAGCAATCAACAGATGTGGCCAGTATCTGCTGACAGGCACCATTCCAGTATAATAGATGCCTTGCTTAAGGACACAACATGTGGGCATGGTGGGGAATCAAACCTGTGGGTTTCTGGTCCCATGTCAGCTACCCCACCACTGCTCTACAGCTGCCCTTTTTTCATGATGCATTCAAAGTCTGTGTGGGAAAGCTGCTGAATAAATGCTTACCGGTATTTCTATTTTAAAAAGTTAAAGGTTCACTCTGTTAAAATAAATAAAGACTGGAAACTTCCCACTAACCTTTTAAAAATAACATCCTACATACCGAGTCTAATGCCTTGCGATATTCTTGACCTTTGCTAAATACATAAAAATTAAAAATTTTTAGAAGTTACCAGAAACTGCTAAGCAGCAGAAACATCTAAAAAGTCCATTTTTTGTTCTACTTTTATAGTTTTTGAGGGAAACTCCAAAAGTTTCTGTTCAAGAAATTGTTCTATTCTAGAAACAAAATATGAAACTAGTTTAGTAGTTTTATATAATTTACTGACAATAAATTACCATTAGTCAATAGATGTAATTATGGTTCTTTTGGTGCTTTGTTGTTGTTTTGATAAGACAATAAAATGTACTGTATGTAAAACTAGAAGTATATGAAACTGAACACTGTCAGACATCACTCTGAAATTTTAAATTTTGTGATACAGGCTCCGATTCCGATGAATCGGGTGGTTTCGCATCGCTTTTCATTTTGTTTAATGACAAAAGTGGATTTTTAACAAACTATTTTTTTTTTCCAAATAAGCTTGTTCTTGAGAAAACTGGATAAAACAATGAAAAGTGCTTTTAAAATCTATTTGCATAATTCAAAGCTGTAGATGTTTTAATCTGTCCAGTTTCATCCGGAGTTACCTTCCAGGACTGACTCTTAACAAGTCTGCAAAATTAAAAAAAAGAGCCTGGAATGCTCTGATATGCACTCACATTTTTCAGTTTCTCTACTTCATGTGTTTAATCCAAAAGATTATTTGTGCAAGGCTGCATCACACAGAAAAACAAAAACAAAACTCATGTGCACAGACAAGCCAGCAACTGTACATTTACATCAGTTTGTGACTAAACTGGGGCTTTTATACTGAAAATGTATAAAAGAACCACAATAACACCCTTCATTGTCTTTCTTCGAGGGATACAGGATGTTCTGGTGAAGTTGGGAGTTAATGTATCTGTATAGTTCCTGATCTTTTCAGACTTGTTCGGTTGTTTACTCACCACTCTGCCCACTCTACCTCGAGGTCCCCTGACACCTCGATCACCTTTACTGCCCTGGAATTAAAACAGGGGGTATAAAGCAGTGAAAGGAGAAGCATGTGCAAAACTATGTGCAGTTTTATGGTATTTTACACAACACTTGTTCATCCATCCATCATCCATTATCTTTACTCGCTTCAACTTTTCTGGGTCAAGGGGGTCACTGGTGTCCATATCCAGCAGTCACTGTGCAATAGGCGGGGGACACCCTGAACAGGTCTCCAGTCCATCACAGGGACACACAGAGACAACCAAGACAAACAACCATTCACTCTCTCACTCACACCTAGAGACAATTTAGAGTTACCAATTAACATACATGTTTTTAATCTGTGGGAGGAAAATGGAGTAACTGGAGAAAACCCACATGAACAGAGAGAACATGCAAACTCCACCAGAAAGACCCCCAGCTGGGATTCAATCCGTCAATCTTCTTGCTGAGAGGCAACAGCTGAGCCAACATGCCACCCACTACATTTTTTTTCATTAAAGGTAAAATAACTATAAATAAATGGTAATTTTCTATTCTTCTTTTTCTTTCTGAGATGATTCTTCCTGAAATCCTGTAATGGACGGCCAAGTCTCCAACTTGTTCGTAATTGTATTTTTTTTTTTTTTATTATATATATAGACA
>JARVGV010001153.1:7204574-7216711 GCA_031762435.1 Hypsolebias longignatus | reverse complement strand
TTTTCCAAATTATTGGACAAAATTGGACAATGCGACCTATAGAAAGGAGCGACCTTTCAGGCGGCAAATACGGTAATCCTGAATAAATAATTCCTTTCATACCTCTCCCTCGTTTTACTCTTCTTTTTGTCCTCTCTGTCGTGGCTTCGATCCCGACTGCGATGGCGCTTGTGGTGCGAGCGGTGAGACTCAGAGGAAGCCGACTGTCTTCTGTCCGCCCAGCGACTGACAGACAAATAACGTCAAGACAACAGATGATTTCCTACCAACAAAAGCTGCAAAGAAAAGAATGTATTGGAAGTACCTGTGGGAAGAGTGATCGGATCTCAAGGACTCCTTTTCGTCGTCGTCGTCTTCTTCTTCTTTCCACTGTCGGGCAAGTTCCTCTGAATGAACACTGATCACATCTCGGATCACCTGTGGAGTGATCACCATGATGTCACTGTAAGTTTGACGACTTTCATTTGTTCTTATGTTTTTTGACGATCTATGCACAGGTTTGACCCACTTCCATTAAAAAACAGATTTTAAAATGGGTACTGGGTGACGAGTTCTCCGAATGTTTCCATCATTAGTATTTTTTTAATCTAATCAGACAATAAAAACACCAATAGTTCTACAGTTTGAAAAAGGAATCAAGTTCAGATAAAAGTACAGAATTCAATTCATCTTGAAATGAACAGATTTTTGACCTCTGTGTAAGATTTCTTGGTGATGTGAACGTTCTTGGCTCTGTAGGACTGACGCCGCCTCTTGTAGTCTCTCATCTCAGCCATCCACTCCAGGTGACTCTTTGGCTCATTTTGTTTTTCACCTGTACACACAAATGACCATTTAGGTGCTATAACGGAGAAAACAAATCCAGAGTTTCTCTACAATAAAGTACAGTATTGTTGTTTTTTTTCTTCAAGCATTTATATTTTAAAAAAGGAAAACTAAAATACAGACAGGAGGAAACCGCAGAACTCTTCCAGAGCCATAAAAACTGTCTCTGAATATTACCTTTTCGAAGCTTGGACACCAAATCTACGTAGAGATCCTCATTGGAGGAGGCCGTTCCTTTCTGTCGGTTCAGAACGCCAGTCACGTGATTGTAAAGAGCCAATCGGTCGGCGACAGTGAGGTCGCACACAGCTCGCTTGTGGTTCTGAGGCACATCGACAGGCTGGCCAGAGAACTGACCTGATGAAGGACCAGAGAGATTTTACAAACCCTCAAATAACACTGAAACATCTGCCTGACGTGTGTTCAGAATATAATTATATGACAACACGATTCAGTCAAGAAAAGAAATGTATTGACAACAAAATTCAAATATATACAGATCTCCACAAGATCTTATTGGGTTTAAATAAGAGTTTAATGTGTATGCTCTACACACTGATACACACATTGATTACAAAATGGATTTATTTGTGTAAATACTTGAGTGGGTTTAAATTCATAAGGTGTAACAAACAGATTTGCGCTTTTTATGAAAGCATAATTAAATAAATAAACACATTATTAAATAGTTTGCTTGATTTAAACCACAACAGATCTGTATGAAGAGCTCAAAAAGGGAATAAAATCAGATTATTGCTCTTTATTAACATTTGTGTAAAGTTTGTTTTATTATAATCTGATAGAGCTCAACACAACCCTACACTATTTTTAAATCAAATTTATTTGTTTACAGGGAAAAACAAAAACAAAAATTAATTATGATCAGTATCAGTTTTTCAAAAAATAATAAGTATGGCTCTTAAGTAGGATTTAGAAAACTTTATGAACAGATTATATTACAACACATCCATGTTTTTAATAATTACAAATCTGGACCTTTCCCAACACGTAAAGGGAAAAGTGCGTTTTTGTGCACATGTAGTGAAAAGAGTCCCGTAGCGCTCAGAGGTTTTTCAAAAGGATATTATATTAAAGGATACTGCACGTAATCAGACAAGCCTGAACCAGAGCAGTAGAACTTTCTAGAGCTCAGCTCTTCTCTAATACTCACCCCTGTGACTGCAAACAGAACACACAACACACAGGTTACACTCTGCCCCACAAAAACTGATAAATATGTTGATTTATTGCACACAACAGTGGCATCTACTGGAGGTACTGCCTCTAGAGCAGTGGCATCCAAAGCTGATTCTTGTGAGCCTCTACACTTTAACTCAATTAGTTTCTCCAGCACACCTGATTCAATTCTCTTTAGCAGGTCTTTATGTTGCGAATAAGCATGTTAATAACCCATTAACTGGAATTTAGCTTATTGAAGTAGAAAATCCTTTAATGGCCCCCAAGACCCAGAATTGGAAGCCGCAGCTGTAGTGTTTTTTAGTTAAACTCTTAAGTAAAACCTAGTTTTGGGATGTGCCTTGGTGAAAGCACAAACGAGCAGCCACTCAAATGTTGTTTTGGCTGAAACATCTTAAGATGAGCTGATACCTTGCCAGAAGACTCCTTCCATCCTCATCAGTGGAGCTGCAGATCTTGCCTGAAGGATCACCTGGTGCTGAGTTGATTTGTCTGTATCAAGAAAATGAGATGAGCACAAGTGAAACTTCCAACTATTTGACTGACTGTGTTTTTAAATTCTTTAGAAAAAGATGTTTTTATTACCAGTAACTTACCAATAGTTATTAGTTTATTTAGTTTATCTAAAGTAAATATTCAGTCAATTTAAATAAGTGTACAAAATGCAGAAGCAAAATATGCTTTTTACTTTTTACAATTTGTCATTTAGAAGCTGAACTTTGTAGCCTTTTTTGTTGAATAAGACTAAATATTTCAAGATGGATGTATTTTTATGAGCTTTTCAGTTAAACTTATGTTAACAGATTCTCATAAAATCACATCAAATGCCATCTCTGGAGAGAATGATTAGGAAAATCTCGAAGGAATTGATGAATGACGTAGAGATCAATAATGACTCACCCATTAAAAAGCTTCTGACACTGCTGTTTTCATAACACACAGAGGGATCGTACATCTGTGCCTGTAAAACAATGATGCAACACCGTGTTGAATATGGGATGAGTGAGTTCATTTTCTGGTATTTTGGAAGAATGCAGCAAATACAAGGCTGTGTTTAAGGGTGTCTGCATTCTACTCATATAAAATCATGTATTTTAATATATAAAAGGTAATTACCATAAACAATTTAGCTATCCATTTATACTTACTGTAACAAAAATAATACATTTGAGCCAAGGCATTGATTAGTGTGTGAATACACAGAAGTTCCCTGGACGCCAAAATTGAAACCAGTAAAGAAATTTTTAAGTTTACCACTTATTTACAATCACCTTATCTCCATTATCAGCCAGAAAACCCTATTCTGAACAATAATTTAGTCTAAGTAAGCCAAAATGAACAAAACAGTGATGGCAATGGCAGATCAGGGAAGAGTTAATCAATAAAGCTCTTATCTGAAAAAATAAATAAATAAAATGCAACCCAGTGTAGCATAGTCTCTAAAAGACATTCAAAATTTCTTAATGACTGACTTTAAATAATTATTACATTTTTACTGTGGTTCACAGTAAATAAAGTGGTGCACTTAATGGCAAGGTTGTTTTCCTAATGTTTTCGTCATGATGGGATGGGTATTGCAGAGACAGTTGCAAGAGCACAATATCTAATATTTAGATCATTTAAAGTGTCTTGTTCCTGATAATTGTGTTTTTTATTCTTGTTTTTATGACTTGTACCTGCTCCTCAGCGGAGTATCCCATTTTCCGGAGCTTACACGAGGCTTTGTGCTTCTCCATGGTGCTGACTGGAACTCTGTGGCCTGGGTCGAAAGGACACTGCACCATCGGCTCCTTTCACCGCAAGAAAATAAATAAATAAATAAACATGACTGTCTGCGAAAAGAACTGGCGAGCTAAATGAGACACGGCGTCACAAAGTTGCTTCATTCTACAAATACAAATAAACACATGACTTTAAAATGCCAAACTTGGCCTGTAAATTACATCCATAATTATTTTACTGTATAAACTAGACGACGACTACCTGACTGGAATCCTTGTTGTGGTCTCGCGACCATCCTAACGTTTCAAATATTTCGTTTAACTGCTTGTTGCACTTTTCAGTAAACTCTGTCAGCTCCTGTAGACGGTTCACACGGTCCAGAAAGTCTTCTGTTCGCGACGAATCTGACATTGTAACAGTTGTTACCTAATTAAACCAACAAAAATCCAAAAAACATGCTCCTCGTTTGCTTTTCCCACATACGGAAGGAAACGCTGCGCAAGCTAACTTCCGTTAGAAGTGATGACGTAGAAGAAAAAACGGAGGAAACGTAAACGTGATGCATGCTGGTCGTTGTAGTTTGTTTAATCAATTATCGTTACCAGCTTCTTCCTTTCTGGTAGCGGGGGTCACTGATGCTCATATTCAGCAGCCACCGTGTGAGGAGCTGGGTACACCCTGGACAGGTTGCAGGTCCATCACAGGGCCACATAGAGACAAACGAGGCTGTATTCACAAAATTCTCACACATAAGGACAATTTGGTTACCACAAGCTACGGCTCTGGAGCCACATGTGGCTCTTTGGGCCATTTGCAGTGGCTCATTCAATCTTTGGCCAAAACTAACATAAAACTGAATAGGATGTTATACCCACAGCAAAACATGACTATGTTTTCCTGTCATTTCCTTTGCAAATATATGGATACTGTATTAATACAGTACACTGGGCAAATTATTTTCACTTTAACTTTATACTACTTTATTTCTTCAAAGTAGGATACTTAATTTCTCAAAAAATAAATAAATAAAAAGCAAAAGCCTGCAGTTCATTGTTTGCTTTTCTTTGTAAATTGGCAATTATTCTCCTTACAAGAATCCAGTCACTTGTGACCTGGATATGGGCACCAGTGACCCCCCTGCAACCGAAAAGAAAAAAGCAAGTAAAGATAATGGATGGATGAATGGAATCCAGTCTTTTCTTTTGTCTTAAAACGTTAAAAAATATCAATAAATGTTAATTCAGTACAATTCAAAAATACTTTATTAATCCCAAAGGGAAATTACATGCAGTAGCATCATCCTGGTTTCATTCAAGAGTTATAGATACTGATAGCTGGAAGGATCCTGCAGCAAATCAAAATAATCTGGCCACAGATTCTGATCAGTCCACCCGGATCCAGCTTGCTTAACAATCATGAGATATTTTTAGTTTTGTAATGTCATGCCTACTGCTCAGGAAAGCTCCCTCTAACAAACTTAAAGTGGCCCATGGGTCACCAGTTGATAATGACAACTGTAGCAGGTTTCGTGGCTCTGGACACGTTTAATTTAGTGAATGAAGAGACAGAAATGGCTCTTATGATCCTACAGGTTGCAGACCCCTGACTTAGCCTAACATGTGGGAGGAAACTGTACTATAGTTTCAGGTCTCTCTTGTAAATGAGTCCTCATGGCTCAATGGGACTGTGTAAAGGTTGAATGAATAGTACCCAGCGCAAACTCACACATGCATGCACGGAGAAAACATACAAGCTCCATCCATAAAGGCAGGACGGGATTCAATCCGGTAACCTTCTCATTGAGAGGCGACAGCTCTACAAACTGAACCACTGTGCCACTCATAATGTATTAATGTGAAAGGTATGAGGCCCTGCGATGGACTTGCGACCTGTCCAGTACCCCGCCCCTCGCACAGGGATTGCTGGACATGGGCACCGGTGACCTCCGTGACGCATAATGGAAGAAGCGGGTAAAAGATAATGGATGGAATGAATCTGTTCTAAACATAACTGACAAATTAACAAAGAGCTTCTTTTAATGTGAATATTAGGGAATTTTGTTAAAAGGAGTCCATCGTTACAAATGTTCCCCTTTTTTTTCTTTGTCCTACTAAAAGGGAAATAAATAAATAAATATTTAAAAAGTACATGTTTTATTTTCTACACATGTGGTAGATATTTATTCTTCCAATCCCCCTCCTTGTATGCTGGCCATTTGTTCTCCAGTTCCCCCACTGATTTAATGGAACAGTGCACATTATGCTGCAGGTTTAATCATTTTTTTAATGAGAAAGTTTGGAGCTGGTGGATGTTAATGTAGTAGAAACCATCAATTGTTTATGGTATTATAGTTGAATATTTTAACTGATGCAACTTGTGAGTTGAAAACTGATTTTGTCCTTGCTGCCTGCAACAGAGGTAAATAACATTTTTTAATATTTTAATTTGTGTAAACATAAATTTGGATGACACCACTTAAATCTTAACTATTGAGAACAATACTTTCAAAAAAGCAACAGTTAGCATCATAATGCTTTTTATTAGTGACAGATATTTTATTTAAAAAGCATTGCCACACAACAATATACAACATATTCATCTAGCAGGAGCAAAATGTGAGGAAAAGCTTTGTTAGAGGGCATAAATGAGAACACTCAGGTTTCACAAAAGGTACAGATGTTCACGTTGTAAAAGCTCAACATCCAGCAAATCATCTGTCTGTACATCCTCCAATCTGGAAAGAGAAAAGCAAACTTAATTACACAAATGTGTTTGTATAAAACATCAATGCATTTTTAATCAAAAACATTAATTAAATCAGTTTATGAAGTACTTACATTACTTCTAAGGTATCTTCCACAGCGACTTCCTCCACCACTTCCACCACCAAGTTTCTTCTCACTGCAAATGCAAGAATAGAGATGGACATTTGCAGTTAAACTTAGTTGTCTTTAATGTCACTTCATCGTGTCTTTATAAATTAATCAAAGGGAAATCAGACAGGTGGTGAAAACATAAGTGACTCTGCAGGAAAACCAAAAAGTGTTTGAATCAATTCACCAAGTCCACTACCTTACCTCCATAGCAGATGTAGGGGGATTCTGCACAGCAGGGGGCAAAATTGTTCACTTGCAGCTCATAGGTTCTATTAGTTTCGATCCTCGGTCCTTCACAGCAACATCCTCCAGGGAAATGTTGAGATACTTCCACATAGTCAGCGGTAATCCCTTTCATTTGATGCTGTGACTGATAACCACCTGGGTGACATCCAGTCAGGATTGATGGGGTGGATAACACTGAGTGGATATGCTGTTCATTGAAGGACCACTGAGCATCATCGGCTTGACCTGTAAATTCACCACAATGTCATGGAAAAAGCAAGACACAAGAAGAACCTGGTCAAAAACAACTTAACAGACTGACAAAATGGTAACGGTTGATGAAGTGGGGATTGCTTCTTTTTATCAGTTGAATCATGTGTTTGAACCATCTGTTTTCTGTGCATGATGAAGAGCCTTGCTGGGCTTGGACACTAACAACACCATTGGCACACTCACACACACATGATCTAATAGCAGGGAGTATTTTGTATGAAGATAAATCAGTCCCAAGTAGTCAAACAATCATACCGCAAGATTCGTATTCCTACAAAGGAGTTTTGCATGTGTACAATATCCACAACCACAAGTTTTAAAAATGTGTACTACAAGAACAGTATACGGTAATCATTTTTTCAAATGTATACATTGCCATTTGCTCAAGTAGAAATATTCTGCGCTTACGACACTGCGCAGTGTCAAATACTGTACACTTGCACAAATCACCTGCTGTGGACAGATCACTCACCACGAGCACACGGACCAGCTTGCTTGTGAATGTGACCGAGATAAGAGATGAGGCTCTCTTTCCACTCCAGATTTGTGAATCTTGTAGTACGCATTAGTAAAACTTGTAGTACGCTTGTGGATCTTATTGTACGCATACAAATCTTATTGTATACGTTTGTGTGACTACTTGTTACGGCCTGGCTCTAGGACCATAACAAATAAAGGGGAAGCAACGCACGGGATAACTTATATTTATATTTAACAAAAATCATGTCTGGCTGGAGAAAAAGGGTCAAGAAGAGAGGGGAGAAATGAGAGCAAGTGGTGAACTGGATCTGAAGCTCTTCTGGAGACACAGCTGGCCAGCTGCCTCCACTTCCAATCAACACCACTTAGGAGCTCTGAAACACAGACAGAGAAGCCAAGAGGAAAGCCTTGAGCTGTAACAATCCCCCTCTTCAAAACAGGGTCCCTACTGGAACCCTTTTCAACAAGTATCAACTTATTGAGAAAAAAATTACATGCATTCACAATACTGCAGTCCAGCTGGGCTGGTGCAATAGAACTTTGGATCCCTTCAAGCCCAATCCCAAAGTCAACAACTGGTACCTTGAAGTGACTTTGTTAGAGACAAGTAAGGAAAAAGAGAAAGAAAAAAACTACTGGTTTGGTGCTCTGGACAAAGCATCTGCACTGACATTATCCCTTCCCCTTGATATGACAAATATCCAAGGAAAAAGATTGAAGAAACATAGATCATCTCACAAGTCTCTGATTTGTGCTGTGAAGAGTTCAAGAAAGTCAAAGGATTGTGATCTGTATAAACAGTTAAAGGCCCTGTACCCACATAGACTTTGAAGTGTTGTAAGACCAAATGAGATTAACGGTCTCTTTTTCAATAACTGAATAATTCAGCTTGTCCTTATAAAATTTCTTAGAAAAGAAACTCACAATTGCAAATTCATCTCTTTGCAGAAGGACTCCCCCTGCACCAACATGACTGGCATCAACTTGGAGTTCAAATGGTTTTCTCACATCAGGGGCCATTAAGACAGGAGAATTACATAAAATCTTCCTCACGTCTTCAAAAGCTTGCTGACAGACAGGGAACCAAATATATTTCACATCACTTTTCAAAAGATCAATCAGATGTGCAACCACAGTTGAAAAATTCCGGCAAAAGGCTCTGTACCCAACTAAACCCCAAAATTGCATGAGTTCCTTTTTAGTTGTTGGTGGTGGATACTTTCAATAGCCTCGACTTTTGCACTAACAGGACGTACCTTCCTTGACCCCCTTTATGACCAAGATATGCAACAGTTGCTTGAGCAAACTTACATTTATTTTGATTCACCACAAGATGTGCATCTGTCAGCTGGTCAAACAATGCGAATCAGATGTCACCGTTTTACAAATACAGTACACACAGCGTGAACCTCATCCACCAATACATTTTGAGCACGAACATATGGTTTTAAGAGGTTAACATGAATTGTTTGCCATTTCTTCTGCCGTTCTGGAGTGGCATTGACATAGTTTTGTTCCGACAGCTGTTTCAAAACTGTACTGAGAACTTTGCCTGAAATGGTGAACTAACAATAGGAAGTGAGGTCAGTACTTGATCACCTGAAAGAAAGACACGATGTTCAGCTTATACAGGTGCTTCAGCTTTTCCTGTGCAGATGATAATTCCTCTTTTGTCGACTGTGTAGCAGTAAAGCGTCTCGGCCCAAATCCATTAACATAATGCAACAGGTTTTGTGGTGGTGTCCTTCCACTCATCCTGCAAAACAGTTAAAGGGCCACGCACAGGATGACCAAAGACTAATTCATTAGGGCGTACTCTCCTGTGTTACTTCTCTTGCTGCAAGCAACAACCAAGGCAGACCATCCTCCCAGTCAGTATTCATCTGAACACAGTAAGCACAGAGTAAATATTTTAATGTCTGATGAAATCGCTCTAGTGCTCCTTGGTTCTGCGCATGGTACGCTGTAGATTGTGCTTAATGTGCAGCTGCTTCAAAACCTGTGCAAACAAATGAGGAGATATTAGATCCCTGGCCACTATGAATGACTTTTGCTATCCCAAAATGGCAATAAACTTCATAAGAGCTTGCACCACAGATTTTGCAGTACAGTAAGTGTGTGCAATGACTATGCTGCTGGATACCTAGTACTCTGGCACATAACATTCAAAAGATACTTAACAGTAGTATCTGAATGTGAAGGGGGAAGAGGACCCACACAGTCAATAGTAAGTGTGGTTGACTAATAGCTGGAATAGGATACAGTGGTGCCCGGTTAATGATTTGATTGGGTTTGCCAGTCAACTGACAGGTGTGACATGTTTTAATATAGGGAAGCAACATCTTTTTTCATTCGAGGCCAAAAAAAATGTCTCAAAATGCAGTCATTGGTTTTCCTGACTCCCATGTGTCCAGACTCATGAGATACACGCAAAACCAAGTCATGCAATTTCCAAGGCACAACTACCTGATAAACTGGCTCACCAATAGTACTGTCACCACATGGCACCAGCTTTCTTAACAATACCTTGTTTTCAACAAAATAGCCTTGAGCACAGTTCTGCATCTCCTCAGGTAAAGCAGTCTGAAACAAGTCCTGCAATGTAGGGTCAGATCTTTGCTCCTGCACCAGATCAGTCTGTGAAATGGACAAAGGGACATTAGACAAACAAAAAGAGGACAGCTGTTTATCTTTTCCCGAAGTCTTCATCCAGATTTACATTACTGGATGTTTTCATCGCCCGAGTCACAGCACATGATTGAAACACTTCAGGGTGATATTTTCCATTTCCATCAGGGCCACTACTGATCAAAGGTACTGAAAACAACAACTGGACACTCTGGTTGACCAGACCAGACTCTTCCTCCAGGTATATTGTTTCCCAATATCACTGTTACATCATCCACAGGTAGAGCAGGTCGAACACCCATTTTTACTTCACCCTCAAACAGCTCTGAATAGAGCATGAGCAGTGCACTGAACACAAAACACAAGACATGCCCATACCAAACACAGGTAGATAATCTGGTGTTGGGTTCATCTGAAAAGGCAAGACTGATGCAAGGATGAATGAATCATATGCACCAGCATCTCTAAAGATTTTAACTGGCAACTTGACATCAACTTGTCCTCCCATAAGAAATGGTTTGTAGGCATTCAAATCAGGTTTCTCTTCTAATGGCACTTCAGTAAGTCTGTTTGGAACATTTAAAGAAAATAATGCTGCAAGTGCTACTGGTTTAACTTGAAATGTATTTTTGTTCTTTTGATTTCAACATAGCACACTTTTTCCACTGACCTTTTCTGTGACAAATGTCCAGATCATTGTTACTGCAGTCTGAAAAGGAACCACTAGAACGTGTTAAATGCCAGTTTGGAGCACTCCTCCAATCTATATGATCTCCTCTATGTGTTAAGACAAAATCAGCCAACACAGCAGCTTCTGATGTGGTTTTCACCTTTTGTTCATTAATATACACTGCAATTCATTCAGAAACAGATTTCTTAAATTGTTCTAGAACCATTAAATTTCAGAGGTCATCAAGTGTTTTAACCTGGGAGGAAGTGCACCACTAATTAAATGGATCTCCAAATCTTTTGCAAACTCTATGCAAGTTTTGTTAACCTTTTCCAGTTCCTAAACTTCTGTCTGCCTCAGGGACCAATTCATATGTCCCCTCACATATGTCTTGAGTATTGCAGATTTAACCTTGGCATAATCCTGACTGTCATTTAAACTTAACATGGAGAAAGATTCTTGAGCACGACCAACCAAAACACACTGAAGCAAAATTGTGCGATCTGAATCAGGCCAACCCCTTGTCTCTGCAACCTTCTCAAACAAGGTGAAAAAAGTTTCAACATCCTTTTCACTAAACTTAGGCACCAAGCGCAAGTCACTTAAGATATCAGAGGATTTACATTTGGAGTCCGCAATACAAAATTCCACAGTCAGTTTACCTTCTTTAATCAGATTTAATTTCTGACTTTATAAGTTTAATTTTGCTAACTCAGTTTGCTGCCTCATCTTTTCCAAATCTGCTTGCTGTCGCAAATTCTCCAGTGCGGGCTGCTTTTCTTTCTCCACCTGCATTCTTAACTTTAACATCTCCTTTTGTTGTTCAAAAATCCAAAAGATTAGGATTTACAACCAGAGAACCCAACTCAGGTGCAACGTCAAAACACCCATGTCAATTAATTTCTCCCTTCAAATTGCTTTAACATTTTCTTTCAACCGTTTGTCACCAACACCTATATTTTATAGTGCTCTCTGCGATCTTTACCAGTTGCTCTTTTAAACATTGCTCCAAAAAATTCAACTGATGGAAATTCATTAAAATCTTCAACAGACATGGCTAACTTTTAATAATTACAAAAGAGTCTCAGAACGTCTAGAGTAAATTGTTGATAATCTATGCACCCAACACGAACCTCCCCTCTGTCTGCCAACTAACTAGCTCAACCCTCTGTCTGCCAACTAACTAGCTCAACCCTCTGTCTGCCAACTAACTAGCTCAACCCTCTGTCTGCCAACTAACT
>JARVGV010001153.1:7113771-7129374 GCA_031762435.1 Hypsolebias longignatus | reverse complement strand
AATAATTACTGTACAAATATGAACGTAAACGCGAAAAAACTTAAACCGGGAGGGTCGTAAACAGGGGTTGACCTGTACTTACTAAAAGTCAGAATTACTGAATCTTAGAAGATCTGACGTAGATTAGCAGGGCATGATCCCCAACACCTACTCTGAGCACAGTGGCTGAGAGTCATTCACAACATTCACTCTGAGTGTAGCATCTTTGTCATTTTTTCACGTAGACTGATCTTAATCTAAAACTTTGACATGACAGGTGGAAGGTGTGCAAGGCCTTTATTTAGGCCCACGTGTTTTATTTTGACAATCCCTTTAACAGCCATCAAAGTGCAAACAATGTGCCGAGTGGTCACTGGCACAAAGAAAACAGACGTGAAGAGGAAAAGGAAGCAGAAGGAAGAGGTTCTATCAAAATAAAAGGAGAAGTAAAGCGAACAAAAGACAAACCAAGAAAAATGATGAAAGACTAAATACAGGAGAGTGAACAGATACAAAGACACAAAATCAAAACTGTACTATTTAATAAAGGACATCAGAATCAGAATCGATTTTATTGTCATTGTACAGTTAAGTACAGTGAAATTTCATTCTGTACAGCCAAAACATGAGGAGACAAGGTATATAAAAAAAAAAAAATCTCACACCGTGTTCTTGTCACAGGGAATGGTGTAATGTAGCAAAACAAAAATCTACCTCAGCAAGCAACATAGAGAGACATAATACATTTTGCAGGGGGTGAGGGGGGTGAGGGAGGACAAAAAGATGGTGAGATTGTCCATGAATACTTATAGTTTCCATAGTCCTGATAAAGATGTTACACTGTCTCCCATCCGGCCACTCTGATAAGGGTCCACAGATGTTCTTGTGGGGGTTGAGGAGCGGAGCTTTTTAATTTACGTATCCACCAGGAGCAATTTTAGATAATTTGGCCTCTCCAAGGCCAGCTGGGGGCCAAATTCAGATAAACTACAATTGTTTTGGGCAGCCGGACTCTACTGAGTTCACGTCTACCTTCAGTTCTGCTGGTACGCTCAACGGCGAATCCAAGCATTGACAGACCAGCCGACCAGATCCATAATAAATTTTCGATGTGGAAGGAAAGAGATGCTCCGAGATTCACAGGACGAGAGCAAAAGCAGGAGGGAAAATGAACATGCAAAATATAAACAGACAACAAGAAACACATTTGTAAAAATAGCATAAAAAAAGTGTGTTTTCAAATCCAATAATTCTCAGTTAGGTCATCTGGACATCTGATACCTGGATGATTGAGCGTGAACTTTGTTGCCTTCAACCTATTTGGCTGTGGCTGGCTGCCTGGGAGGAGTCGACAGGGGACAGGACGGACCCCAGAAACCATCTTGGCTCCAGCAAACTGGTTGGTCCACTTGAGTTGTTTACTGCTTGGTGGGGAAACAGTTCACTGGAACTCCTCAGACAGATGAAGTCCTCCGGATAGAGGGTGAAACATCTCTGTAAAAAAGAAACTGTCCAGGTGACCCGACTGGGAATTATTGGATTTGACACCTGGATGATTGAGCGTGAACTTTGTTGTGTTTTCAAACATTCAAGGATTCAAGGTTCTTTATTTGTCATTCACACCACATGTGGTACATGTGGTGGAACGAAATTGTGTACACAGGGTCCCCATTATATCCAATAAAAGCATTAAAATGTAAAAGAAAAACAGTAATAAGATCTAAGATATGAAGTACAAAGTAATAAAAATTTAAAAACACACTAAGCACTAGTACTTGTAGTATAAAAACGTTTCGGAGCATCTTGCTACTTTAGTTGCCTTAGTTTTAGGGGAAAAAAGCAAAAATATCTGTCTGTGCTCTTTAAAAAGTTCCTGATTTTTACTTTGAAACACAAATTTTTAACAGACTCATTGATGCTCTGTTGCATTGTGGGTAATGTACACCAAGAGTCTTCAAATGTGTCTTTAAAGTCATGCTACATCATCAGAAAAATATTAAAACTTTTTTTTTTATTATTCGGTTTACAAGTTCAGTCTGAGTGATATATTTTTTTAATCAATTCTAAAAAAGAACAAACATTCCCACTCGTCAACGTAAAAAGTGCAATAATTTATTTTCTGTTTCTTTCTCCTTCCAGTTCAGAAATCAGAGGTAGACTTTGTTACCTCCGAGCCGGACCAGCGTGAAGATGCCACGGGCGCAGCTGCACAGAAAGCAGCGCCGCTCTTCTGGGACATTAAGTGGAGTTCTTAAAGACACCCCGTCTTCAAAATGCAAAGAAAACGTCATCCGTCCATTTTTATTCTACTTTTCTAATGTCGCAGCTGAGTTTCCTTTAGAACTCCTTCATTACGATTGAACGTGTGAATAAAATATTGTGTTTTAGGCTCACTCAGTCACATTTTCAGCAGTTCTTGACATTTTTGTAAGTGCTGTAATCCAATTGTGTGTTTTCCTGAATTAGAGTGAATTTAGACTAAAAAGTGTCAGACGCTTTAAATAAATCTGTGCATTTGTTCATTTAAAACCTAAGCATTGTTAACATGACTGCTGATGAATTTCCTTAACTCACCAAGTACATATAGAATCATGACTTCAGAATAAGATTTTTCACATTTTTCTGAATATAGGCGCTGGATTGGATTGACTCCTGAATTAGTGAATGTAGCTGGAGACTGTTCAGACGGTACGTCCTTCAGGTTTTAATATTTATATGGAAGGATAAACATGTAGACATCATCAGATAAATGTAATTATCCCTAAAATACCAAATGTATATGTTGTCATTCGTTGTGGCCTTTATCTTGCAAATGATCTAGATATGTGATTCATAAAGACATGAAGATTAATATATTTCATCAATTTTCCATGTAAATGGATGAAATGTATTAATCACCATGTCTGTATTTATTTTTTAATAAAGACATGAAGATTAATACATTTCATCCATTTACAGGGAAAATATATGATATTACTAGTTTAAATACAGTTATAGCTGATATTAACTAAGTCAAGTTTTTTGTGTGATTCTAAAATTGCAGATTTTTCAAATCTATCAGTTAAGTGGCAAAGTTATATTCATAAATTTGGCTGCTAATGTTACATTAATGTATAAAAACACTTAGTTTTTCAAGTGTTTTTCCATTCATCAGTGGTATTTCATTCTCAAATTCAGTTAGGCTGACTGTTACTAAAACCTGTCTTCTCTAGTCTTACATGCTTGTCGTTATTTTATAGCATTTTATCATTACTGTATTTACCATGTTTGGAAATGAACCCAGTAAATGTATTTTGCAGATTTGCACAATTTTTTTAACCACAATTTTAATACGTGTAAAGCTGTAGACCAGTGGTATTAAATTAAACTCTGTGAAGTCTGCCTAAAGAAAAGAATTATTTAGCAAAGGTCCAGATATTTACATTTAAATAGTTGAACATTTTATTTACAGTCAGCGATAAATACTTAATTTTAAGGAACAAATCCATTTTTACCAAATGAATCATGGTCCCAAACCCTAAATGAGATAAGTAAGTAAGTAAGTAAAGTTTATTTATAGAGCGCTTATCACAGACATAGAATCACAAAGCGCTGTACAATAAAAACCAACTCAAAATTGTACAAAGAATAAAACAAACAACAATAAAATCATGATGTAAAAGCCTATGATAAAGCACAAATAGAAAATAAAAGATTCTTAAAGAATTTCTTTGAAGAGTGAAAGATTCGGCAACACTGCTCAAATAAATAAATGATAAGTTATACAGAAGAACTAAAAGCCTAAAGGTTCAGGGAACTAAAGCAAAAAAACAAACTCATATGAGTATTTTCAGTATATGACGGATGTGATCCAATCATTGTGAAGCACGTTGCCACCAGATGATGCCAGTCAGCCACGTCTGTCACTCTGGACCATTTTCCATGTCTAGAGTTTATTTGTTTAGCCTAAGAACAGCTGACGACACCTCTGGTTAGGTCAGCTTTGCATTATTTTCAGTTATTTAAACCCATTCCTGTGCAGATTGATCTTTTTTGTTTTGTTTACACAATCTGAACTGTGGCAAGAGTGGAAATTTACTAAAATTATAATGTTTTGAACCAACATTGTGGACAAATGCAGGCCAGACACCCACATTTCTTTGTAAGAGCAGACGTCCATATTTCATATGTTGAGATGCACAAACCCACGGTTTCATCTGATCCGTCTTCTCAAACTTCAGCTGGTTGAGGCAGATCTGGTCCATCTGCATTTCTTCCTCTCCACAGACGCTCCCTGCACTGTGCACGTTCATCAACGTGAAGGTTTGATGCATTCTGCAGATTTTCTTAGTCATCTGTCACTCGTATGTGTTTTGTAATATTCTGATGGGATTGTTTTACACTGACTTTGCATTTAATTTGAAAAGAAACAAATTTGGCTGTCCTGTGGCGGCAGCCAAATTTTTGTCCATTTATTGTGATTTAAAAAATAAAATAAAATCACACAAGTTATATCTGCACCCATACTTTATTGGCAAATCAACAATGAGCATGCAGACATGTTTTTTGAATGAAACAGAATAAGCAAGTTGATATAGAGGTTTTGCAGCAGGAGTGAGTTCACACTGAACACAGGTCAGAGAGACATCACGTGGAAACAGATCTGCTGGTCTGTCATGAAACTACTGCAAGTTAATTAGAAGCTGATTGTGCATGTGCACTTAAATACATTGCATCACCCCACCCCCAATGTTTAGTTTTAAACAACTACAGCTGTACAATCAAAGGTTTCCAGGTTTTTAGGGTTAGTTGCTAAACTTCATTTAAACTTTATTTACCTATAGCAGTAAGCTCCATAAAGATGTGTTGTTTTATGGGGGAATCCAAATGAGCGCACCCCTGCTTCCGGGATGCCTCCACAATTTTTCCTTGGGATGTTAATGGGAAACCGCACGCTGCCGTCTTTAAGCCATCCGCCACTACACTGATCATAGTGCTGGAAGCGCCAGGCGGCATAAAGCTGGCCGACCAGAGCCAGCTCAGCGCCCTGATGTTTGCAGGTGTGCACAGCTTGGTCAAAGGAGAAGGACCCAGATATGTAGAAGACAGAACCTGTGACACAAAAAAAAATATTATTTTAATATTTTTTGCAGTTTAACGTTTATTTACAAATTTTTTTTGTTTAATTTTTCCCGTTAAGTCTAATTTACAACCTTTTAACATCAACTACAATGAAGTTGCCATACTTTCCGCAGTACACGTTGCATGGTAGTGGAAAAATATATAAATAAGTTGCTTTGCCGTATAGGTCGCATTTATTATGAGTCACCGTTAACAACCTGGAAATGCGAGCCGGTGTTGTGCCAAAAATCCAAATGGCGGCCGCGGGAGCTTATACGGGAAGACTTTAACAAGAATTTAACAAGATTAACACTTAAAAACAATTATTTGTTTGCTCAAAATTAAAATCTCAGTTGAACTTTTCCTCAATAAATGCACTTTAATGGCCAAATCAGCTGTATTCCAAAAGCCGATTTGCAGCTGCGAGAGTGCGCAGTAGGAGGACTCGCTATGCATTTCTTTGAAATTTAACGAGATAACCATCTTAAAACAATTATTTGTTGTTCGACGTTATAGTAAAGTTGTGTCTCAGTTGAACTTCTCTTTAATAAATGCACTTTTAATGGTCAAATCAGCTTCATTTCACCTGGGCGGCACGGTGAAGTGAAGCTGATTAGACTATTGCTCCAGGAGTTCCGGTGCGAGATGAAGGTGGCTCTGTATGGAAAGCCAACTGTCTTATTAACAGTCACTTTCCCCTATTAATGAGACACTTGGCTTGCCATATTAGTTAGTGGCTGTAAATGGTAGTGCTCAATATTTTCCATGTCAGAATGAATTAAATCGTCAGAGCTCAGCCAAAAATTGGGTTTTAAATACTGTATGGAGGAAAAAACATAAACAAGTCGCTTCAGTGTATAAATCGTAGGTCATGCAAATTTATTCAAAAAGATGCGCCTTATACGGCAAAAAGTACGGTAATTACTATGTGTTAATGACTGAGCACTTTAGCTTATGACTTGACATTTTTTTATACATTTTGGTACATTATCTCCACTTAACGGTCTCTTCATGAACATAGCAAAAGTCAAGTTTGCATTAAAGTTTACTTTCTGACTCACCAACAGTTTGAGAAGTGAAACAGAAAGCATCAAACTGATCATGTTTCTTATCTTTTGGTCCATAACTGCGAATGCCTGCGGGTATATTTCCTCCACAGACAGGTCTGGGGTGAACAATGGGATAATGAACGGTTCCATCATGAAGCCAACCTGCATTACACCAGTCCAAACCTTCAGTCCAAGCTGCAGGAGGAGACAGGGTGATGTGACAGAGCCCAACACTGCTTATAGGGACTGACGTGCTTCGGTCAGTGTACCTTTGTAGAGCTGGCTGTATGTGGCCAAGATGCCATCTTGCTCGGCGCAGGCCTCCTTGGCTTCATAGTATGAAAACCTGTAGCGGCCATTTTTACTTTGATATGGAAAGACAACACCTAGAAACAAAGATATATGATATTGTTTGTTTACGTCAAACCCTGATACAAAATAGCAGCGGCTTCGGATGTTGTCAGTCCATTAAATGGACGTTATTAGTTGTTATCATCACCTTTTGTATCGTGATACTGTCCCTCCTGTACCTCCTAACAGGTTCAAAGTTACGTTATTATCGTGATTTTTGCTGTTAACAGGCAGAGTGTGATGTATGCAAACCAGGAAGTGTGTTTTTTTTTTTCGGCTGACGTCACCCATTTCCTAAATGTAACCTTACACCTGACCGAGACGCCCAAACCTAAACTTAACCATCTTGCCCATGTGCCTAAACCTAATCTTATACCTGTCCCCGAGGACCAAACCTAAACTTAACCCCCTTACTGTTGTGCCTAAACCTAACCAAGACCCGAAACCAAACACTAGACCCTTTACTCTAAACGTAACAATGCTAAGCTGTAGCGCTAAGCTAACAACGTAAGTTTGAACGTACTAGAAGGTAGAGGAGGGACATTTTGACCGATACTTATGGGGCTGATAATAAGTAATAACGGCCATTGAATGGTTGATAACATTCGAAGCGGGTGCAGCCATATTTCTGATGATTTATTAATAAATATAGATGATTATAATAAAATGTTTGTGTTCTTTAACCAGAAACTTTATTTTTCTTGTTTTAAGTTTAGTTTGTGCTTCCAGCTTTTATTTTTTTGCTGGGGGAGTGGTGGCGCAGTGGTTATAGACGGTGGGCCTGTGATTGGAAGATCGCCGGTTCAAGCCCCAGAACCAACATCATCAAAAAGTGGGTGGAAAAAGGTGAAACACCCACACCTGCCTCCATCCTCATTGGCCCCACACCTGAACAAGGCCCTTAACCCCCACCATCTGCTCCCTGACAGGTCTCTCTTGAAAATGAGTTCTCGTGGCTCAATGAGACTAACCTGGATAAATAAAGAGTAAATTTAAAAAAATGTTGACACAACGTTCCTGACAGATGCATTTTGTTTGTTAAATGAGTAACAAGTGGTTTAGTTCGAGCTCTTTGATTTGTTTGTCACGTACTAACTCTACGTGTCATCGTTGGAATAAAACTTTTTGTGAAACGTGGCGACGAGTTGTTTTGATTCAGGGTGACAGGTTTGGGTGCTGAGGACAGAAGAACACAGGTCGGTAAATTTAAAGAGATTTAATAAAAACTAGATAAACAAAAATAGTTTCTTTAATCCCACCAGTCTGTAACATTTAACTAAGTTGTGATTTGACTTCCTGTTTGTCTCATCAGTCCAATCTGTGCAGACCTGATCTGAACATCACTTTTCTTTCTGTGCTCCGTCTCCTCTGATCTTCAGATCTGAGCCTCTTCATGTTTCAGTTAAATCTCATCTCCAGTTTTTATTTACACTTTGTCAACACATTTATTCAGACGCATCACTTTGAATAATAATAATAATCAGCAGGACAGAAAAGCAGGATTTCCTGTAAAGTTTGAGGTCAGTGAACGCATCACAACATCATCCAGAGTCTCCTGCTACTTTTTGTAACATTCAAATCTAAAACAATGCACAGAACAAATAATAAACTGTAAATAAAAGTTTTAAAAAGCAGAAAAAATACTAATTATAACAGTCATCAGTTAAATGTAACTGGATATATACACAACATTTTACCAATTTTAAAAAGTGCATATTGTCGTGGAAACTTTAACACACAGTGAGATAAGTTGCTGAGATCAGATAGAGATCAGATCTGATCTTGTGTCTTTATTCGGAGGCTTTAAAAGGTCAAGCGTCCGAAGGCTCTGTCGCTCTGTAGCACAAGAGATGAGCCCTGAACAAAGGATACATCAAGTTTTTATAGGTAGTCACAACAACATGCACACACATTTCCTAATACAGAAATATCTTAGAAGGCAGGATGTTCACACAGGTGGTCTTCTTCAGAAAAGATCTGGCGTTGGACTTGGGGGGGTCTTGAGCTGGACTATAGTTTAAACAAGTACATTTCAAGAGGAGAACAGGACCACATGGTGAGAGGAGAACGTTTCATGATTGAACTTCCAGGCGACACATGCAGCTGTGCTGTTCAGATTATATTCATGATAAAAGTTTGCTTACTGCAATAGATAACTTTCTGTTACAATATTTTACAGCTTATGAAGGTCATTATAAATAAAATGATGTATTCTCTTCTTCTTCTTTCGGCTGTTCCCTCTTCAGGGGTCGCCACAGCGAGTCATCCTCCTCCACCTGGGAGTGGTTAGTGATGTCTAGAAGTAACGTTAGTTCAAGCAGGTGTAGAAATTGTTTAGGACAAGAAGCAGAACAGTTTAGAAACAGAAGGAGATGGTCTAGCCATAGTTATGTCTTCTACTGCTCAACTGTTTCCAACACTTTAAAAACAAAGTCTGAAAGAACATCATGCAGTGTTTGTGAACTCTAACACACTAAATCCTCACACACTCTCAAATGAATCAGAATTACTTTGAGTAAAACACATTTAACTAATGATTTCTAATGAGATTTTTTTAAAATCATTAATTCTATTTTCACAGTTGATTTAAATGATTACTTCAACATTAAAATTGACATGAAATAAAACATCATTCAAATAAGAAAAGATACACAAATTAAATTGTTGTTTCTTTTTTCCTTTAATTAATCAAAGTGTCATAAAAATGTCCTCATGATGACTTTGACTAGAGTCTTTGATTATCAAAATAAAGGAATAATATTGATAATAAAGTAAATTAAGATTGTTCTTTGATTATTTGACTTAGACCAAAATTTAAAAGTCTCTTGATGAGATAATTTGTGTCCTGGATTCAAATGATCAATAATATAAGTTCTGTCCTTTCAGAAGGTCTTCAGAGACAGATTGATGGAGGAGGTATAGTTCACTACAATATTCACCTCTGCAATTGCAACACTTTACTTTTGAGTCTTTGTTGCACTTGCCATATTCATGGGGACCACCACATCTGGCACACCTTAGCTTGCCCCTGCACTCTTTTGCCACATGTCCCATTCTTTGACACACGTAGCATCTGATTGGGTTGGGAATATATTCCCTCACCCTAAAGTTGATGTACCCTAATTGTACACATTCTGGCACTGATGTTTCAAATTGCAGTATAACAGACATAGTATCTGAAGCTACTCCTGTCTTTGTTTTAATTCTGGTAACTGGCGTTACAGACCATCCTTTTATCTCTTGCTTGATTTCCTCCTCACTAATATCTATTGGTACTCTCCAAATTACCCCTCTCAGTTTATTGTTAGATCCTGGTATGTACGTTTTTACTTCTTCTCCCATAAACGATGACATTTTCAGAATTTTCTCAAGTTGTTTTTTGGTATTCGCATGTATGAGGACTTTCCTGTTATTTAATAATTTGGCTAATTTTACAGGCCCTATCGTTTCTTCAATGCCCTTCGTCAATTTGATTGGGTGAGAGCATCGTCCCTCCTGTTTAAATTATATAATTACTTTTAATATCTCCTCTTGTTACCACCTGAGTTTGATTGACATTATTGGTATTGACTTTTTATTAACTTCCATCCTTTCCTCACTTCCTAGTGACCAACTCCTGTCTCTTGTTCTTCTTTGCTGTTTTTTAATTTTTGACCACTTTGCCTTAACCCACTCCATTTCTTCCCATTTCCTCCTGAGGAGGAGGCCATGGTGCTGCAGTCAATGTTCACTTTATGCAATTCTGCCAAGTGACCAGCTCCTACCTTGAACAGTTTGTAATGCAAAAGCTCTTGTTATGACTTATAGTCAAAAGTTTTTCCTCCCTCCTCAAGCCACTCGCGCGAGCCTCTAGTCCAGGGCTCTGCAACCTTTACCATCAAAAGAGACATTTCTGCCCCTTTGGTCAATAAATTAAACGTGTCCGGAGCCACAATACCTGCTACAACTGGGATTCTCAACTGGTGACCCACAGACCACTTTAAGTTTGTTGGAGGGCGCTTTTCTGGACAGTAGGGGGTGATTTTATAAAACTAAAAATATCTAATGATTTTTAACATTTATTGATGTTTTTTTTTCACTCTAAGGCAAAATAAAAGACGAGATTCTTGTAAAGAAGGAATAAATATATAGTTTTTTGCCCAGTTTCTAAAAGTTACAACAATAAACTATGCATTATGTGATTTATTTTTTAAACTGTAGAAGAATTACGTATCCTACTTTGAAGGAATAAAGCATAAAGTGAACGTGAGTATGTTTTACTCCTTGTAATGTTTATTCATATATTTGCAAAATAAATTACAGTAAAACTGCTAAAACTGGCTCTTTTAGTTGTTATAACAAGCAATAAAATTCAGTTTGATCTCAGTTTTGGTCAAAGCTTGAAAGAGCCGCTGCAGCGGGACCAAAGAGCCGCATGTGGCTCCAGAGCCACAGCTTGCAGACCCCTGAGTTAGACCATTGTCCTGTCCGCGCTTTCAGACTGCTCTGCTCCACCTCAACTCATACATTGAAACCTTTACTGCCACTCTCCATAATCCATGTCATCCTCTTCATCTGGGCATGGAAGGAACAAACCACTCTTCATCTATTACCTTGTCTGTTTAAAAACAACTTGTGATTATTTAGCTGGACCTACTAACCTTCCCTACAGATTACCTCTTACCCATCTTCCTGTTTGCCCCATCACAATCAGCTGGTTTCGATATTTTACCCATCTGTGATTCTTGTCACTTGCATGGTGCCCTGAACCAAAACTTTATGTGATCAAACATGACAGGGTCCAGGGGTGAAATGGGCTTCAACAAATAAATTCAAATCAAATCAACATTACAAGCACAATATTTAAGAAATAAAAGTTACACAATGTCTTCAGAATGTTCCTCAAATAATAAATTACATGTGCTGTGATTTGGGGCCCTATTAAGATCAGCATATGTAATAATTAATAAACAATTCTGCATGGACTAGTCCACATCTGGCATGTGAATGCATCACCACCTGTTTCATAATTGGTTTTAAATGTACTGTAATGGCATTTTTGTATTGTAAGGCCTGGCATGGCCTGGCCTGGCTGCTGTCGGCCTGCCCTTATTCTACCCCTGGTTATGGTTGAGTTTGCTTTGAGCAAATTACTGCCTTGATGTGGGCAGGGATCATCATGCCAAAAACATGCGATGTCATAGTATTATTATTATTATCATTATTATTATTTAAACCTTTATTTTACCAAGAAAAATGTGATGTTATATTGTTTGTGACGAAACAATGGATGACATTGAGTTCATGTTACTTCTCTTTGTTCTCTATAAAACTGAAGAGCAGCAAAATCAGAGCGAGAGAATGTGAAGGAAATACAGAGCTCTCTCTCTCACACACACCAACAGCAACGCACCAGTGGAGGGAATGAGCAGTCGCTGGAGGATAACTCATCTGTGACGGACTCCCCCACCCCCCGGACCAGTGGATCAATCGATGGCCAACAGTATGTTGACGTCAAATCGACCCCAACAGCCCGGCCCAGATAGAACCCCAGGTCTGATTTCCAAGAATTGGGCTGAACGTGAGCCATAACGCAAAATGCAAATACACAAAGCCAGGTTTGAACCCAGGCTGCGTCTCACAAAGCAAAAATGCCATAAGATGGCACCTTGTCTAACTTTTATGAAAATAAACATACAAATCATGTTTAATGAGACTCATATCAAGTGACAAAGACTGGGAATCCACATCAGAAAAAAACAACATTGTGAACACTTAAAAAACAATTATTATTGAAAGGAGGGACTTAGAGGAGTAGTAAGTAACTTACCTGCAGTAACTACCAGAGCAATTTCAGTTTGAAGTATCAGAGATAAGTTCTCACAGAGGTGTCAATCTAATAACTTTGCATTTAGGAGTCAAGTTTGGCCATTTAAATCAACTATAGCAGTACAAGTACCATACCATGCCAGCTTTATTTAAAGAGCACGTTAAACACCCACAGGACAAAAGTGCTGTACACATAATAAAACAATCATACAGTCAGATAAAATAAAGTGATTAAAATGATTAAAAGTCAACATTACAGATGGTGACAAAGGCCAGGGAGAAGAGATGGGTTTTAAGAATGGATTTAAAACCAGCAGGGAAGAGGCCTGTCTGATGTTCATTGAAGGTTGTTCCACAGTTTAGGAGCTGCCACACCTCTGAGCTTAAGCTTTGTCTTCACCACATACAGAAGCAGCTGATCACATGACCTGCGTGATCAAGATGGTGTGTATGGATGTAGCAGCTCAGACAGATAGGGCAGGGCAAGTCCATTAAGAGCTTTAAAAGCAAATAAAATACTTGTAAAATGAATCCTAGAATGTACGGGGAGCCAGAGCAGGGAGACTAAAACAGGAATGTGGTCAAACGTCCGTGTGCCAGTTAAAAGCTGTGCAGCAGCGTTCTGTACCCTATGAAGCTGAGAGATCCATGAGTCACTGGTTCCTGTATAGAGTGTGATACAGTAATCCAGTCGAGTGGTCACAAAGGTATGGATTGCTGTTTCAAAATGCCACTGAGAAAGAACCGGCTTCACCTTAGTCAGCTGCCTCAAATGGAAAAACCTAGTTTAAACAACAGCTCTGATGTGAGTTTCTAACTTTAGTCCAGCAGTGACTTTGATCCCCAGGTTTGTAACAGTTGGCCTGATGTACAGGGCCAAGGAACCAACATTGACATTGGGAGTCTCAGTGGAGCTTCCAAAGACCATCACCTCAGTCTTTCCCTCACTGAACTTTAAGAAGTTCACAGCCACCCAGGCTTTGATGTCCTCCAGACATGAAAACAGAGGGGCCAGAGAGTTAAGAGTCCTTTTTTCTTTAGTGGGACATATATCTGTGTATCATCCACATAACAATGAAAGGAGATCCCATATTTTCTAAAAAAAAATAAAATAAAAAAAAAAAAAAATAGAGCCAAGAGGGAGCAGGCACAGCACGAAGAGGAGGGGGCCTAAGACTGAGCCCTGTAGAACCCCACACAAGAGAGGAGCAGGTGAGGACACATGGTCACCAAGGCAGACACTGAAAGTGGTAAACTTTGACACCACGTCACTTTGCATCAAACATATACCATAGGTGTGGATGGTTATTTACTTAGGAAGCTTGGTTGAACTCAGTTCCCAGTTCATTGTAAATTAGATTGTTAGACAGGCACAGTTCGGTGAAAATTTACTCTTATGGACCCAGCTTTGAACAGCTGTTAGGTTGAGTCACCCCTGAGAACATCTTGCCGGTTCTTGACACTAAATAACTTTGCTTTTTACAGCTGGTGAGATATTGGCTACTGATGACTACTCCACAGAAATTGACTTTTTTTTAAAGGGACCTGAACGTTCCCTTTGAGCCTTACAAAAGTGAGGACCATAAAAGCTTCAAAAATTTATAGTTTTGATTAAAAAAAAGTGCATTTGCCTTATAAAGAAAGTTTCTTGTGTAAAAGTTTTAGACGACCAGTTCAGAGTCACATATTGTCTGCAGTAATTCCATATTTTGTACTAGTCTTTGCTGACTGTATGCCCATGTTTTCTCCTCCTGTGTGTTAATTTAAATTAGAAACATGAAGACATAAATTATCTCCTGCTCACATTTATCTTCACACACCCCCTTCCACTCTGGAGATTTCTCGTAGTGACTTTTAATTGTTACAAGACTCCAACTAGAACCGAATCAGGGATGTGAATTAAACCTTTAAGGCTCTGACAATTTGAATATCTGTTACTGATTGAGCTTGTCACACAGTCCATTGCACATATTTAAGCAAAGTTTTTGCTCATTTTATTTACACACTGATTATGAAGTGCTGCACTGAAAATGAAGCCTTGCAAACTTTGCCAAAGACAGCTGCCTGATTATAATCGTCTTTTCTGTAATGGTACAGAAATGCATTTGTTCGCCTTCACACACGGAGAGCATGATTTGCATTTTGAGGCACGTTCATTTCATGATGCTTCATGAGCCTGCAGGCTGTCGGAGCTCAGCGGAGAGGAACACTCAACCACGCAAGCTAATGAAGCAGATAGGAACTCCTATTTTCAAACTCTTATTAAGTTCATATGTTTTCACGAGGCATGCATTTGTTTTCAAACCACCTATTAGGTTTTATATGCCGGACACAGACAAATGTGTTTGTACCCTTTTGTTTGTGAAACAAAAACCCACAATGGGTGCTGAAATAATTTAAAATTGACAACAAAAATAGGAAAAAATACTAAAAAGTAACTAATTAAACAACTCTTAAATTGTGGTTCAACAGAATTATTAAAAATAAAGTAATAAAACTGGCCTTGACAAAAAGGATGGTAACCCCAAGAGAAAAATAATAAAAACAATTTGAGCATGCACATTAAACTAAGGTCTGCTCTGCAGGTGTCTTCCATCTTGAATTCAGTCTTCCTGTATAGTGAGTAGAAAGTAGTCACAGTGTTGTTTTGGTATCATGGTGTGTAACACACTGAACATAGACCACATAAAGCTAAGGACAGGGTCAGGAGCTTAGAAAGAAAACTATTGACCATCATGTTAAAGGTAAAGACAATAAGACCATCTCCAAGCAGCTTCATGTTCCTGTAATTGCAGCTGCACAGATTGCTCTGAAGTTGAAGGATCACAGGACTGGAGACAACCTCCCTGGATGTGGCCGCAAGAGGGAAACTCAAGTTTAAAAGATTGATAATATGAATATTTTATCTTATTTATTTTTATTCATAAAATGTGTTCATTTTTAAAATACAATACAAAACAATCCCATAAACGATAACATACAAAATACAAAAAAATGAAAGGTAGCAGAAAGAAGAAAAAAATCTTATATCTGCCCCTTTTTTCAAACTAGTTCAAACAAAATTAATCTTCAGTAACAGAACAAAATGAATAACTCTTTCTAATTTTCTAACTCTAATACAATACACATTAAACTACTTCATTTTTTTTTACAATTCAGTTTTGATCATTTTCTTAAACTGACACATTGACTTGGCATTTTTAACTTCATTCTCCAAACCATTCCACAATCCAATTCCTTGGATTGAGGTAGATCGTCCCTTTAAACTAGTTCTGTATTTTGGTTTTACAAATATCTCTGTTCCCTTAAGATTATA
>JARVGV010001153.1:7061065-7075317 GCA_031762435.1 Hypsolebias longignatus | reverse complement strand
TATCTATCTATCTATCTATCTATCTATCTATCTATCTATCTATCTATCTATCTATCTATCTATCTATCTATCTACATTGAAAATAGGAAAAATCCTAAAATAAGTATTAAAGCATGCATGAAATAATAAAATACGTCAATCTTTGTTAGTTTGGGGCATGAAGTTTTATTGATCCCAGTACACAAGCCAGCACACATCACTGCAGGACTGAATATTTGTGAGAAGATGGCGTGCCATGGCAGGTGTTCACGGTAGTGTAAACCCATATCCACCCTGACAGATGCGGCTAGAGCCATTCATAAAACAGAAAAGTGATTTCCTCTTTTTATTCTTGTCAAAAAATGGGCCCCAGAGGGTGCTGTCATCCAAACAGAAGTATATAGTTCATCATTCTGGATCAAGAAGCCAACAATCACGTTGTAGCATTAGATACAACTGTTGAACCTGCAAGCAGCTCATGCAACACGTTAGCTTGCACTTTTAAAGGGAGGACTAATTAATGGTGCTGGATAGTGTTCATTTTATTTTTAAGAACAGTTTGTTTTAGTGAAGGAACTCATGTACTTTGTAAATCATTGCACTTAATTATCCTAAACGATTCATTTCAGTGTTTCATATTAATATTTTTGACAAGTTTTAGTTTAGACAATCAAGCTATTTGCATAACTTGATGAGCTGCCTGCGACTGTGCAGAATTATCAGCCCATTTACATAAAGGGCCCCTTCACAAGCTGCCCTCTCCCCCTCCTCTCCTTCACACACGCACACACACACACACATGCACACAGTTTAGTGCCGCGGCGTGAACAAGCACTGCAGCCTTTTCCCAGGAACCAAAAGACAGGTGGACAGCTGTTTGCTGAATGGCGCTCACACTGAAGAGCTTAATTGAGCTTCATAGAGCTAATTAAAATGCAGGGAAAAATAATCATGATCAGGGTAATTATTCTATTGTCCATAACGTCTTCATGAGATGCACTTGTTTGGCTTCATACCTGCAACATTTTAAAGACATTGAAAGAAAAGGTAAAAAAATAAATCATGTCTGGTTGTTAAATATGCCAAGTACTGTATATCATTAAAATAAAATGAAAAAGCATGGTAATTGTTTTAGTTTTGTAGCTGAAAATATACACTTTGATGAGCTGGTTTACATAATTATAACATAAAATTTAAATTATCTATTAAGATTTCTGGCTAGAAGTATTATGAAATCCTCACTTTGACTAACATAACTTTAAGAAGACGTATATAAGGAAATGGCACGGTTTAAATAGTTTATTTTTCACTGTGAAAAAGACAGATTTGAATACATATATGTATTGCATGTACATGGAGGTGGTTGGATTTAGGACGGAGGACGTGGAGACCCCCTGAAAAAGGGACAGCTGAAAGAAAAGGAAGCTGATCAAGAAAAATACATACAATAATTAATTTATTTTAGCTATTTCATCCAGGGAATCGTATCATGTATCACCAAAAAAAATCAACAAGAACATTTTAATGAAAATGAAATAAAACATTTAATCTAAAAATAAGAGTATTATTTTTAAATATGGCTCTTTGTGACTACAGTAATGAGATCAATTTTCAGCTTTCCCAAATTTAAATCTGACATTTTACCCATGACCTCATCACTGTATCTCTCCGTATGTGGGAACGGCACTGATCGGCCCCTCCAGCTACACAGTGTTGTCCTAAGCAGCTGTAGCCTCCTGTGGCTCAGCCTCGAGCTATAGCATTCAATTGTTGTCCTTAACGCTGTTCTGGAGGTGAACTAAATAGATTAATAGGCTCCCTCAGGATGTCCAGGTCTCCGGTGGGAACCCTCAGCTTACAGCCCTGCAGAAACCATAAAAGACCAAAGCTAAAATCACTGTGTCAGAGCAGACATCCCTATCAGCAAAGCAACATACAAAAATATACATGATTATATAGACTCGTTTTACACACAGATGAATAAAAGCAAAATCGTGAAAAAACAACATGTAATCACAACAGTTGCTCGCTGATTGCATAATTAGTCCACGTGCTTGAGTTTTTTTTTTTTCTTTTTTTTCTTTCTTTCTTGTTAAGATCCTTTACAGCGTACAGATTTGCACAGTTAATTGCTCTCGGAGTACAAACATCAGCACTTTGTAGAAGCATCTGGGACTTGGCACTCAGAGTTAATTTAACACTTGTTATTATTTTCAACAGTCATCTTTAAACCTCCAATCAACTCTTGTCAGCTCTAAAAAATAAATCATGAAAAAAAGGAGAAACCCTTAACGCAACTCAGAAATAAAACACATAGAATAACAATATGTTTGAGGAAATAATTAAACAGCTAAAATCCATGTTGGTGGTTTATATATTCCTCTGTTTAGTTCTTTGTTATATTCCAGCAAAGCAGTTGTCGCCTCTCGTCACTTTTCTGAAGGGAGCGGAGACGTGCTGAGAGGTTGTGCCTGATGCCAGCTCAGAAGGGGGATGATGGAGCAGGGGTGTCAGTGGGGGTGCTCACTAAATGCAGGAAGTTGTTCAGCTGAAGAGGGTTTCAGCCACTTGACTGAGGGGAAATAGCCTTCAGTGCAGGAGTAGTGCTTCACTTGAAGTTCCTCCCTGCAAAATGCCTCTGTGAATGCCAGATCAACTAATAATGCATTTCAGGCCCAACAACTCATTTATAGCTCACCTGTGGTCAGGAAATCCAGCGTGTGAAAATGCAACTTGAATCCAGTATGACCTCATGTCCACCATGAACAAATAACATGAATAAAACTTGTTGCAGAATCAAAGTTTTTAACCTGTCTGCACATGTTCGTTTGTCTCTGTAATCGATTACATTTTGAAGTCAGTCAATTCAAGATGGTCACTGCAGCTTATTGAACTCAGCCAACACAAAAATGGCATCAACTCTGTCCATTGATCAGATATGTTTTGCTAAAACTGACGTGGTTGCACTACTAATGTGGTAGTGATCATTTATAACAAAAGCTTTTCTAACACACAAAGGTGACGTGTGAGATGCATTCCTGCAAAGTCTTTAACTTCTATACAATAAGTTAGCACTGTTATATGGTATATGTTTGGAAAGAAGGTTTACGGTTTATTTAAAAGTAAGGTTTTCTGAAGCTCGGCTCACTTCACTGATGTTTACCGTTTTAAAAAGTAGAAAACAAAATTAATTTGATATCCGATCATGAAGATACAAAAAAAGTCACTAAAAATGACACAAGTTGTGCCAAAATGTAACAGAAATACATGATAAATGCAAGTTTTATTACAAAATCTCAAATTCTTATTTTTTTTTTTTTTTGGGGGGGGGGCTCCACTAGATCTGTCATTTCTAACCCACCCAACCTGTTAATTCATCAGGTTGGGTGGGGTTCGGAAATGATGGCTATGGGCTGGGGCCGGGTCGGATTTTCTGGGCCTGAATGCAACTCTAGTCTCCACTAAAATGTATCGGGGTTAAAATAGCATTGCAACACTACTCTGCAACAAACGTCCTTCACCCTGGATTCATGTTGGGACTCTGGCTTTTTCTGATCTCCACTAACCTCTTGAGTTTCAGGGTAAGGTCGAGGGGTCATTGTTGGCAGCTGACGACACACCTGTGTCTTGATAACCTTAGGACTCCTGAGCATACCTAAGGATGGGCTTCATCACAACTCTTAGTTGAAGCGTTAATCATCACACAGTGAAGCTAATATTACAACCTTCTGAGGAGAGCCTTGCACTTCACCATTTCTAAACTAATGTTTGCTACTAGTGGTTAACCACTCCTGGGGCTCCTTCCTGCATTCACCCATGGAAGACCCTCCTGCAAACTCCTTCACAGTCATTTATCTGCAAAATAAATCAGAGAAGTTGACTCAGAAACTTCCACAAAGTTGATTTTTTTTTTTTTTGGTCAAGTATATTAGCTACGTGCATATGGTGCCCTATATGAAATATAATTAATGTGACTTATTGTCATTTTCTGTGGGAGTTGTGGCGCAGAGGTTAAGAAGGTGCGCTTATGATCAAAAGATTGCCAGTTCAAGCCCTGGTACTGATAACATTTTTTTTTTTTTTTTTTTTTTTTTAAATGTGGGTGGGATATGTGAAGCAGTCACACCTGTCTCCACCCTCATCTGCCCCACTCTGGGCCCTTGAGCAACCATCTGCTCCCCAGGGAATCCTACATATCAGCTCTCTGCTCCACACAGAGGGCTGTGGTAGCTGGTGGTCTGTGGTTGTGTCAGGAAGGGCGTCCAGCGTAAAAACAATTGCCAAGTCTTTGTGCGACCAGTTCACCGTGGCAACTGTTTTCAGAGGTTACCACAGCCTCCCAACCTGCTCTCACGTGCGTGTTCAGTCTCTTGTTTCACTCGTAAGTCAGCTACTCACCTGTTGTGAACTAGATGGTCACTTGTCCTGAGCCTGGTTCTGCTGGAGGTTTCTTCCTCATGAGGGAGTTTTTCTTTTCCACCGTTGCCTCTGTGTTTGCTTAGAGACTGTGATGAAGTGAAAACTCAAAGCAATCTGTTGGCTCCATAGATAAATAACGTTATTAACTGACTTTAAATGTATGTGAATGTTTCTGTTCAATGCCCTGAGATGACTTCTCGTGATATAAACAAACTGAATTGAATTGAATGTGGGAACTCACTGAAGCTGGAATCCGGTCTATCCTTTGACCTGTTCAAGGGAAAATGATAAGAAACAATCCTGATTCTTTCACAGTCTTTGTTTATTACTTACCTGGAAACTGAAAATACATTATGTTTCATCTTCTACCGCTGCTCACTTACCTCCAGTTCCAGTTTAGTTAAACAAACTGTTATTTTTAATCAGTCTGTTCTTGTTTTCACATCAGTTACCCTAAGTCGTGAGTTAAAATCCTACGAACCATGACAATCCTATGTTTTAATTCTACTTCAGTAACTAAGCAAACCCAAATTTAAGAACCTTAAACTGAACAAAGGAGCTTGGGAAATGTGAAAGATCTGAAGAATCAAATTCATCCACTGCCTGAATGACCATTGTGACAGGAAAGGATCACATTTAGGGCAGAATGGGGTAGCCTCTAATCCCAGAGTTCCTGCGAGGTCCCCTGGCGGAGCACCCCGCACACTAACAAGGCCTCCCACTGGACTCATTACAAGAGGAAAAACCAACAAAGGCAGTTATTACACACTCCTTATGAAAGACACCCGAGGTACGGGGGCCAAGCTGGACACCACGGGGACAAAAGAGCACTGACAACCCCACCACCATCACCCATTGCCCCCCTAACCTCACCCCAACTGCTCCCACTTCCACCACATACTGCAGGCCTTGCAAAGGGCGTTTGTAGAGGTTGGGAGAGGTCGGGCAGTTAATTGAGGGAGTATGTGGTTCATCAGGGCTTCACTGTGACAGTGCTCTGAAAGAAAGAGGAAAGAAAAGTGGTATGAAGTCACATTATGATCTCTGGGAGACAACCAGGATACCCACAGAGATTAAATGATTTGTATGTCAACACTGCAAAAATTCACAGTGACAAGCTGATATGAAAATATAAAACTATTCATTCATCCACTATTTTTACCCACTTTTCCTTTTCAGGTTGCGGGAACATAAAAGTAAAGAGAGCCAATAGTTTACCTAGGTTCAAAAGTTTCAAGGTTTTACACTAATACTTTTATTTGGGGTTCTTTAAATAAACAGCATGTTCATACAGGATTGACCCGTCAGTACTTCCACTGCTTAAAACAAACATGTCTTGCTTTTGATTTTAATAAACTTTGTGTGTAATCTTGATTATCTGTCAGATCGGAGGCAATGTGTTCAACATAATGGTATTTCTTCCAGTCATCCAACTGTTAACAATGGTGTACCACAAGGCTCATTCTTAGGACCCACTCTATTCACAATCTACATAAGTAAATATAGGTCAGATCATCACTGATCCATACATACATTTCTATGCTGATGATACAGTTGTTTAGTGTCAAACCAAAACAGTTGCTAAGGTTTTCCAGCTTTTACAGTCTGCATTCAACATCACCCAGTCAGATTTGTTCCCGCTCAAACTCGAGCTAAATGTTGATAAAACCAAAGGGATGTTGTTTTCAAACAGGAGGCCTGTACTAGCAGACCTGCATTCTATTTTATCTTTGAATGGTGTCCCTATTGACTTGGTCTATTCTTATAAATACTTGGGTATTTTGGTCGATTCACATCTGTCTTTTAAGCCTCATGTCAAAAACATGGTAAAGAAATTGTAAATAAAATTGGGCTTCTTTTCTAGAAATAGATTCTGTTTAACACTAAACACTAGGAAACATCTTGTAACTGCTACATTCATCCTCTCCATTGACCATGGTGATATTATTTACCGGTACATGAATGCTCCTGCTAGCACCTTGCAGTTGTTGGACGCTCGCTATCATGGTGCGCTAAGATTCATAACTGGCTGTAACTACCGTACCCATCACTGCACCCTGTATTCTTTAGTTAACTGGTCATCATTAACTTCACGCAAACTCTCACATTGGTACATTTTCATCTTTAAATCACGTTTTGTCTGTTGCCTTCATATATTTCTTCCTATGTGTCACTTTGTCAGTGCAGCTACAGCGTGCACTCTCAAGACATAATTACTTGCAGTGTACCCTCATTGTGGACCGAACTTGACAAAAATGCCTTCCCTTACTCCACTCCTGTAACCTGGAACACCTTGCAAAAAAAGATCTGAAGTTGTCGACCTTGACTTCTTAGGGATTTTAAACAACCACTAAATTCATGGCAGAAAACAATGCAAACATGTTCCTGTTTTTAGTATTTTACATCGCTTTATAATGTAGGTGTTTTTGTTTCATTTTATTTCATTTATTCTACCATTTTTTCTTTTTCATTTTATATACTTTTTATATGCTTTATTGTTGTTTATACCTCATCTGTGTTCTTTGAATAAAACAGGTCGTTCTTGTAAATGAGTCCTAGTGGCTCATTGAGACTAACCTGTATAAATAAAGGTTGAATGAATGAATTAGGAGGAATGAAAACTGACCAAGTCAAACTAAGGAGAAGCAAATTTTAGGGGAAGCCATCACAAATGAACAACAGGTTTTGAAACTGAGACTTCCTTCAGGACTGGTGTGATGGATGAAGATTCTAGAACTCGTGCAAGATGTCTGCAGCTCTGCTTGAAGTTGGAGAAAATCTCCAGATCCCATGACTTGGACTGGCGAGACATCAGCAGATCAGCAGGTTAGGTAAGAAGGACACTTGAAAAGATTGCTGAGGTCGCTCACAGACGCTGACAGAAATTTTACCCTCGTCATGAAGAACTTTTGGGACAGCTCTGAAAAAAGTTGGATTGCTTTGTCTTAAAACCTAGAGGGTAATTCTGGTTCGGCTGGTGGCTAGCTACGTGGCCCAACTCTGCCCCAAATTTCTCAAAACAGACCAGACGGCATGCTAACTTAAGTCTTAAAGCATGAAGATGGGTAGGCCAGGCCAGGTTGAAGAGCAAACTTGGGTCTTCTCTAAGAAGATGACTTCAGATTGGACTCAAACTACAATGAAAGCACGCTGACTGAAAGTTGTACTATGGGGTTAGTAATTAGCTTACCAATTGAAAAGTTGTTCTTCATTTGAATTTAGCTACTCTCAGATTCATTCATTGGACTGGACAGCCACTTGGACCAAAATATCTCCTGGTATATTCTTAATTAATAAGTAGACAAACAGATGGTGACAAATATCAGTGGAGCCAGAGATGACTGATGTCTGATGTCTTTAAAACTAAATTAAAAATAAAATGCTCATGGATAAGACATAAATATTCTGCTAGGTCCAAACAGTGTCATAGATTATTCTGTCATAATTAGAGCGCTGTGCAGAAACACTGGAGGAATCCAGAAGAAAGTTAAACAAACAATCAAGCAAGCCTTCATAAGTTTATGGAAATGATATAAAACATAAATATTAAACATTGTGAAACTAAAATTAGGATTTAATTCAACTGACACAGATGAAACGTTAGACACATCTGCATCAATAACGTCTGTGAGCCACATCTGGTCCAAGTGACAATTTGACCTATTACAATGATCAGTGGCCACTGATTGGTACACTTGCCAGTTAAACTACAAATCCAGAATCCACTGGAAAAGAAAATACTGTATATCTTCATTGTTTAATAATCATTGGTCAAGTCTGGCCATCAATTTGGACAAATAGTTTAAATGTTGGCCTCCTTTTACATTAATTTAACTTTACACCCCATTTATTTGCATGATAGTTCATGTGTCAGACATTTAGGAGGACACCTTCTGAACGAGTACATGAATCAATATTACCGAAGCATTTGTGAACCTTACAGAGCTTCTCCTAAAATAAAGGAGTTCTGTGTTTTAAAACAAAAATGTTCACAAACGTGAATTTTGCAACAAATTATCCAACTCATTACTTGATCGTTTGCATTCACTCAGCCAGCACCTGCTTCCCGTCCTTAATTTGTCATACATCTCCATATTAGACAAGTCCTCCCTCGTCTTCATTTTATCTTTCCGCATAACTTTTAAAGAGCAAAGACAATTCAGACTTGTTTAGTGGTGGTAATTGAAACTTCTGTATGGAAAGAGCTCAACTGCCTTAAAATCAGCCTAGGGTTGTAGCACAAGTGCCAAATCCATATCTTGACTGTGCACACAGCATAAAATTACTGTTTTATTCCTTTAAGATAATTCCATTCAGCAGATAAGCCTTCATTATCTGCACATGAAAAAGTCTCTGATGAAATGGACAGGGGACTTGCCCAATCCTTTTCCCTCCTTCCCCTCATACTGAAAATCACCTCATTCTCATCAGCAAAAACAGAAAAGAAAGCTACTGATAAAAAAAAGAGAATTTGATACAATCAAAGGGGGAAATAAAGACAGTATGAGCAAAAAAAAAAAAAAAAAAAAAAAAAAGGGCGGGCTCTTACGTTAATTAACAAGCCTCTAATCTCAACCCCATTAATAACCAGGTCATGAATGTGAGGAAGACGGGATGAAAACCGGGCAGAGCAAAAAGAACAAACAGAGAAAAGATGCAACATGGTGGTTCTGGGTACAGCGCTGGGAAATTTGCCCCTGTCTTTTCCCCATAACCCCTCCTAACCTCTTCCATTCTTCCCAGCTCTCTGATTACAAACACTCTTTGTGACAACCCAAAGGAAAAAAAAAAACCTTCATCGGATGCCAATTTGCATAAAAGCAACACGCAACAACTTTCTTTTTCTTTTTGTGTGTGGGATAGGACAGAGTGGCTCCTCCTCTGTGCAATGTGATTACCATTCTCCTTGTTTTTGGACATATACGCAGGTGCATACATGTAGGGTGCCATGACGCCATATTTGCGTCTTAGTTCATACTGCACCCATGTTTTGTTACAGGGCTTATGCACACACATGCCGTACCATACAGATTCCACAGATGATCGCATAGAAAACCGAACATGGCTCTATTTTTTTGAGTAATTAAAACAGGAGGCGCTCATACAATATGCTTTTGTCTTAGGGCAAGGCGGAGAGAGGCGGGGTGAGGGGCCTTTGCATATTAAATAGGAGGGTATGGTGTGAAAGCCAATCAGACATGTGTAACAGATGACATACTGGGACAAATATGGCACTACTTTCTTGCTGCTCTCCCACGGTGGCGCATGGATACGTGCGGTGCGTGCTGCCACTTCCGGCGATGGCACGCTGCCAGTGGATGGAAATTAGCAGCAGGAGATGTTGAGTTGAATCAGGAGCTTGAACAATACAGGAGGCTGTGTTCTGCATGGCAGGGAGACACGATGGCCGACAGTGTGGATATCGAACCGTTAGGAGGCGATCTTGAGTCAAGTAAGCTTGGAATTGTTTAAAAAAAAAATTGTTTTTTGTTCTCAAAATCAAAGACCACACACAAACATGACATGTAGGTTAATTAAATAACCAAGTTTGAGTTTGTGCTCAATAGAACTAAAAGGTCAAAAGAAGCGATTTAATCAGAAAACATTGGGTCATTCAGAGACACTTTTGAACCCATTTAAAACCAGTATGGTATATGGTACTGTCATGTTTCTATTTATCACTCAGAACCCACCGTAAAGTATTTCCCTGACTGCAAAAAGCGTTAGCTCAGATTTAGCATCAAATGTTAATTTTAACCTGGATACATCTGTTTAGTTTTCAATAACCGCCGTTTGGCACGCCGGCAACGCCCCCTCTTTTTCTCCAATTCACAACTCTGTTAACGGAGAACAATTCAAGTGTTGTAAATCGCTAAAAGCAGCAGTACAGTGACAGAAAGAGACCTCTAGAACCCCACCGCCATTTTATTTATTTATTTTTTTTATCCCCCATGGCCACCCAGCTTCATTGACGGGAACAATTAGACCTCCGCTTCTTTGTTTTTGCTGCTCCCTTTTCTCCACGCTTCTTTTCGCTGGCCGTCTGAGTTCTGCTCCAAGGTTTTCACCCCATTTCCCTCACATCTCTCTTTCCCCCCCATTCGTTCTTCCATGTGCCAGCTGAATCAATCTTATTGGGTTAATCTCTAATGCTCTTTCTCAGTCTTTGTTTCTGCTGGGGCCTGTCCCTACCTATTCCTTCCTTTTCGCTTTCTGCTTCGCTGCCAACTCACTCTGTCGTTTTCAACCTCCCTTTCTCATTTTCACAAGCCTTCTCTCCCTCCCTCTTTCAGCTCTACTCATCCCTCCTTGTCATTTTCCCAGTGAGGGGGCACTTTGCTGCTTGCTCCTGTCTTTCGATCTCCGCTGTTGGCACTCAGTTCTGAGCGCCAGGCCCAGTGTGTGTGGAGGGGAAGCTGTGTTTGGGCAAACAGGTGCCCACGCCTGCCCCAGGCATCACAAAGGAAGCTTTCTTTACCCATCAATGGCTTCCATTAACGCTGGGCCCTCTGCCTCTGGAGGGGATGTCAGGCTTCCCGAGATGGCACACAGAGAAGGCCATTATAGAGGCAGGAAGCCGGGGGCAGGGGCATCTTGGGATTGCTGCCAGGGTAGGGATGGAGGGGTAAAGAGGGCATGAGGTGGCGTTTTGTGTTCTAAGCCCAGTGCTGTGTATGCACAGACCCATACACACAAAAGAACACATTTATTTTTTTGCATAAATTGACACATGCATGCAGGCATGTGCATGTCCAAGCTCAGGATCTGCAGGCATCAGATGTCCGAAACTAATGTTTTAGAAATAATGTTTTATCTGTTTAAGCGAAAACCTGAATTTGAATATTGTAACACCTGGAGTATCTCACCCTGTCTCACAAACACAGGAAAATAACTGATAAAATATTGTGTTTCTATAATCTCTTAATAATGTCTGAATAACAGGATCTAATCATCAGCCTTTCATAATGACAATTTGTCATTATTTCTGAATTGGATGCAGAATTCCAAATTATTGCACATATTCTTTGTAAAAGACTATGTATTAGACCAGAAGTGAGAAAATTTTTTTCCCAATGGGCCACATCAAGATGTTTAAAGCAATCAAAGAGCTGCATGGAGAATTGAAATGTTTTCTTTATGACAGATAATCTACAAAACCTTTCCATGTAGTAGCACAGTCACCGTGCTTTATAAAAAGATGTCTTCCAATGTCTTCAAGGAATATGAGACATATTCTGTAAACTGGTTCTTGTGAAAATACATTAAACACGTTAGCTCAACATGTTGTACATGTTAGCAGAAATTTGCAAAACGAATGTATGTATTTGTGTTTCTGTCTTTAAGGTTCAGTCCAGTTCTGGAAGCACAATTACGTTTTTATTTTTTTTTATTTTTAAGTTTTGTGTAAGATGTTTAATTTAATACCCTGATGCATGCTCAATAATCGAGGTAGAAAAATCTAAAAAAAAGCCAAGTCTGGTCCTCTGGTTTCTACGAAACGTTTCTACTTTTTTGTTTTGTTTTGTTTTTTTGAATGTCCATAGGACCAGACTTGGCTTTTTTAGATGTTTGATTTAAATTATCTTTAGTCTTGCTTATTTTAAAAAATAAATAAAAAATAAAAAAAGGTGTTTTCTTTTGAACTAAGGACATTGGGGGCCTGACTGAGATTGTCCAAGGGCCACTTTTGTTCCCCATGTCTGTATTAGACTCGGTGTTGGTGCAGAAATACAAGTCAAGCATAGAGTTTGTAACCTCCATGGTTGTCCCTCAAAATTTCTATAAATCAATAATGCAGTTTGATAAACTGACAACTGATTTGCTGGTTTAGATAAAAGAGGGAAACCACATACAATATGCGTTATTGCATAAAAACAAGAATAAACCCCTGACTCCACAGCAGCCGTTACACTCTTGGCAGCACACACAGGCCTTTCTGGGCCAGGACTTGGCTCTTGTCATTCCCACATTAAAGAATGGAGGTGTTTTAATCCACCTCTATCACACATATTCTCGAGTTATTTCAAAGCTTTTGGATATGCTTGTTCTTTAACAAAGCTCTAAAAAAGCTAAGTCTGGTCCTCTGGACGTTCAAAAAATCAAAACAAAACAAAGCAAAAAAAATTGTAGAAACGTTTCGTCTTTCGTCCGAAAGATTTTTTGAATGTCCAGAGGACCAGACTTAGCTTTTTTAGATTTTTCTACCTGGATTATTGAGCATGCATCAGGGTATCTTTAACAAAGCCTGCCTGAAGTTTGTTTTGGTCTATGCTCACTGAGATTAAAAAAAAAAAAAAAGATAGAAGCAGCAAAACAACACCACAATATCTTGTAATTCTTGTTTGGAATCTATTTTAATAATGAAAACTTCATGCAAACATATTCAGAAACACATTTTCAGCAGCATATCACAACAAATGGACTGAATGATTCACCAAAATGTAGAAAGAAACAATCTTTAGAGAAGTCTTCAGAAGATTCAATACGTGACGTGGAAGGGAAATTTTCATCATACTGGTTCTTTAATCCAAAATATTTGATATAAGATCATATAGGCACAAGTTAATATCTAAAGATCTTGGTTCTGGGGATGAGTGGTCTTGCTTGGAAGTGAAAACCCTGCACTGACTCCCCCTGGGGGTGTGTTTGAGAGACATCTTATCAGAATGAGATCACTGCTGCATCAGAGAGGAAGACATGAAAAGAGGCGGGTCGGCCTTCTCAAGACCTTCTCAGAAGACGCCACGGGACAACAAAAAAGGAGGGTCAACTCTGCGGGGGTAGGGGGGGGGGACGTGCTGCGAGAGCAGGTGGGATAGTGAAAAGGAGACGGGGATTGTGCGCAGATCAGAAGGATGTATGTGAGCCGGGCACGATCAGCATCCACTGATCTAATGACGGCCCAACTTCAGAGCAACACTGGTTCTCTTTGCACGGCGCCAATTAACTCCAAGGGTGGGGACAGTTGATGGACAAGTCTATTATTAGCATGTGAGGAGTGCTGCAGTGCCTAAAAGAAATCAAAGAAAGGAAAGTCTTGAAGGAAGTGGCAAATGCAAAGTGAATGCGAGTGATATGCTTCATTGCTCCAATTGTGGCAATATTGCTTTTCTTCTCCTGTTGCGTTCCCAACATCTACTTATAAGCTCAAAATAACGATGCAAATTGTGGCCTTGGAGAGACGTCCAAATTCTGCTGACATTCTCGATTAAACCACTCAATCCATAAAAAAGGGGGAAATACAACCTTTGAGTCAACGAAACACACAAAAGGTGCCCCAAACCCTGGAATCCTTCCAGCCACAAGGAGAACTGCTGGTCACTGGATCAAGTTTCATCACAGCTTCAATGTTTCAAAAAGCGGAGTGGGTAGGTTCACTTGACAAACTTTGCTTTCAAAGTTTCTCCAAAGTTGAACAACGCAACCCAAAGTGCGAAATTAAAACAGAAAGATCACCATGTGGGTACAAATTGTACTTTTATAGTTTTGGTAGCACTTACTTACAACGCTTACTTACATCTCCTCTGCACGGCACCATCGTGAAGCAGAGGAGCTCCTTCAGTGGTAAACTGCTGGTCCAGTCCTGTTCCACGGACAGATTCAGGAAGTCCTTTGTCCCTCAAGCCTTCAGACTGTTCAATTCCTCCATGTACAGTAGAAATAGAGCCATGTAAATCTGCAGCACCTCGGACACTTATGTATGTGTAAGTATGTATATATACATGTACATATGCTGTATGCTGTATATGTCTGCTTAGATGTGTATGTAAGGTATATATATACAGGTAGTCCCCGACTTACGAATGGGTTCCGGACCTAAGAACGGTTCGTAACTCGATTCTGCCGTAAGTCGG
>JARVGV010001153.1:7048411-7058818 GCA_031762435.1 Hypsolebias longignatus | reverse complement strand
TCTGAGCCGCCCTGCCTCTACCCAAGGCCGCCGGCGGCTCTTTTTTTTTTTTTTTTTACGAGTCGGATCTGCAACCTGACCTGTCAATCAATCCAGTAGGCATGTCAGCAAATGACTGATCAGTGACCTCAACTTGTCCTGAAGGTAAATGTCCCTTACCTGCAGAGCTGGGCTGCAGCCCATTAAGGTGTACGCTCGAGTATGGAGTCTCAACCATGTGCGGACGGTACGCGCAGAGTCCGAGCAGCTCACAGAGTACACACAGTATGTCCAAGTTTTTTTGGGGGGTGGGTGGGGGGGTTACTCAGGGGCCCAGAATGGGACAAATGGGGGTGGAGGCAGTTGCGAGTGCTTCACTTTTCCCACCCACATTTTGATTCCTTCAGTCCGAGGAGTTGAACCGACGACCTTCTGATCACAAGCCCACCTTCCCTAACCTCTGCGCCACCACTCCCCCTTCCCTTCTTTACAGTAATATTCAATTAAAATACACTTTATAAATCCCAAAGGGAAATTAAATAATGTGACAGAGCTTCTCCAACATGGAGCGATGCCATTGTAGAACTATGAATTCTAGATTTCCAGAACGAACATGAACGGATGAAAAAAAAAAATAAAAAATCACGTTTTGTTTCTTGCAGACGCTTCAACTCTCATCTTAAACTGAAGCAGTAACTCAGATGAAAAATGAAACGTCTGACGTCTCGCTGCCGTTCATTCAGTGCTTCAGTTGACCTTGACCTGAATGCTTGAAAATCAACGCAAACAGATTTTTCATGTTTAATTCTTTAAACACGTCCCTTTATGGTGGAAAACAGAGAATTTCCTGATGCATGCTCAATAATCCAGGTAGAAAAATCTAAAAAAAAAAAAAGTTTAGTCACGTCCTCTGGATGTTCAAAAAACAAACAAACAAACAAACAAAAATACAGAAGCACATGATGGGAATTTTTAGTGTTTAAAAAATACGTGTACGACTGAGAACATTAATGAAACACTTCTTATCACCTCAGAGGATTTTGATGCTGATGAAACTCCTACCAAGTCAAAGATTTCTATAATTACCTTTTTTTTTTTTTTTTTAAATACAGGTATTACGTTGTGAAAAGTATTTTTCATACATTTAATACATTTAATAATGCTCCTAAAAAGCTTAAATACAAAGTTTTGTTCTGTAAATAAAGTATAGACGTTCTTTTTGAGTTTTCTCTTTGTTTCTGGTTGTCTGGCCTCACAGAAACGAGCCAGAGCAGAACTCGCTCGACGGAGGCGAGCTGTTTAGCTTCGACTACAACGGCCAATCAGAGGATGTGTCACTTCAAAAGAATTAATTAATTCTCATTTTTTTAATCAAGACGTAATCTTAATGTCTGCTCAGCACTATATGGACCTCTGATAGAACATGCAGGGATTAAAATGCTGAAAATGAAATGATAATAAGAAAAGCATTGAGAAATGGAAGGGGAGGTAATAAGGAGCTTTGTATTGTTTCCATGGTGCAGCTGCCAATTAAAAAAAACTTACCATATTATTATTAAAACATTATTTGTGTGGCATTTATTGCTTTATTCAAAGCGTAATCAACTTAGAGAACAATATGTTTATCCTTTGACAAAAAGGAAGTGATTTTGATCTTTAAGAGCAGTGTGACTATAAAAGAGGTCAAAGTTCATCATAACTGTTTTCCATTCTGCCTTGTTAAGAGCCAGTGCTGCAGGGTAACATCGATTCACTCGAGATTGTTTTTTTCTCTCCATCACGGTTAAAATTGACATCCAGGACAATAACAAAGCCAGGCGAGACGTTTGCTCAGGTGTAATTACTATTTTCTTTGTTGCCAACAAATCTGAGGTCAAACAGGCATGAACTGTTCATGAGTGATGACCAAAGTTTAAATGTTTCGCAGGACGACCGGATCTTTCTTCACAATGATCACAGACAGAAAAATGACCTGAAAAGATTGGAAATCCTTTTTGAATTTCTCATTTATCCAACAGATTTAAAGCTGGAAGCCAAAATGTTAAATCTAAGCAAAAATGAACTAAAATACGTTAAGAGACTTAACTAGACAATGATTTTTATTTTTGTTCGGAAAAAGCAAAACAGGAAGACAAATGTTTGAAAGTTGACCTTTCAATTCATGATTGTCCATAATATCTTGGAAAGTTAACCGTTTTCTCAAAATATTATTCATTTTCAAAAAGAAGAGTTCGCTATACGATTGGGATGCATTTTTAGTTTGTGCATTTTGTGATGAATCAGTCAGTAATTGTCATTTGAAAGTTTATGAAAGCAGCAATAAATCCGCAGATGATTAAAATGATGTAGATATTTGCTTTTAAGCAATAGTGAGATTTTTATTAATAATGTTTTCATTTAGAAACATGAAGAGTTCACTCTTCATTGTTTTTATTTGAATCAAAATTTCAAAAATAAGATTCATAGAGTCTTCATGTTGGATTCGTGCAAAATGATTTTTATATTAGTTTATGATTTGACCACTATTTGTTTGGTTTTGTCTGCTTAAAAAACTTTTATCCACTTGAGCTGATTGTATTGTTCAGTGATACTCAGGGTTGTTGCTTGATATTTTTAAAGCCCTTAAGTGGTTTTACGTACAAAATGATATGCATTTTATTTATTATTTTTACTAATGCACTATCTGGTTAAAGATTGAGGTTGTTTTGTTGTTCTTATGTTGTTCTCTTTAGCTTTGATGCAGTTTTTCTTTTTTTTTTTTTTAAGCTTTTTTGCATTTCAAGTCAAGCTGCTGAAGAGCATTTAGGTTGTTCTAAAAATGTGTGTAATTCATGTGTAGCACTTATTTAATTAAAACAATAAAAGAACTGCAACAAACACAGTTATGTTGGAACCAGGACTATATTTTAGGGATTTTATGAACGCATTTAGTGGCTGTATTTTGATTTACTGGTTTGATTTGTGTGAATATTGTTACTGCTCATACAGAAAATTATCATTTAAAATAAAAACACAACTTAATGGCTCAAATTGATGGGAAAAAGTTACAGAAATGCATCAAGGCCACAAACGTCAGGGATTATTTTTAAAGACAGTGCAACAAAGTAGAAAACGACAATTCTTGTCAAGTAACTGTGATCACTGGATTTTTTCCGGCCTCTTTGAACACGTCCATGCCGAGGGATAATCACATGCAGGGCTTATCTCCAAAATGTGTTCTCCTTTATGTAAGGAGGAGATTTTCTGTTGTTCAGAAGGTATATATCTGCACGCTGTTCTTTCCTCCCATCACTGGAGGAGGTGGAGGGTGGATTAATGTGAGGCTAATCTCCAATCCAGGCCTCCTCCTCTTCTTCGTCTTCATATTCCGTTCCTTCAGCCTCCCTGCAGCTGCCAGGTTGCTGTTCCACTTCTTCTCCGCAGCAGCTTTATTCATGAGGAAGAGGGACGAGGGGGAAACAAGCAAAATGAAAATGGCAGCTGTTTGTTTACGCGTTCCCACGACTCCATGCCAATTAGGCATCGTGATTCCGTCAGCCGCTTGTCTTTCCTGATTAGACACCCCTCAGCAGACAAGGCGACCACCCCCGCCCCCACACACACATGCACACACTGAGCATGAGGGGCCTGCGATGAGAAAGAAAAAGGCCCAGAATGGAGAAGCCTTGTGCGCGCACCACGGCGCAGGAGGCCCGCTCCTCCTCAGGCTTTGGCTGATTTTATTGTCCTCCTTGGATTCTTGTATAATTTCAGCCTCTTACATCATGAAGCAAAACACAAAGAGTGTTTAGATGATTCTGACCACCACACAGGCAGATTGTGGACCCAGCTATGATGTCACCCAGGCGATTAAAGATGGAGGTTAATTCATCATTCTTTAAATAAAGTTCAGGAATTTATCTAAATATGTAATTAAAATGATATATTTTAAATATTAAAATCAAGAAAATCTATTAAATTATAATATTATTTTAGTTTCCTCCAAGTTTAGCTCAGATTTTGAATGTTTTTAAAAATCAGCACAAAGTTTAAGTAAATTAGAAAAGTTTGTACTGTAATTTATTGATTAAATTTGTCTTTAAAAAAACTTGAGTTTGTGTTTAATTTCTCTAAAACTGTAAGAATTAGCTTTTTCAAAAGCATTTCTTAATTACTGTTTATGTAAGAAATGCACCATATGTGTGAAACTTTTTTTTTTTGTAGATTAAAAAGGAAAATTGTCGAATCTTGGCTCTAATTTTAATTTGTGAAAGCAGAAAATCAACAAACTGTTGCACAAGGGTCAACCAAGTAAATACATCCTCATTTTTCATTATTAATTAAATAATGTATTTATTGATTGATTGATTGGCATATGCTTAGTATTCAAAAAAAATGTTTCATTTGTTATCAAACCTGATGTTTTGCTTATTCAGTCTGAGCGACCACTGACGAAAACTTGAGAAACAATAAATTAAATTAAAAACAATAAATGAAATATCCATAATTGGTGTTCTTTGTTTCCCTCTCAGATAAACCATCTGACTGAATGTCAGGCCTCAGAAACCAACAAAAAGCATGACTTGCTGTCATTTTAACATAAATTTCCTGCTGCGGAGAAACGTTTTCACATAACGGATGTCTGTTTCTGCTTATTATGGGATTACTTCACGGTTTAAAGTGTAATTAGGCTCAAGTGACTCATGTGACATGTGACTCCTTCATCCTCTAATACACAGTTATAAATGTGAGTCATTGTGATGTAGATCCAAGATACATAATCTGTAAATGAAGCTTTATAGAAAATTTTAAAATAACTATAATAATAAAATTTACAAAACTACCATCCCTGTTATGATGAGTTAGGCTTAATTTATTAAGTGACAAAATCAAATAAATCTACGAAAACTATGTTTTTCTGAGTGTTTTAGGATCTTTTCACATTTATTTTTATTTAAGGTCACTGCATCTCTTATCTCTAATTCTGTGCATCTTTGTCTTTATTTGGCCGACTGAAAGTAAATCCAACACAACTTCTGTAATTAGGGGCCTCAGAACCTGCACCGGGTTGGCTCATTTATTCCAGCCTGAGTTTAGGCCAGTTGACCTAACATGCATGCTTTTGGTCTGTGGGAGGAAACCGGCTTACCCGAAAAAAAAAAAAATCCCACATGCAAACTCCACACTGAAAGACCGGGAGGTGAACCTGAGACCCTCTTGCTGTTAGGTGAATACACTAACCACTGGTCCTCCCTCATCCAGATTCAATGACCCATTAGTCTTCACAGCAACAGTGCTCAGGACTCACATGCTATTGTACAACAGGTGGGTTTCAATGTATGTACATTAGCAAAAACAAATGTCAAACAATACATGCAGGAAACTTATTAATCATAAATATTTATTCAGTGAAGTCACTTGTTAGCATCATGCAGACATGACCTTGACTTTTATCATAAATAAAGATAAACCACCACCCAAATGTGAAAGGTATAATTAAGAAATAATCTATTATTACTTGTTTTGTTGGCATTTGTACTCCAAGCCAGCAGGGGGCAGTACTAGAGTTAAGTCATGTATTCATCAGACTTGACCTAAATTTGTTAGACCTTCAGAAAAACAAACTTCACAATGTTCAGTTTTGTTACACTTTCAATCTGTCATATGAATAAAAAGACAAATACCAGTTTTGGTATATATCCTTTTAATCTGTCTATACAGTATTTGCATATCAAGATTTACTTTGTACTTGTAAAATAAAGCTTGATTCAGACTTAAAATCAGGCAGATGCATATTATGCTTTCAATAGTAATGGTAATGGTACTTGGTGATGATTTTTTTATTTTTTTATATTTGCAAATTGTGCTTCTATAGATATATTGCTTCTAGCTTTTCTCTAGCATTCCAGATATTTTTTGTACAGTAGGACTCAAAGATTTTCTAAAAGTTTGAGCAGGAGCTCACAGCTGATGGTGAAACTGCTCAGTATAGGAACTTCTCAATTTCTGAACTTGAAACTTCCACAACTTTTTTCCATTTATCATCCAAGCGGCAACACATTCAGCGGTATTCTTCTCTAACGGCCCTGGAATTATCCAGAGTTGTATGTAGAGGTATTAACATAAGAAAGCCCCTCCATCTAACTGCACTTATTTGACCTCTGACCTCCCTTTTGTGCCTCCCAGACAGCAAATTGCTGCGTTGGTAATGGCGGGGCTCCTGTCCTCGCTCTAGAGCAATAAGAGTGGGTGGGTATCTCTCAATCAACTTGTTTAATGCCAAAGTCAATTCCCATACACCCCCTCTACCCCTATAACTCCTCCTCTGCAACAACACACACCGTCACACACGCTCCCACACTCTCAACCAGACAGGCTGGAGGACTCTGTCTCAGCAGCCTTTCATTGCCACCCTGCTCCTGTCTGCACCCCCTTTTCTTGTCTGAGTTTTAATGAAGAGGGGACCCATGGAAAGAACATGATTAGGGGGATCCTAGGCTTGCAAAACCGTGTGTGTGTGTGTGTGCGTGCGTGTGCAAATTTAGAAGCTTAATCCTACAGAGTTTCAGCAGGATGAGAAACATATGCAGCATATTACGGGTGCATCACATTCATAGCAGCATCAATGGCTTCCTCTGTTTTACCATCAAAGCCTGAGAGAAAGTCTTTGTGCATCCTGCTGGTGCCATATGGTAATCGCCAAATTTGCTTCCAACACTAAAGGAGTTTTAATTGCAACAATGTCGCTTTCAAGTTTTGTTTTCAACACTAAACCTAATTAACATCTTGAGAAAATGGAGAGGGTATTTCACATTTATACTTGATCAGTAGTTAGTTTTCCTACAGGATGGATGGTAACCATCCATCCGTCCATTATCTTTTACTTGCTTCTTTCGTTTTGGGTCACGGTGATTACTGGTGCTCATGTCCAGACATCACTGTGCGAGAGGTGGGGGACACCCAGACAGGTCTCCAGTCTATCACAGGGACACATAAAGACAAACAAACATTCAGTCTCTCGCTCTATGGACAATTTAGAGTTACCAGTCAGATGCATGGTTGTGGTTTGTGGGAAGAAACCAGAGAGAAAATGTAATCTCCATTCAGAAAGGCCCTTGGACCAGAGGCAGCAGCTCTACCAGTTGCGCCACCTGCTTGCCTCCACATTTAAATTATTTATTTAAATGCAGTAATGTAGTCCAAACGTCCAGATTCTAACTATTAAGTACATGCGCATCAGAAAGTCACAGATTTTAAAAGAGCTACTTAATACTGTGAATATCAACTATTTGATGTGTCCACTTTTTTGGTTTCAATGTAAATATTAAACTAATGTCAAAAATTCTCTTTGGACTATAACAATTATTCTCACAGGGTTTATCATAAGGTTTTTATTCAAACAACACTATTCTTCTTATATGACATCTTATTTCAGTTCAATTCAATTCAGTTTATTTATCGGTATATAGCGCCAATTCACAACAGAAGTCGTCTCAGGGCACTGCGATCGCACAATGAGGCTACAAATCTGGAAATATGAATCTAATAAAAGATAAGTAAAAAACATAAAAGTAAAATACAGTTGAGTGGTGCAGGTTGGCCACAAAGTGATATTTTTATTCCAACCTAAGTTATTTTAAAGTACTCTTCAAGTAAAATCTAAAACACAGGAACTAGCGGATAAACTGAGATTTCCACGTCTTCACACGTCTTCTCTGCATCTCTAGATGAAGGGCAGTCTTTTTATCTGGATTGCCAGTAGACCCTTGACCTAAATCATGAACCACAGAAAGTCTGAATGTGAACAGATGTGTAAAAATAGGTATAAAATCTAAACCTCTTCTCCTTTTTTTTTTTTTTTTATAAAATAACGTTATAGCATCATAATTTAACAAGAACACCCAAGACTAACACTTGTCACTTTACAGTATCCCAGCTTGTTTTTTCTGGATGTTGTAATTTGTTCCACTGTGTTCACCAAATACTTTAATCTTTGACGTAAACTGAATCAGTGTGTCATTGATCATGTCAGCATTTTACATCACAAAGCGGTTGTTTTAATAAGATTGAATGGAAACAAGTTTTCATAGTCTTATTGTTGTCTAAAACTACACTATAAATATATTTACAGTCACAAGGACTCATAGTTTGCAGTCAGGCTAAAGTTTTTTTGGGTGACAGCTTGAGGCATGGATAAAATCATATTATCAGCCAGTGGAAAACTGAATGTAAACAAATCACTTTTATCAGCGTGATTTACTTAACAAATCTGTGTAAATTCATACCAGTACATCAAAATTGTTGGACTTTTGTCTTTCAAACAGGTCTTCCAATGATATTGCCATTGTAATCCTTTTTAAATAGTTATTTGTCTCAGTAGGTAAACATCTATACAGGGTGCTTGGAACCATTCACATGTTTAGCTTGTGCTGCTGGTCTTCATGACATTGCAACGTGCCATTCCAGTTGTCCAGTTTGCATCTTCACAATTCAAACCCATCATTCTTATCAGCATGTGATCTGGAGGCATATACTAAAATGTTATCTCTTTGTGGTATTTATTGCACAACAACAAACAGAAAAGTCAGTTTTAATGTTCATCCGTCTCACTATGGTGCAAATATTTCTGGAGGATGTCATGAACGTTCAGGAGATTTATTGGAGGCCAGGTTTGCACTGAGTGTCTCACTAATCACCAACACTTACTCCTGATTGCTCATTGTCCTGAACAAGACTGCAGATGGCTGTAGGAGGCTACCAGGACTCTGCTGCCTTCTTTTTCTATAGGGGGACAGTCAGGCATATATGTAGAGGTCAAGTGATGAGCTCCAACTTTCCTTCCTTGCTTTTCTTGGCTCCACAGGTTTAATCTGGATGGTTTGATTCACAGAAGCTGAGCTTCTTCCAACCATGAGCTCCCTGAGGTCAGGGAGTGTTTGTGCCAGCCTTGACCTGCCTGGGTGGCTCTCGTATAGGAACAATGCACACAATCTACAATCGAAGGACCTCTTTGCTTTGTGTGTCTCAGCCCTGATATGTTCAGCTGCTAATGATGAGGCTGGGAGTAAGATGGTTGCCATGACTCCCATAGTAAAAGGTAATTTAAGAAATTTCACCATTGGTGTTGCTGGAAATACTCAAGTGACCTTGCAGGATTTCTTGGGGTCTTCAATTCCTATGGAGGAGCAAAGAATACAACATCAATACAGTTATGTTTCTTGGACTACAACAAACACTTTACAGTGATGTCAAGGTTAATAGGTTATAGTGAGAAAAAAAAAACACAACTAGTGTATTGTGTTGGGAGACAAATTACTTCAGGCCACTTCAAAAGACGATAAACTCCAACAAGATTCAGGTCAACAGACTTCTCTTTTAGTTTGAATGATTCTTTTAGTGTGTAAAAAAAAAAAAAAAAGTGCATAATGTGAGAGAGGTCAGGGTTCTGCTGATGAATGTAGAGGAAAGGTTGACTTGTGTTGTCCAACCACAGAGATGAGCCACCACAGTAACCTGTGTTTTAGCTAGTCAGTAAACAAATACTTGATTTATGACTAAACTGAATTTTCCAACAATGGTACATTTATATATGGTAATTTCAAAAGCAAAAAAAAAAAAAGACTAATCATGTGTCTCATCAGAAATTCTTTTGTTTGCATTTTTCCCAACTTTTCTATCTTTTTATAACTTGTCATTAGTAGGAAAAGTCATCTGGCTTGAATTCCTTTTTGCATATTATTACTGCGCATCACAACAAAAATTGAATGATGCAAAAATCCCTCGCTACTTCCCATTTAGTTTATTGTGGACTTGCTCTATCGAGGTTTTTCAAAATAAGATTGGACAAGACACACAACTGGCTGATTGAAGGCCGAGCCGCACAATCAATCAGCGTGGGGTTTTATTTCAAATTAAGTATTTTAAATTATTTAGCACCTGCTGCACCTTTGTGCAGCCCAGAGCTACAGAAAAAGTGTCTTCCTGCAGCTTTGAGCAGCCCACACTGCAGGAAAAACTTCCTGCTGCAACTGGTCAGCTGTTCTCCGTGCAGAAATAGAAGTGGGCGTGGCCAAGAGCGCTTGCTGGTGGCTGAGAGCAGCGGAGACAGAGAGCTGAAATAATGGCTTCCTGTGCACTTTTAGAGCTTTTAGAAACACTTTAGAATATTGCAAGAGTGTGGGAAGGGTTTAAAACATCATATACGTATATACTTTGTATGTACAGTATATATATATATATATACAGGTGGTCCCCGACTTACGGCGCCATCGACCTACGGCGCTCCGTACTTACGGCGCTGCCCCCAGTGACATCATCGCGCTGTTCGTTGCCTTTTTTATGCAGCATTTTATAATTTTTTTCGTTTTTTTTAAGAGTATTTTGTTAGCTAACTGCTTGGAAACACATTAAAACCCATTAAAACGGCCGTTCTAAGTTGTTTTACATTGA
>JARVGV010001153.1:7017910-7039891 GCA_031762435.1 Hypsolebias longignatus | reverse complement strand
CCCCCCGCGCAGTGGTTGTTGTAAATTGAAGTATAAGCGCTCGGAAGGTGTGGTTTGGTCATTAAAATGCAGACACTGACAGTCGCCTTGAACTTGAACCCCCTGAGGTCCCCTTGACCTTCGCTCTTTTCCCGTGCTCCTCTTTGCCCCCAGCCGTAGTTGTGGCCTTTGTTTAGCTGTCGGCATTAACTCTTCGCGCCTCTCTCTCACAACCTCCACCTCCTTTTTCCATCACTTTTTACTCCATCTTCCCTGGGGGGGCTGCACCTCCTCCTCTTCTTCTTCTTCTTCTTCTTCTGCAGCCACTTCTGTCCCTGTGCGGCCGATTATTTAGGATACATACGATCTGAGGCAAACAGCCCAGTGGGGAATTTTGTTTTCCCAGAATGCAAATCTGACCCGAGTGGTTTTGATTCCCGCATTCTTGGATCTGAGCATCAGTCTTTTGTTTTTCAGAAGAAAGGCTCTGCAGGATTCATCTTGTTAAAATAAAGAACTGATTGCAATTACTGGAGCTTGTGTCAGAGTTCTGGTTTAAAAAATTGTTTCTTGCATGTGAAATTTATGTGATTCCATCAGTCTCAAAGATTGTTGGGGATTAAAGGCAGCCACTTATTTTTATCCACCTGAAAAGAGTCTTGCTCTTCTATAAACTTTAATGCAGTTTGAATGTCAATGTGTAGCTGCCCCCACAAATGTTAAATCAAAACAACCGGCTCAGCACCGTGATGTGTGCTGTTGTATAGCCATTTCGAGTTACCATGGCGATGTAATCTGCAAACAAATACATCTTTTACCTCACTGAAAAACTCTGACAGAACTCTTAACCTCTAAGTGCCACAGTGAGGTCACATGACATAGAGGGCAGAGGTCTCTGGAGCCATTTTGGATCAAGATGGCTGCCACAGCTACCTCAGAAAACTCAAAATTGACTACAACTCAATCATTCTTTGAGATATTGAGCTGAAATTTGGTATGGTGTTGGCCGAGAGTGAATTATATTCTAATGTGAATTAAAATTCTAAGATGACCACCTTAGCCAAAAGGGAAAAGCATGATAGCTCAGCTACTTTAAAATATATTGAGTACCTGACAGTGATGCTCGACACAGTCTGAATTCAAATCTGAAAATGTGCAAGATGACCATCAAAACTAATTCCAAATGGATATAATTCAGAGGTTTTTCAGCTGAAATTTGATGTATTGGATTGCAAATCAAAAATCCAAGATGGCTGCCTAAGCTAAAATAGAAAAATACAGTAAATCAGCCATTTTTAGAGATGTTAAGCGGAAATTTTGTGTGGCGGTATCTGAGGGCAACGCGCAACACGAATTAAGCTATTGTTAAATAAAACTTTAAAATGGTCACAACATGGCAGTCCCTAGTTTCTCCAGGAACTTATCCAAAATTCACTCTGAAACATCAACAGTTCTCAAAGCTTTTGACCTCTCCATGACATTTAAACTTTCACCACGTACATCAGTAAATCTTGTTCCGAATCCTTGCGACTTGATTTTACAAGTCTGTAAAAGCAGTTAGCTTCAATTTGCCTGGTTGCCCCTGTTTACAGGATTCTGCCTTGCAGCTACTCCGTGTTCCCAGGAGCTCCGCCCTGATTCCTGATTTGACGCCATTATCATTTTTATTTTTTGTCATTTTAAATTTGTCAGCAGAATTAGGTCCTGTCACTTATTAAATACTAATGTTACTTTCACAGGAGATATAACGTATATTTGGATTTTGTTTAAAAAAAAAAACCCACACACATCCAAGTAGAAGCCTGGAAGCTTGCAGGGGATGGGAGGAGAAAAGATGCAGAGTGATTTAATCTGCTAATTTTTCTCAGGTCTTTTGACTTTTGACAGGCAAGTGTAATGGTCCTTCAAGTAATGGAATCAACCACTCAAGCAACACACGCGCAAGCTCACAGACACATGCACACCAACTTAAAAGCATGCCTGTTTTGCATATGAACGACATCACCGTAAAGTTTTCTGGGGAGGATTTTGGTGGTTGGAGGGGACGTGGAGTGGGGGCTGCTCTGTGAAAGAGAAGACATTAGTCAGATCACTTCCCGCTCCAGTCGCCCTCCTGAGCCAAACTACTTGACATGCCACAACAGAGAAAAGCTCCGAACCTCAAACAGGCCTGAGCTGCAACATTTCCCGCTCAAGTTTTTCCTTCTTCACCATATGAAGCTCTGAGGAGGCGAAAGAGGCTTCACGTTTTAACTGGAGCACTCGCTGCCTGTTCAAATAATAAAACTTTAAATTGAATCTCCGCTTCTGTTACCTCGTTTTATTTGACTGTGTTTATAACTTCTTTTTATTTGAATTTAATTGATTTTTGTTGAATAATTGTCCGTACTTTGTTGTCTGTCTAAAACAGGTTGCTCTTGAAAATGAGTTCTCGTGACTCAGTGAGACTAAACTGCTTTAACCTCCCAGGAGCTGTCATCCACACATGCAACAGTTCTGGTCTTAGGAGGATAAATAAAGGTTGAATGAATGAATGTTGGATGAAAATACTGTCAGTCACTCCTGAAGGTTTGTGTCCAGGAGACAGTATAAAAAAAATAAAAGCAAAGAACCATAAATGTCATTTAATAATACACATTAGAGTGTTGTAAAGCTGCAAATCATTAACTTAGCATCTCTTTTGATGTAAATTCAATATATTTGGGGAACAATTTTGGGATTTTCTTTAAAACAAAAGGAGAAACTACACATGAAAAATGTACTGTTTTACTTTTTACCTTCTTAACTAACCAGACTACAACTTTTGGTGATTGTTTGATTAAGTTTAAACAATAAAAAGTACTTGATTATTAAAAACACGCAATAAAACTTGCCCTCAAACAGACTCAGTGTCAGCCATGGGTGCAAAATCTTTATTTTTTCATCTTGTAAATCAAAACTTATCTTAAAAATTAGCTCATTCAACCAATGCACATATCTTCTAATAATCGAGACCCACTTTGGAAATGGAGGTGTTGTAATACAGTATACAGTACTGTATATCACCAGCATGAGAACAACAATGTTTCTTTCATTCTTGTTTTTATTTTGGTACGAGTTGTGAAAGCAGAACACACAGATGTATGCAGATGTTTGATGAAGACAAACTGTATGTGCCTTTATTGTAACTATTAAACAGCTTTTAGTGCAGAAAATCACTCTGCTTCAGCCCTTTAAATTGAATGTTTTATTAATTATTTCTTATATCTTGTGTATTTTTATTTAGTTTCTTTTTTTATTATTTACATGTATTTTTTTTGTTAATAATTTGGCCATGTATTATATACTTCTACTATATTGTTGAGTAAGCAGTTAAATCCTAATTAAAAGTTTTGTACAGACAGAATAAAATTGGCAATCCTAAATTTTATCCTACTTTTACACTGATTAAAAAGTTGTTGTTTTAAATGGAGATCAGACTTTTTTGTTTTTAGCAGATTGAAGCAATAAGACAATTCACACACAACTTGCAGTATGTTCATTTTAATTTTTATTTATTTATTTATTTATTTATTTATTTATTTATTTATTTATTTATTTATTTATTTATTTATTTATTTATTTATTCATTCATTCATTTGCTTTGAATACCATTCCAATGTCTAAACTCAAACACTCTGCTGGAAACAAAAGCAGATTAATTTATTGAATGCATTCACTTTTTAAACAGTTTTAATCTAACTTCACTTTACAAACAAAATTGTTTATACCTGTCCAAGGTTTGAATTTTATTACCCCCTGATGGCGATTTTTTTGTTTGTTTTTTTTCCCAAAACAAATCAGTGTTTAATGTATTCTGTATGACCAAAACATTAAAATGACTTTATTATTATTCATAAAGTAAAACATTTGAATGACCAACAAAACTCACGTTTTAACAGACACTGTCAACTAAAGTGACCTGCAAGTCCAAAAACTGAAAGCCAAGGAACATCACCATTCAACACACACACCGACATGTGCACACATCTTTGTTCATCATCTTTGTTTCTCGTAAATACAACCGTGTGACAGTACATCATATTTCAAAGTGTCTGAAATTTGCTTTGCTGGCTGAACAAAATGACCAGCCTGCGTCGCTGGGAGGGATCTGACAAAGACGGACTGGTCTGGAGGGATGCCCACTTTTGTTTGGCACGGTAGTGATCTGATCCGGAGAGAGACACATCCTCAGTCTTAACGACCGCTTGCAAATACGTTTCCCTCCAAAACGCCACAGAACGGTCTCCTAGGGGCACATTCCTGCATACCAATGACGACTCCGAGGAACTTGAGAAAGGATCAGCACCCTAGTTCCAAGACCTTGGACGTGCACCAGAACCCGCCATTCCCCTCTTTAGATGACCCCCTGCCACCGGGGCCTTGTTTGTTCGTCCATCAAAGTGTGGCCTCTCCATTTGCTACTGTCACCCAGCACCATCTTGGAATCCAGCCTTTCGATCCCATCATCTAATGTCAAAGGCAGCCATTTTGTGCTTCATGCCAAGAAGAAGCCACGTTGTGCAGCTCCTTAAGCTTCAGCAAAATAAATGCAAGCTGGAGGTTCTCCTCCGCAACCCAGAGGCACGATGCAGCTTCGAGAACGAACAGCAAACGTTTAAATCTTAAACTGTGATATAACATGGCTGCAAGTGACAGCGCAGTTGTTCTCCGTCACTCCAGCTTGTTCTAGTGTGCTTAACATTGGCACTCAGTTCATTAAGGCCCATAGAGCTTGGCTGGAGCAACGTGCCTCTTGGCAGCATGACAAAAGCTGTGAATCAGATTATGAGGGCCATAGCGCAGCCAAGAAACACCGAGGGCGAGTGGAGTTGTCACAGAAAAGCAGCACTTGCTCCCTGGATGTTAATGCCTGGGCCATAATGTAATTGCAGTCTGCTCTGATTAATAAGGGCACTGTAATATTTGCATGGAGCTGCTGTTTACATGCACAATGGCTCGTTTGAACGTGCAGCGTAGCTGTAAACAAGGGCAGAGCGCCTTGTAAAGCTCCAGTTGCTACAAACCAGAGATGGAGACACCCAAGGGGGTGTGTCAGAGCTGCGTTGGAAACATCCTTCATTAAATTAACCAACTTGATAAAAGCAAGGGGCTTGAATGAAAGGAGCGGTGTGATCAACATGTACTGTAAAGGGCTACATTTAATTTGTTTTACGGTGGGATTGACTTTTTTTTTTTTTTTTTTTACATGATAATGTTAATGAATCATGAGGCCATATGTTGGTGTTGGCGCATTCGCCATATGTGGTGCCAGACAGCAGATCACACAGAGAAAGTGTGTTTTCATGGCAGCCCCGCTGCACACGGATCGTTACGATCAAGGACGTGTGATGACTTCTGGCTTGAGTGAGTGCTGGCACACTTGGCTGCTCTCGGAAATAAACTATTTTGTTTTAATCTTTGTATTTCTGGTGACCTTGTGTGATTTGAAAGGTGCCTTCAAATAGAATGTATTATTATTTTTATTATTATTATTATTATTATTATTATTATTATTATTATTATTATTATCATTATCATTATTATTATTATAGGCTACTACAAATATTTACACTTTCCTCTAAATCAGAGGTGGACAACTTTTTTTCCACAAAAGGGCCACATAACGACGTTTAAAGCAATTAAAGAGCCACATGAAGAATTGAAAAAGAAAATTTATTTATGACAGATAATCTAGAATACCTTTTTTTTAGGCTTTTTTTCTTACTGTAACATAGTTTGCATGCTTTATAAAACATGGCTTTCCTGTATCTTTTGGGAATATAAGACATTCAGTAAACTGCGTCTTGTGACAATATGTTATACATATTAGCCTAACATGTTATAAATGTTATGTTATACGCATTAGCTTAACATGTTATACATGTTAGTTTAACATGTTATACATGCTACTTTAACATGTTATACATGTTAGTTTAACATGTTATACATGCTACTTTAACATGTTATATATGTTAGCTTAACATGTTATACACTTAACATATTATACACATTAGCTTAACATGTTATACACTTTAGTTTAACATGTTAAACATGTTAGTTTAACATGTTATACGTGTTAGCTTAACATGTTATACATGTTAGTTTAACATGTTATAGACAGCTTAACATGTTATACACGTTAGTTTAGCTTGTAATACACGTTAACTTAAGTCTTACATGTTAGTTTAACGTGCTATTCACATTAGCTTAACATGTACACGTTAACTTAACATGTGATGCACGTTAGCTTAACATGTCTTACATGTTAGCTTAACATATTATACACATTATTTTAACATCTTGTACACATTAACTTAATATGTGATACACATTAGCTTAGCATGTCTTACTTGTTAGCTTAACATGTTATACGCTTAACATATTATACACATTAGCTTAACATGTTGTACATGTTAACTTAACATGTGATACATGTTAGCTTAACATGTCTTACGTTAGCTTAACATGTTATACGCTTAACATATTATACACTTTAGCTTAACATGTTATACACGTTAGTTTAGCTTGTAATACACGTTACCTTAAGTCTTACATGTTAGCTTAACGTGCTATTCACATTAGCTTAACATGTTGTACACGTTAACTTAACATGTGATACACGTTAGCTTAACATGTTCTACATGTTAGATTAACATGCTATACATGTTAGCGGAAATATGCAGAACAAACTTATATGTTTGTGTTTCCATGTCTTTAAGGTTCAGTCTTGTTCTGGAAATATGACTTAAAAACTGTTTTTAAAAAAGTTTTGCACAAGATGTTTAATATAAATTTAAATCTCGTTGCTGAGTATTTTTATTTCAAGCAATCGCTTAGTTTTTTTTTTTTGTTAAAAAAACATAATAATAAATTAAACTAAGGGCCTGATAGAGATTTTCCAAGGGCCACTTTTGGCCCACAGGCCTTACATTGCTCACGTTTGCCCTAAATAATTGGTATAGATACGTCTTAGCTCATTGTTCATTAACATAACAAAAAAGGTCAAGCTGTAACTGGTTACGAGGATCTTAATTAATTTTACTATCTGAAAGAAGAAATCTCTAGTTTTTTCCCATTCTGACTGGTTGATACTAAACACTTGCAAAAATTAATATCCATCCTGGATGTTTGATTAATTGGTTGATGTCCCAAGAAATTCCAGATTTTTTTTTTTTAATCACAACACATTGTACTGTATATGACAATTTAACACATGCACCAAAAGGATGGACAAATTAAAATGTTTAGGTTTTTTTATTAAATTTTTATTAGAATGTTTTATCATCACAAAATAGCAGTTTCCAACATCTGATTACCTAATTGACTGAATTATTCTGACTAAGCTTAGTGGCAAGTCAAGGATACCTCACCAGAATGCAGGACTGCTAAACCTTTTTATTTATCTTAAAATGGTCTGCCACCTAATGGTGCACAAGAAAAAGAGACACAAACATCAACGATGGTGCTTTTGCTTTGTTTTCTATTTAAACCTTTATTACGATCACAACACAGTTTGGCATACAAAGGCACATGTGGTGAGCTCTTCTTCATAGCAAATTAATTGCATTTAAACAAAAACTAATGTGCAGACAAGGTTAAATAGATATGTTCGAGCTGCATAAAAAAATTATACAGTATGTATATATATATATATGTATATATACTGTATATATACATATTGTGACAGTGATTTAATTATCATACACCAAAATTCATAGTTTTCATGCCTCTTGACTGATATCAGAAGAGAGACTTTCTTTTCCTGCAAAAGATTAAAAACATAATTTCAAGCTTATCCAGGCAGATAAGTAATTGTCTTGAGCACTGGGATGTGCATGATTATCAAAAGAATACATTTTCCAAATTAGGCCAAGATAGTCTCCCTCGAATCAATTGCAAAAGCTCTGCATAGACTGTTTAATGTAATACTTTAAAAGATTTGCATAGATTATCAATCGTAATAATAAAAAAAAAATCCACTTCCCGAAAATTAATAAAGAATGAATTAGGCTGTAATAGTACTTGTCTTATTCTGTTTAAATGTGTGTGTGTGTGCTAATGTCAAGAACAGGAAATTAAAGGGGTGTTTGAAGCCAGTGTCTTTGTGGTGTCTCACCCAAAGAAGTGTTGTTATGTTGAAGTAGGTGAGTGTTATGAAGCTAACGGGTGTGTCTGGAGGCATGCTGGGTAGAATATTTTCATAGTGTGGCATTTTCTGAATACAAGCCATCAGGGTTATTAAACATGAGTCTACATTTGTTTAAATTCTCTTTTATGGATGCACAGCAATATCATTCTAAAGGTTACAAATATGTGAAACAATCCATCAATGACGCTGAACACACACGCACACACACAAATTCTGTATTTTATATGAACAATTGGAATGTAGGCTCTTTAAAACATAACAATAAAACATTTATATTCATATTTAAAATAAGGCAAAAAAAAAAAACTTGTTAGCCCCAAAAACATCTAATAAAAATAAAAATGTCAAGCTCTGCTCGAGAAAAAAAAAGAGACAGAACAGTTGCATAGAGTATAAAGACGACAGCTCACTCCACCATTGTGTCAGTCGACACACGGAGCCGTCCAATCGCAGTGCAGTAATATTCACTGCTGTCGTGGGTCTCACATTCATGCGTCTTTTGAGTCCTGGCAACTAGAACCAAACAGAATCTGAACAAAAACGAGGGCTACAAATGAAATCAAGACAATATTAATAAGGAGCCTATATGTTAATTGAACCTACGTAGTGCTTCGTGTCTATGTAATGTTGTTTATGGCATGAAAATAATCACAACCTCTAATGAAACAATTAAAAAATGTTCAAGTCAGCGCATCTTGCAAAGCTGCTGATAACGTGTCAGAGCTTTACGACTCCCACAGGCGCAGTCCATGAAGCGCTCACGCTCGGTTTGACTGTTGCGTAAAAAGGACGCAGTGTTCTGCAGCCATGGCGAGAATCCCCATCACGTCGTGTGCGGACAAACAGCTTCGTTCTTGTTTGCTTCGTCTGAATGTCAGCAAACAGTTGGCAGAAGCAGCGTCCTGCTGTCCCCTGCTCCGTGTGCTCTGTCCATTCTGCATCAATGATGATCTGCACGATAAAAAAAAGACGTGAGGACGCAGCTTCCATTCATCTGTGCAAGTCAAGGCATGCAGCGAGGACAGTCAGAGTATCCAAACAGTTATTTGAGAAATGCACAGCAGATTCCAACGGAAACATCACTTATGGGGATAATTATTGTACGACCTAAATCTTGGACGAAGCGCGTATAGCTCCATGCACCGGGGGGGCGGAGGATTGAGGCTGAAGTTGAAAGAGGCCTTAGAAGGAGCCTGGTACGCTACAAGCTGCTAATACAAAGAGGAAGCATGTGACACACACCCTGAGCTAAGCTGTCTTGGACTTCAGAAGGTTCTCAAACCCACTTTTTAGAACATTTTCATGCAGCTCAGACAAGCACCTTAAAATATTACAGCAGGTCGCCAAGTTCAGGCTAAAGCAACAACACTGCCACTCAGCTTAGTTGCAGGAATCAACAATCACCATCACTGATCACCTGAGCCATTGGAAAGCATCACATTAGCCTCGGTTAGCGTCGTGGCTCTGACCACGGGGTGGGGGAGGATGAGGGGGACTGGCTGATGGTGGAGTTCGGGCATAAAAGGTAGTTGGGGGTATTGGTGTCGCTTTGAGTTACTGGCATCACGGCCTTGTTTTGTTGAAGGGACTAAAGTGAATACGCTTGTTAATGGTAAATTTACAGCCCCAGCATGTGGCCTAATAAAAACCAGAAGACAGAGAGGATGACGAGGACGACTGTGTGCGCTGGAGTGTTTGTGGGACGAGGACGAGGAGGGGTGGTTGGGAAAAGGGGAGAAAAAGTGGAAGGCGCCAGTAATTAGGAGTCTAAAGGAGTGTGAGAGGCGCGCACCCCCTCAAAGCAAACTCTGTGTCTAGATTTCTCACTTTTTGTCCGTGCACCTCGACTGAAACCCCCGTCCTTCTTCACTCTCGCTGGCTCTTTACTTGTCTCCCTTTTGCCGAATGAATAGCTATCACAGCGCCGTGGTGTCCCATCGAGCAGCGCCCCCCCACACACCCCCCCCACCCTGCATCCTCCTGCCTTTTCTCTACGCTCCCCCCTTCCAGCGTGACTTTGAATAGAGAGCTGAATTGAGCAAACAGTCAGGCTGTCAACTCAATAGGAGGTCTGGCCATGAACTTGAAGTCCTTCCCAGGACCTGAGCCTCCCATCAGGGTGGGAGGGGACGGGGATGTGTGGGGAGACAAGAGGAAGGAGAGGATGGTGGTGATGGGGGGTTGCAGACAGACTTTTTTTTTTTTTTTTTTTTTAGGGTGGGGGGCTTACGTGCCAGCATTGAGAGGACTCCTGACATGGAGTTTCCCAGCGCTGGTGCTCTTGCTTGAGCAATGGGGGCAGGGTGCACCAGCTGCCTGCACACCCTCCCCTCCTTTAGCAGCACTCAGTCTGGGCAGGAGGGGTACTGATGGTGGGGTTTACGCAGACAGAACAGTGTCTGCACCCCTGCCAAAGCTCCCCCAGGCCCTCACACACACACACACACACACACACACACACACATATCCAGACACAAGCTGCTGGCCTCAATCAGCTCGCAGCCCTCCCAGGCTCCTCATCATCTCATTAGCGAACGCCAGCCACTCCACTGTCTACTGTTTGCATTGTTTTGAGCTCTGCATAATTTACACAGTAAATTGAGAACTGTCCCTGCCCCTTTTGCTCAATCTACCACCTGTTTCTGGAGGCCCAGCACTGATTCGTGCGCCCTTGGTTTGATACAGTTACCCCAGAACTTAGTAGAGCCAAAAGGACGCCTTCGCTTTTAAAAACTGCTTTATCAATACTGTAATTCAAATGCAAAATACTATATGTATATGAATGTGTACTTAAGGTGTAGTTTTAAAAAATATATTAAATTTGTATGAAAAGAAAAACTTTTTGAACATGCAGAAGAAAAAACTTGGATGAAAAGTTGTTTTTCTGCCCAGATTTGTTCATTTTCATCTTGACCCACCGATGACTCGCGGCGGGGGGCGGCGCGCCACCCCCCCCCCCCCCCCCCCGTCTTTCTTAAACCCTACGGGCTTGCACCTCGCTGTAATTTAGCATCTCTGTGACCTTCACGTCACAAACACAAGTGGAGAGAGGTCCCACTGTAACCAGAACAATAACGGACATTGTTAAATAGCTCTTTCGTACTAAATCAAGCCCAGCTGACATGGAATGGTGTTTCGGTTTAAGCGGTTTAGTAAAGTTCAGAGCTGCCGTGTTAAAATAATGCTGCAATATAACAAGTTTGCTCAGGGGGAACAATGCTCAACTTGTCCGAGTATCGACTGCACTCCAGTCCAGTGCTCATCACTAGCTTCAAGAGGTTTGCCAGTACTCTCTGCCTATCAAGCCCTAAACTTTTCCACGTCTACCCTTTGTCATTTCTCTCTGTCGGTCATTTTCCTGCTTTGCACGAGCTTTGTGCGCCGCAGCGTCCTTGTATTTAAATGTGAATAGTGACGGTGCCTTCCGCTTCGACCGAGACGTTGGCATACATTTTGAATTGAAAGCTAAACAGATATTTATAATTAACACGAAAGTCGTAGCCATTGCAACACAAAGCAAAAACGTTCATGTATCTCTGAATAAAGCATATTTTTATGCTGCCTGACTGTATGGAGTTCTGCATTGTACCTTTTAGATTATCTATAAGGCATGTTGTGTCCCCAAAATGGCAGCCACCGTCGCCATGTCGGCGTATGCATATGAGGATGGCATGACAATTCCCAAACGAGAAAGAAAACCTGCTTTTCAAGGACAGATGCCCACTGAAAGCCTCCTGAGAGCGGCATTGAGAGTGGAGTGATTTACCACACATGCAAAACACGCTCCACCCACATCAACTCGCCCTCCCTGCCCTCGAACCAGCGCATCTTGAGAACTGTTAATGAACATATCGGAGTGAATTAAAACGAAGACGGTAGCCTGGTGGAGAAGGGAGAACGAGGGCGTCGGGAGACGGAGGAGGGTAGGATGGAGAGTCGTGGCAATGGCGATGGGCACCGCGGGTTTGGTGTGTTACCTGCACTGACTGGTCCTCCTGCTTCCATTTTATGCCAGTGTAGCTCTAAGATGGTGGTGCGGGCTGCATTTCGCTGTACAGGAGAAAAAAAAAAAAGGGGGCAGTCTGCTGAGGATGGAGTGGAGGAGAAAAGGGAAGAAGAGGAGGAGGGAAGAGGCGATGCAGAAGAGGGCGATGAGAGAGGGAGGGCAGAATCAACAGCAACCCCTCCTCCTCCTTTTCTGTTTCCAGTCTTCTTTTTCCAGTTTTCCCTCACTGGTAAGGTCCCCCTGCAGAAAGCATGGACACAAAAAGTGGCGTGTAAGAGGAAATTTTAAATAGTACAGTTAAACCATTAAAATAAACATGTTGAGTTGACAGGAGCATACGGACCACGCCATGCATACGCACATGGATACATGTATACACGCGCACACGTGCGCGCACACCTTTTCATGTCTGTTCTCATGGTACAGTCTGCCCCTGAGCATGCAAATGACTTTCATTATGCAAATGCATGCAAATCAGATCCAACCATCTGAGAATCAAGGGTGGGAAAGAGGAAAAAAGCTCGTCACAGAGATTGAATGAAAGAATAAAAGAGAAAAAGGGACAAGAGAAAAATCCTTTCGAGTGGCAGGAGGCAGTAGGTAAATGCTCTGCGGAAAACAAGTCGCAGTTACGCTGTTATTTTATTATGACTTAAATGTTTTTAATTCATTCTATTCTTCAGGCTTGTCATTTTCAAGGACGTGAGTATATTTGGGTGTGTATTGCCAAAGGCTTTTCCAGCAGAAACACCACATCACTTACATTTAAGGACACAGACGATGCTCCAAATTTCTGTCAACACATATTTTGAGTCTGACAGCTACAATTAGCAGGCATAAGTGAAATTAATTCTGCATATTAAACATCTATAAACAGCTCTTTAGTACTACTGGCACTCGCCAGCTAAGCTAATTTGGATTTGGTGTACTTCTTGTAAACTACATTTTCATAAAAGTGCATTCTCGTTTTTTCATAGTCCGGCTGCAGCCTTTTTTTTTATAGTGTTTTATACAAGTACTGTACAATGCAAAGCAACCAAAGAAAGAAAACAAATTGTTATCATAGAGCAGACGATAGGAATTCATTTTTAATGGTTCAAAATCAGCATCTGTCTTTATTTCATAATCACGCACACCTGCAGGCGGACGTGTGAATCTAAACTGAAAGCACAAACCAGACAGCTTTCTAGGTTCCACATTCACGAGCAGGTGGAGCCTCTTTCTCACAGGTTTCTGAACCCTTCTATTCAAACTAATCAATAAAGAAAGCTGACTAATCAGTGAGGGAAGCGCTGTCTGATTTTGCTAACACTCTAAGCTCAGCAGAAAGGATCCTCCATTAGCCAATAGAATAAGGAGCGAACCTTTGTCTCTGGGTGTCAGTAGGGGACGGCCACTGAAAGTGGAATAAGGTGGTAAGACCAGGGGTGGCTTGGAGTGTGAGAGAGTTGAGGTGGCTTAGCTAGGAGGGGAAGGACTACAGGGGTGGGGTACCGCTGAATGGTGGCAAACCTCTCCTAATTGGCACTTGACATTTTTTTGCCATTGGCACTGGAGTGGGCCAGCTTTCAAGCCCTCTCTGGGCCCTTGTTGGAAAAGTGCCTTATGCAAATATGTCGAATGGGCTCTATTGTGAAGCCGCTGATATTAACAGCTCACGCAACAATGAAATTGTGTGCTTACGCTGGACACGTAGGTGTGAGAGAGAACTAGACAATGGCGACCAGTGCAGCTTCAGCCTGAAAAGACCCTCCATCGGATGCTTTGCCAAGTCATTTCAGCAGAATGGGCTTTTCTGAGGACAGAGGCTTTCAGTAAAAGCTTTATTAATGACTGAAACAAACAAATGCATGCCCTGTTTTGCTCTGGCTATGAGAGTGTCTCTATTTGTAGTGTTTCTGAATGGTTTGATTTATTGTGATTGAATATAGTACTACAGTTGTGGGTAGAGAAGGCTTCACTCATTCCATCTGAAAGATGGTCCTCCTAAAATATCAGTGTCTCAGTTTGGATTTAAAAATGTTTTCATGCTTTAGTGCAATCCTACACTTCTCACATTTTCTTTCTTCTCTAAGTGCCTACATTGCTCAATCATAACTTTCTCTCTTGGGTGGGTACTTCTTGAGATCGGAAGATACACGCATAATTATTTTGGAAAAAAAACTAGAAGCTTTGAAGCTCATAAGTATTCATGTGTCAAATAAACACAATGCTGATTGTATCTTCATTTCCACTCAACTGGAAAACCACCAGGAAGGCCCAGTGGAGCACTGGGTCAGGGCGCAACAGCCACCATCCGTGTGGTCCAAGGTAAAGTCAAAGTACACCTGTCACGGCAAAGTTGCCAAACCTAATCTCTTTTGTCTGATGAGACCCATTGACTTTGCAACTGCCTGCGACACATTCATTCCTCTGTGAGCGCAGAGGGGTGGAGGGACTGCCAATGTTGTAGAAAATAACAAGGTCTGGCTTTGCCCTCTGGCCCGACAGTGAAGCCATTTTCCAAGCCCCGTTGGTGTGTTCCGTCAAGAGAAAGAGAGGCGGAGAAAAGGGGGCAAGAATCACTGAGTCGCATTCAGAAAACTGTCTGGCTACTTGGACCCGGCAGGACTGAAAGGGAGGAAAAGGGGCGCATTGTCCCTCGGTGACAAGTGGACTAGCTCTATTGACTGTAAAGTCTAGAGGTGTGGGGGTGAGCGGGACCCGACCACAATAGCTGTTTTTCTATTTGACACTTAGAGTCTAAATCTGCTTGCCTAGTGCATGAAAGCAAAGATAAACCCACCACCCTCCTCCTTCCCTTTTCTCTCTCTTGGCTTCTTTCCGTCTTCAGCATTTCTCCGTGTGCCTTCTTTCGATTTCAGACAATGCCACGGGACACAGAAAAAGAGAGAGCAAAGGCCCTAAGGCAGTTTTAAGGAACTTTCCCATCTCTGTGCCATTTTAAGGGATGAAGAAGCAAAGACAGTCTCTTCTTTGGGGTCCCCAGTGAGAAGGGTTAGTGATATAACTGTGCCACACACACAGCCAGAACAAAGCGTTGCTCCATGACATGAGTCTCCCAAGGCACTGCTTAAGGTCTAAACACAATCTGCCCAAGACTTCAGTGCACACATTTAGCCTCAACAGTGCAACTGAGACAAAGAAGCAAAGAAAACAGCTCTGCAGCGCTAAAGAACAGGTCTATCTTGTACCTTTCAGAGGACATACTTATCATACATCTTCTTAGATAAGCAACATTTTGGTTATGAACGTGTAATAATGAAGTGTTGTCATACCCATGAGTCTAATAACATTATAAAAGAAAACATATGGAATCTGCTTCAGCTGACATCCAAGAAGTTGACATTGACTGTCACGTTGTGTCAAGGCCCTCATTTCTCTCCACTACTAGACGAGCACAGAGCTCAGATGTTACACTCAGACCTTGCAATGCAGCGGGAAGGCAGATACAACATTTCAAGCTTTTAGATAGTTCTCTTCACACCTGCACAACAGTTTGAAATGTTTGCCATGTCAAGGTATCAAAACCCAAGGAGCTCTTTTGTCTGAACAATGTTGCAACCAAGTGGAATATGTTTTACAGTTTGGGGTTTACTGCAAGGCTTGCAGCGACATGACCTTGAAGACTTGTAAACCATTCTTGGCAGCCTCTCCCATTGGCTTTGATGGTCAGAACAAAAAATCACACCTTCAATCAGCTATCAGAAACCTTGAGGTTGAAGATCTGATTGACCAATTACTCCTCACCAGGAGCCATGGCAAAGATCCTAAAGCCGCAGACTCTCCTCCTTCTTTCACTCGTGGATTTAGTTACTGGGGGTAGTTTCCGCTCGATTGCCCCCCGGACCACTCCCCTTCTGAGCTTTGCATCCACACGCATCAGCATTCAGTGAAATCCCATCAAGTTTTTCCACATGGTAGCACCTCGTGAAATAGAAGCTTTAGCACGGCCCATTCAAAACCAAGCCGACTGACAAGTCAAATCCGACAACAGCTATAGGACCCCCCCCCTCCCCAAATCAAACATCTTTTCAGGCACAAGCGTGAATGGAAGTAGTTAGACAGAAGAAAATAAATCAACAACGGCTAACTGAGCAAAACTAGCCTCAAACAAAATCTTGTTTCTTCGCTTAGGTACCAGCAGGACGTTGGGACCAAAGATGAACTTGAAGCGAGTATTCTTAAATTACACAATCGAATCAGTGGAACATATGTACAATTGATAGCACAGTGTGTAGCTTCTGTGTTAATACATGTTCTTTTCATGTTACATGTTCTCCAGATGCCAAAGATGCAATGAGTAAACTGGGCCAAAAGACAGATCATTTCCCAAACTAGCTATAAAAAAAAAACTAGAGAGTCAAGGCAAAGTTGTCAAATGACTTGTCAGAATCTGCTTGCTTTGGTAAATGAGTGTTTTGTTTTTGTCTCCCAGCCACGTGACACTAGATCTAAGCCCCTGCATGCAACTTCATGTGCAGGGGTCATGGGCTTATTAGATTAAATGTGATCCTGTTGCACCAAACGTACTGTTATAGAAAACTACTGGCTGCAGAGAGCAGCAAAGACGTGCTATAAAAGTGTGCAGGATATCTACTGTATATTTACTGAGTAATTCATATTGAAAAAGACAGAACCATGGTTAAGTTATTTAAAAAATATATGTATTAACATCCCAGAGACACAGAACAAATGGAAACAATACGTGTGCCTTACCTTTATTCTGATTTATGATCCCATCTCCTTTGAAATGCTGTCCATCTCCTTTACTGTAATGTTTCTTCTTGTGTATTTCATGTTTTTAATTTTGGAGTCCGGAGCATTTCGGGTCTTGATGCCTTTCCAGGAGTGTAATGGGATTCTTGTTACTTTCGGTTATCTAGCTTTATGAAGAATGTACATCACTCATACAGCTAGATAACCAAAGATAACAATCAACCCCTAAGGCTACCCATCCTTTCAAACCCAAGGCAATGAAACATGTGCCAAACTTTCACCTAAAGGCAAATAAGAATGTTGTTAATGTTAAAAAAAAAAACAATATGTCACATAATTCTGCAACTTTCTTGAGCTTTTGATTTGCAAACTGACCTGAAATGTAATTAAAATTCATGTTAGAAATGAAGTTAAAAAAAATAAATAAAACGTTGAGCCTTTTTTCTTCCTTCAGCTCAAAGAGGCCCTTAAAAGTCCTGACCCTCATTTTATGATGTCACCATGTCGCTTTCACTCCACCTAAAAATCTTCTCAGCCAATTAGAAGTATCCTTTTGTCCACCAGAAGGTTTGATTGGCTTGAGAGTCATGCCAGTACATGTATATCATATACGCCACATGTCACACAATCAGCAAGCTGCACCATTTCTTTTTAAATTACACGTTATTGAACCAACCAACACCAGCTACAGCACCGAGCTTTTCTTCTCCAGGCTGGCGCCCATCCTCACAATCTCTGCTGACTGGCTTCACGGGAGGATGATGGCATCAAACGCCGCGCCCCCCCATGAAGACCCAAATGCAGTTTTAAATTGAAAGAAGATCCTTGCTGTTTGAGCACAAAAGAAACTGGTTTGTCTTCATTTGCATTATCTGCGCCAAAGCAGTCGGCCAGCATTCAAGACTGGTACCAAACCAGAGAGAGAGGCTGTTAGGATTTAAGATGCATTTGCACAAATGTAAAGAGAGGTGACACAAAATTCATGCACAATTAACTCAAACACGAATGTAAAAATGGTCGCACGTTCAGATTCAGACAAAGCACCATCTCACAAGCAGACGCACATTCGCTTTCACACATGCCGTGACGGCACATGGCATGAGGCCCGGTCTAATTAAAGCTGCTCTCTGTGCCGAGATCCCTGTTGTGGCAGGCTCCTCCCCACAAACGCCATCAAATAATCCACTATGACTGAGAGAGAGCAGAAGGAGCGTGAGGCACTGATTATTATTTTTAATTAATCAACAGAGCTGAACATTTACAGCCCGACGAATGAGATGCAGGTTTTTATGAGGGACGGCTAAACCTCAGTGAACAACAAATCTCCCTGGCATTGTTCTTCCTCCAGGTCACGGCTGCATGTCGCGTGTTTAAAAACGTGTTGTTGCAGGTTAGACAGCAGCTCGACACGTCTTCAAGGTGCTTTGTTTCTGTTCTCAAGGACACGGCAAGGCCTTTCTGAGAACAAAATCATGCCTCAAGTCGCAGATTTCTGCAAGACGCACATGCTTACACACCACGTGCACGCACACACACAGTGTGTGAGTCCTTGCATGCTCAGTGCAGAATTACACAGCAGAACTGCACACAGTGACCCACTCTTCAGCTTAAATGAGCATTACAGGCAGTCACACACACACATTTAGCAAAATACACTAAATTAGATTAAAAACATTTCAAGTAGAAAATTTCATCATAATTTTGCAGATGATTTTTAAAATATTTAAAGTTAAACACATTTTAAACATTTTTATTTGTTTTCATCTAAAATCTTTTGCAAGTTTTTATATCATTACTTGTTAAAATTTCAGTTATTATTTTTATTAGCAATGCTAAATTATTATGGGGGAAAAAATCTATATCTAATGTAAATGTAAAGGTTTTTAAGAAGATATTTGGACAATTTCAAGTTAGAAAAACATTGTTAAGTAGATTAAACCCATTTTTTTTCTTTTATAATAGTGTCTACTCTGACATATTGCTTGATAGAGATTATAAAAATTACAGTACAGTATTTAGTTTCAATATTTTTGCAGTGTCTTAACACTTTACTTCATTCTGTGTTCTGCTTTATTTCCAGGTTTTTGTTAAATTTACACAGCAATGACTTTATGACTGACCACGTGATACATTTCACCCAAAAATACATTTTAAATAAAAGCATGTCAAAATTTGCTTTATGTATAAATAATAAAACCAACTAGTGTTATAGATTAAAGCAGATATAAGAAGGTTGCCTTTTTGGTCTCCATCATTTAAACAAACCTCATCAGGCATTGCTATTGGCCAGAACATATGACGTCATTAAACTGGCGCCTCTAATTGGAGACAAAAGAGGTGAAGCTGATCAGGGATAAAATTATTCCTGATATAAAATATCACGTTATCATCAGTTTTAAACCAAACGATCCATTCTGTGTCTCAACTTGAATCCTGCAGTTTGGATTAACACTGTTTTTTTTTTTTTTTTTTTACAGATGTTTTGATAAATCATCTCACCGCATTATGAAAAATGTGCAGAAATGAACGTTGACATCATTTGTTTGCACTTTGAATTCGTTTCACGAGCTTTGAAACGAGTGAGTCACATTAAATATGAGGGAGGGGGGTGCAACTCAATAAAAAAATTTATTCTACAAATCTGGTACCAAATTAAACTGTTTTCTTCTAAGCAGGTTAGTCATGTGTTTATTTATTTATCTTGACGCTTTCTCTTTGGAAAACCAAAACCGAGTCTTCCATTAATTATTTATGTGTAGACTTTATAGAGACTTAATAATTTTGTTTCCACTCGTGGTTATTTCAAATCATATCAAATGTTTCTAAAGTTTAGATTTGCAGCACCAGCAGCCTGTGGGTGGTCACCTGTGAGGTCTGAGCCACGTGCAGGTCACTGGGTCCCTTCATGCTCCTTGACTTTTTCACACGAGGCCAAATTGCTCAACTTTGCATTCAGACAGAAGTCTGTAAATGACGTCATCTCCAGTGATGAAAAACACTTTTAGAGACATAAAGATGATGGGTGGATTCTGCAGCAGCTCATTGTGGAGGATTTCCACCACAACACACACACACACGTTGCCGCGGCGCACACAGCTCTGTGACGTGTGTGCACGTGTCAGAGGTGCAGTGAGACTTTTAAGAACATTCTGAAAATTACGCATCAATGTTAATAAACTGATCCAAAAATAAAACCAGGATTTCAACATAATTTCAATCCAACGTTGCTCTGTTTTGATTGACGTGCCTCTAAATGATCGTTTCTTTTGATTGAGTTATTTATCCTGTCCCATCTTTAAAGCTCCTCAGCTTCAATTTCCTCAGTCCTGGGGGAGCCCACGTGTTCTCGGCACAGGCCTGTACTCGGCGCGCACGTGCGCGCTGGATGTTTGGCCTTGTGATGCTTTTATCCGGCAGCTAGGTGTGAATAGGTTCGTCTGGTAATCCTCACATCTGGGCCACGTGGCTGCACAGGGATACAACACGTTGTTTTAACGGTCCCCCCCACTCCCAGTTAAGAGCTTTGTTGCAGCTGCTGGAACCAGTGACCCTCAAGTGTCGGATGGATCAGAATGTCTGGCCCCTTTTTGGCTCCAGGTGAATGGCGCAAATGAAATCATGGCACGGCGCGTCCCTGACACTGAGAACATCCAGTTAGAAGTTGTTCTGCTCCCGTTCACCCAGTTTGTGACCTTTACCTGCGCGCCATCAGTCGAGAAGATCTTAGCGCGTCCGCGCGTCACGGCTCTCCTCAGCCCTGATTTTAAACATCACTTCTTACACCACACTCCCCGCAGCGTCTGAACCGAGCAAAGAAAGACACGATCCGACGAGCAGGTGCTCGAGCAGCACCCATGTTCGCGCGCGTGCAGACGCATCCATGCAGGCTGATGCACCCGGCGCGGATGCAGACGCGCTGTTCGTCTCTCTCTCATCATTTTAGCTGAGATCGTGCAGACGCCGCTGCCTTTTCGTGCGCCCTGCCCCCCCCCCACCCCCTCCCCGCAGGAAATAAAGATGGCATTTCATACTTACGTCGTCGCTCGCGAGCCGCTGCAGGATCCGCGCGCCAAAGGCGAGAAGCGAGCGTCTCCGGAGAGCGAGAGCAACTGATCCGCCGGAGGCTGGAGCGCGCGCTCTTCATGGCTGCGGCTGCCAGTGACGTGTTTCTGGCTCCATCCATTCAGCTTCTCTCAGAACATCCCCCTCACCACCCCCCCCCCCTCCCTGTTTCGTTATGGTCCCTGTTATTTCTGACAGAGGAGGGTGTCGCCTCCCCCTCTCCGTCTCCTCCGCGCGCCGTCCTCTGCGCGCGCCATTGCGCCGCGTCGTCAGAGACGTTATGAAGTTAAAACATTACGGATCTAAAGACATGTAGCGCCACCAACATAGACCCTCCCCTTTATGACACAATGCAGCTCTGTTTATTGCTCCCCCCCCCCTCCCACATGAAAACTGACGTGACAAGACGCAGCTTATCCGGAACAATAAGCATCCGAGTTTAATCTTTATTTGGTTTTATTTGTAGAATTAACATAAAAAATAGATTTCAGAGATGTAAGGATACAAATCTGAACCTTAATTGATTTTCTAATTAACAGTCTTCTGCGCATGTCCGCCGCCTCATTGTGGGCCTGCGTTTCACACAGCCCCCATCAATGTGTGGTTCAGGGCCCAGTTGGGTCCATGTGGGATTATATTAAAAAAAGTTTCGTGTAATCTTGTGTGGCTACTAGTATTCGTTTGACACAGAGCCCCCGGCAGAGACCGCGGCCTCCGCTCATGCGCCTGGATCAAGTGCGCGCATCCACTGTTCTCATTGTGCGCGTCTTTGATGCACGGGAGTCCAGGAATGTGACCATGGGAAGGGGTGTGTGGGGGGGTGAAGACCGTGCAAATCAGCTTTTACTGTCACCGCCGGGCCCAGAGTCCGCAGACAAGAGCCAAGAAAGGAGGTCTGGGTCACGTGATTATCATAATAATCAGATCGCGAGGATAAAAATCTCCTTTGAATAAATTACAGCTTGAATAGGAGGCGCGACTGCCAAAGAGACAACTTTGTCAGCTCCTGTGTGGTGTCGGGGGGGGGGGGGGGGGGGGGGGGGGG
>JARVGV010001153.1:6992888-7005173 GCA_031762435.1 Hypsolebias longignatus | reverse complement strand
CAAACATCATATCCATGTCCACCCAGTCTTTTGATCTCTTGTCTGTAAGATTTTTTACTACATTCATTATTTCTTCTTTGTCAGTTCCATTAAGAAAAATACTGTTTGCACAACTGAATGGCTCACATTGTTATCTACTTTTGGTATTTTAGCTACAAGACTTGATCCAACATTCACAAAATAATGATTAAATCAATTTACAATTTCATTCTTATCATAAATTTAATCGTCGTCCTTCACAAAATATTGTGAAATACCCGTTTTCACTTTATGATTTTTCAGAACACTATTCATTACTCGCCATGCTGCTTTCATATCACCATTACTTTTATTTAATAAATCCCTATAATATTCCTTCTTTTGCTTCCTTATGATCCCTACTAATTTATTTTTATACTTATATTTCTCTTCTGCCTCTTGTGTTCTCAATTTCAAGAAGCATGAATACAAATATATAGTATAAGAAGAATACAAGTATAAGAACATCTCTGTGAACTAGAGTTGTATTGTTTTTCCATTCAGGAAAAATTCTGTTGGCCAGTCTGCGGTTTCTGTAAAGGCTGCACAAAACTGGACCTCTGCCCCGGTGACCACAAAACAAACGGATGTTACAGTTTAATAAAAGTTCAGTTTTAAAAATTGTTTGACATTAATCACATCTGTCAGCACTGATGTGACATCGACATCTGTAACCATCTGTCTGGGTTTGATTAGTGTTTGTAGATCATTCTGGTTCTTATACATGCTCTTCTTTCAGTGGAAATATTTTTGTATATCAGGCATTTTACATATAAACTGAACTACTGTACTATATTTTTTGGATTTAAAGTGCACTTAAAAGCCTTTAATTTTCTTAAAAATCGACTTTGAGTCAGTTTTAACTGAACAATGTTGAGAGTTATTGTGAATGAGTTGAATAAAGTTTGACTTATCTGACTGTTTTGTTTTGCTTAATGCGTCTTATAATCCGGTGCGCCTTATTGTCTGAAAAAAACTGTAAAATATGAACACTTTTGTTTTTGCTCTCATTTTTTTCATGAGCTGAACTCAAAGATGTAAAACTTGTTCAATGTACACAAAAAGCCTTTTTCTCTTAAATATTGTTCATTAAGTTGTAAATCTGTGTTAGTGAGCAGTTGTCATTTACCGAGAAAATCCCTCCACCTCACAGGTGTGCCTTGTAGACTGACCACAATAAAAGGCCGCTCTATAATGCGCAGTTTTATCAAAAAGCACAACGCCACAGATGTTGCAAATTTTGAGGGAGTGTGCAGCATCATAGCCATTCCTGCAGTCAGCATGCCAACTGCACGCCCCCACAAAACTTGCAACATCTGTGGCATTGTGCTGCGGGATAAAACTGCACATTACAGAGTGGCCTTTTATTGTGGTCAGTCTATAAGGCTCAAACTATGCAATAATCATGCTGTCTAGTCAGCATCTTGATATGCCACACCTGTCAGTTCTTTTTTAATTTATTCATTCACTTCTGTAATACATGTATAGGGTTTGAGGACAAGAAACAAAAGCCATAAAGCAAGACCACCTACAAGATGTAATTTAGGCTCCGGTTGAAAATGTAAAGCCACAGTTTGAAAAGTGTTCTGATTAGATAAAAACTGCAGCAAAGAAGCATCTGCTGGTAAACCTGGACTTTGGTCTTTGCTTTGCTTGCAGCATCTGCAGCATTGAATCATCAGCTTACAGCTTCTAGTCTTTTTTTTTTTTTTTTAGTAAATGTTCTTAAGCATTATTAATCATATCAAGTAGTGTCTTCTTAATCTTGTTAGTTCTTATTTCAAAAATGTTTAAAAAAATTATTTAAATAATGTGTTTTAAATGACTAGCAAACAAAAAAAAAGGCTAGAAAAGATATTGAGAAAAAAAAAACAAAGCTCTTATAATTTAAATATTGTTTTAAAAACTCTGCATAAATGTAAAGTGTGTGAACACGAAAGGTTATCAAAATACTGTAAATATTCACTTTTGTTTTTATTTTTTAATTGAAAAAGCTTTTATATTAGAACTTATTGCCTGTTATCTGAAGATTTATGTGAATTCATCAATATTCTTATTTATTAATGTTTATGACATGTGGACATAAGAGCAGATCTGCACAGACCAGTTCCAGCTGTTCCACTTCAGTCTGAGGAACTTGTTACCTGCAGGGGTTCTGGAAGCAGCAGCTTCATGTAAAAAAAAAACAACAATTTACCCAATGTTAAGGCATGATTATTGTCTCAAAAATCATTATATGATGTAAGATTGGCATACACAAACACTTTTAAACCACAAAACCATATGGACAGCTAAAAATACAACAACAACAACCTAAAAGTCAGGTAATACTGAGCCAGCACTTTTGAAGAATGCTCTAGATGTCCCATCTGAAAGGCCAAAAAAAAAAACCCTCTGGGTCTCAGTTTGAATTGATATTTCAGCATAAAATATCGTGATATTTTCTCAGTTATGCAATTAAGTGGGCCTCTTTCTGTTCAATCAGCGTTTAGACTTAAGGTAATTAAAACCTGAAGTAACAATAGTTGCTGTTCACCAAGCCATAGAAGGCACCTTTGTTTCAATAGGGGGCAGCAGACCGTAGATATTGATTATCCTGAAAGAAAAGTGCATTTAACAAAAATTCAGAAAAAAATAAGCAATGCCTCTATTTTCTACACAAATCAAATAAAGGTGTCATATAAGTATGTGTCAACTGGATCAGTAAGTTTTGACAAAAACCTGTTATTAAGAGCCGATTCTTGCTCTTTACTTCAAAATCACAAGACATGGATTGTTTGCTATCGTTTTTCCCGTGGCATTTCTCTGACCTCGGGTTGAGCGGGTGACCCTGCGACAACCCAGCTGTATAAGAGGAGAACAGCAGGACGCCCATCTGACTGCTGCAGTTCCCCTCTGAAAAACCCTGTCCAGTAAGCTTCTTATGTAAAGCGGAAAACACGGTGTGATCTCTCTCTGTCACCCCTTCTCTCAGTCTGTGTGTGAGCTTTTACTACTACTAGTAGTAAACACTACACTGGTTTGGCTTTGGCTCCTGCTGGGTCAGCAAATCAGCTAAGACTTGTTCTGTTTGTGTTCATGATAATCAGATTTAGAGCAGACTTAACACCTAAAAGCAGAAAATGCAGTAACTGCCCTGTCTTTTTTCCACTGTCGCTCAACTTGCCTGTATCCTAACTCAAGATAACACACCAACAAACAAGACCTTTCATTGCCACAGAACCACTGATGGAAATGTTTGAAATTGCATGAAGCAAACAGAGCGAGCTGTTTACTCCCTGCTGTTTTTATATGTTATATTACAGCGGCAGGACATACGAGTAGAATTGTGCTTTTTCAGCGCACAATGTTTCAGATTCAACCTTTATTTAGGCAGGTTAATCTCATTGAGCCTCGAGGACTCATTTACAGTAGGGACCTGGTTTCAACAAAGAATGATGACAACAACGGACAACAGCAACAACAATAGACAATCATAAAAGAGGCATACAGATAAGCTAAAAATAAGATGGCAAAAAAAAAAAGTAGTGAAAACAGCTAGAAGATAAGGAGAATGTAGAAAAAACTTAAAGCAGGAACATGTCTGCATTGGTTCTTGCCAGGGGTCCAACAAAGTCTTAAAGCTATAAGTCAGTCTACCAGACTGGCTTACTCAAATTGAATGTTTGCTTTCAAGCAAGCAGATGATGTAATGCTATGTAATTTGTTTTGTTTCATTATTACTTTGCGTGCCCTGCTCTGTTGAACTTTAAGGAGATGCATGAGTTGAATGTCCATCTCTTCATTAGAACTAATAAAGAGGTGGACACAGATACACTACATCCCTAATGCCACTTGTGTTGTCTCTCAGGTCCCTCTTAGGTTTAGCCTCAGGTCAGATCGGGCCTCAAAACACCAACAGCAATCTAAACTTTAAGCTCACCTCATTTTCCACCTGGATGCACTTTTCACTTCAAGCTCAGGCCCTCCACCTGAGGCCTGGGAGTTTGAGGGTTCTGTGCAGTATCTTAGCTGTACCACTTCTGGACAGAGATCCCTGATGTCCTTACTGGGATCTGTTGCAGCCACCCGTTCATTTTGGGAGGTCTTCAATGACCATTGGCACCACAGCGGTCTTGATTTTCACAACTTCTCCATTTCCTCTTTCAGCCCTTGGTATTTCTTATGCTTCTCATGTTTCTCCTTGATGTCATGGTTGTTTAACATTGCTAGATTTACCACACCTGCCTTCTTCTGATTTTTTTACATCGCCACAATGTCTGGTTGGTTAGCCATCCTATTTGTCAGTCTGCAAATCCCACAGTATCTTACCCTTGTCATTCTCCAAAAACCCTTGGTGGAGTATCTCACTTTTGACTGTGGGGCTTGCAGTCCATACTCAGCAAAGATGTTCCTCACCGTTTCCACCTGGTTGTGGTGCTCCATGGACACTTTACCTACCTGCAGCTTACATATTGCTGCCATGTGTGTAGCCAGGTCTCTCTTGTAAATGAGTCCTCGAGGCTCAATGAGATTAACCTGCCTAAATAAAGGTTGAATGAATGTGCTGGACCTGGACCGTCTCAGGGGCATGTGCCGAGCTTGCATCTTGGGTCTTGCCTGGCATGAAAGACCTTACCTTCTCTTGTGCCGCCATGATTAATGGCTCTGTGCTGTCCTTCAGCTCATGCTTCTCTAGCCATAGGATTTGTTATCATCCACTTCCTCAATATGACAGCAGTGCATGCTGTGCAGGGGCTTATCTTTCCACGATGGTTCTTCTTGTTCCTTTTTTTCCCCACATTGGGTTGGAAGAAACTAAACAGGAAAATGACAGTGTGAATGTTGTGTCATAAAACTCTTTAAGGTATATATGGGGACTGTACTTATAGCACCTTTCTATCTTATCAAGACACTCAAAGTGCTTTACAATACAATCTGTATTGTCATTTACCCACAGCACTCTGCTAGATCTAAGCTAATTGAACAAATCATTCTAAAGAGACTAATCAGTGCTTCATACATCGATGGGACACACATCGGAAGCAATAAGAGGTTCAGTGTTGCCCAGGGACACTTTGGCAAGTGACTGCTGGTGAATCTGAGCCCCCAACTCTTGCATTGGAGGACGACTGCTCTAACCGCTCAGCCACAGCCGCCCGATGTATACACATTAATTCATATATGTGCTCACTTTTGAGATTGCACTTTGTTAGCAATTTCAGAAAGTTATGTTTTGAGTCAGCATTCACACTGTTGTATCCTGTTTATTGCAACTTCAATCCTTCTACTCAACTCCTGCAACCGGGAACACCTTGCAACAGGAACTTAAGTTGTCCTCCTTGATTTCTTTAATGAGTTTCAAACATTTGATAATGTCAATTGAAAAATAATACAAATATGCTGCTGTTTTTAGTATTTCACCCTGTTTTACGGCACCCTGATTCATTGTTTTATATTTAACAGCCTTTTTACTGTAGTTTATTGTTGTCATTGTCTACTGTTTTGTTGTCTGTACTTTATATGTTTTGTCTGGAACAGGTTGTAAATGAGTACCCGGTTGAATGAAAAAAAAAAAAAATACAAATAACTTCTGCATACTTTGTGCTATATTTACCAGTCATTTAACAAATTGTTCAACTCCATCAGGAATACGACTTTTACTATGTGCAACTTTTAGACATTTTAAATTTGATTTAAAATTAATTCATGCATCTATTCAATTCCCTCAAAACATAGTTCTCTTTGGAATATGTTACATGCTAGTTTTAGCTTCCACTTTGTTCCTTTTAGCTGTTAGCTACAGTTTGCTAATTTTAGTCACTGATTTCAGCTTTAGCATATCTTTTTATTACTTTCAGCTACAGTTTGTTGTTATATGTATGTTTGGTATTGTTAGCTGCTGTTTAACTAATTTTAGCTTTTGGTAATTTTAGCTCTGCCAACTGCAATGATATATTTAGCTTGGCTGATTTTAACTTTCAACAAATGTAGTTCTAATTTTAGTTTTTAACTACTGTTTTGCTTGTTTTAACTTTTAACAATTCAATTAACCATGCACCACACAATTTAAGCATCTACATTGCATTTTTACAGAAAATGCCATTTCTAGTACTGTACAGTATTTTGTTTCAATTGGTATTACTCAGTTCAAACTACTAAAACTAACATAAATCAACAAAGCAGCTGTTTATAATTCCAGCTTTTTAACTCTTTCCCCCATTCTGTTTTCTTCTATATTATGCATATGCATTCACATTTGTTAGAATTTTTATCCATCATAAAATTGTTTTGTATGGGAAATTCTTTATCTGAAATCACGCACGAGCTTTTTTCTTATTTTTTATCTAAATCACAGCCAAAGCGTCTTTGTTTTTTCAAATAATGACGCAACGTGACGCAAAATGTAAAACTATTTAACAATTGTGCCAGGAAAAACATGGGTGGAGTTCTGGTTAAAAACTCGAGCTCGCGCCAGTTATTTTTGCGCAGGTGCACGTCGCACGCGCCTATCCGTCACCATGACGTCCCTATGACCCTCCACTGTAAACATGGTGTTCCTCCGCCAATAACTGACGAAATAGGGCAGTGGTGACTCGCACGTTCCCGCTTCCGCAACAACTTAAGCACAGACGTGGTCTTTTATCACTTAAAAAAAAAACACATCTGAATCTTAAAATAAACTGTAATGAAGCCAGACGTAGTGGTGAAAATTGGAACTAAATCGAAGCGAAGCACTTTTCGGTGAGAAAAACTTAAGTAGCTCACGCTCAGACTCCACTGACATATTCAATATCTAAACAAAATGCTGCCATCATTGTTTAGGTTGTGTGTAGTAGAGTAGAAATAATCTAATTCTTAAAGCGGAGTCTTAAGTATACAGTAATCCGTTGTAAGAAAATAGGCAGTGAAAGTGAAGTCGTCGCACTCAAAACACGACCAGCGGAGGGATATAAACTATTAACACATGATGTCGCCAGCGGACCTTCCTGCTTCTCCGTTCACCTTCCTTCAACTCCACGTCGACGATTTGATTGGTCGAGGCGGCGCGGAAGGCTCACGCTCATTGGCTGGCGGCACCATCAGTCAAAGCGCTGCGCTCAGGACAGATTAGGCTCCATTTGCCACAACTAAATAGTTACATTTTACACCAAGTAGGAGGAATTATTTTGATTGGTGGCCACCCGCGCTCTGACTAAGAGTGACAGCCTTTCTTCGAAAACGTTTCGAGTGCAACTAAAAGTGTGAGCGCTGAACGTCCAGTGTCGTCAAACAGATGTGGATACACCGCTCGGGTAAGTCACTCCTCAGCAGCGTCTGCATGATTTCACATTTTTTGCCTCTCTTCCTGTGGCCGGGCAGTCCTGACAACTGCGTGTCCGGGCGCTGTGCTTGTTGTGGTGCACGTTTGTTCCCGAGTTTTAATGTGGATACTTTAAGGAGTTGTGCTCGCGCTCCGTCTGTTAAACGGTGTTTAGGGTCCGTGAAGCTCTCACAGCCCTGACCCTTAAAGACCATCTCATTTGTAGCCGGTGGGGTTGAGCGTGACAGCAATAACACGCCATTAGGAGCTGTCAGAAACGATTTACGACGTGTCAGCCAGCTTTTGATGTCCTCCTCACTTCTGCAAACGTTTTTTTTTTCTTCTTTTAAAATACCAGAGAAAAGCACGTTGACTTTATGATTGGCAACTTTTATTGCGCCATGACGCGTTCAGTGTCATCTCTGTGTGGATACGTATAGGAAAACACCATTTGAAATACTTAAAAATAAAAATAAGAATCGTACAATGCTTTATTTTCCTCACATAGCTGAAGTTATTGGGTTCTGCTGAAAAACTTTATGCCTCCTTCATGAGCCCATTTCTGACAATTGTGCTCTCATTTATTGCGCGTAATTGCTTCTCTCCCGGGAGAGACTGCTATCAAACTTCCAATTTCCTTTTTAAACCCGGAAACCATTTTGCTGATGGAAGTAGCCTGAATTGATGGCACCAATAAACCCCCAAATAAAGCTCTCCTCAGGTCAGCCTGAAGTTTCTTTTGCAGAAAAGGTACTTTTAGCTTTCCCCTGCATCTCAGAGAGACAGGTGACTGAGATTAGAGGGCAGTGAGACAATGAGAAATATGCCACTAGAGAGAAGTCTGGCATGTCAGCAGGCAGGAGGAACAGTTATCTATTACATCATTATTCAGTGCAGCAGAAGGATGAGCTGCAGCACAGACGAGCGCCTCAGCTGCACCTGCAGGTAAAATTTAGGTTGCCTAAAAGGTGTCACGGGATGCATCTCCAAGGATACAGTGGGGGGAAAGGGTCCTGGGAAATACTGATGCGCACCTGATGGTTTAAGAAGAGTAAGCTGTTCTTAAACAGTGAGTCTGTTCAACGCTTGCTCCAGAGAACCACAGAGGAGTGTTTAACCTTTTATAAAACCGCTGATAAGGACACTCAGGGGTGAGGTGACAGATGGTGCAAACGTTAAACCAAAAATGTTTAGACAACGAGTCGTAAGTCCTGCATATTTGCGCTGGACATAAAGGGAGTGATAAATAAACCAAAAAAGTCTTGAAGACCAAAGCAAGAAACAAAATGCACGCTTTTTTTTTTTTTTTTTTTTTTTTAACAATTATGAACAAAGCTGCTTTAATTTGTGACTGGATGCCAACTAGTTCACCTACAGAAACAACCACAGTGACTGAAAATAAGTCTGCAGTGGCGACATCCATAGAAGAGCCACTTTGGTTTGCAGAATGCTGATGGTTTTTATGTACTGGTATACATTTACGCTCAGATTTGTTGAGTATGCAGAGAAAAGATAATTTGTGTTGAAACTGCAAATTTACCGCTCTAGAAGAAGTTTTTCAAAACGTGCGCCATATTCAAGTGTTTGAATTCTGTTTGTGACATTCCTGCTTGATCCTCAATATTTATTTTCATCTATTTAGCAGCGGATTCACTCATATTTCTGTTTGAACGTCTTCTCCTCAGCTCCATGCTTGTCCGTTTCCGCCATGTTTGTTTACCCACACACACTACGGCCAGCCTGATGTGGGTCAGTCATGTGACTCAAGCCTTCATGTGGTTTTTGTCAGAATCAGCCAATTGCTCCTTTACCTTGAGTGTGAACTAATTTCATATCACTATATTAGGAACATTTCTGGAGTAAACCCTTTCAAGCAGCACCATTTGAGGTTCAGGATAACCTTTTTAATGTTTGATTTCATGTTTTGCATTGAGTACATTTTTAGATTGAAGAGTGTCATAAGAAGATAAAAAAAAAAAAAACCTGTCTGAATCAAACAGCAAGTAACATAGAGCTTTGAGATAAAACCTCCAAGAGGATGTCAGAACGTAATCCAGAAACCTGAACCTGCCAGGGTCAGATCTTCTGTCTTTCATTTGGTCTAAAGTTAAAAAAATGTAAAGATGGCCTGTCGGGCACTTTGCCTCTGTTTGAGGCTCAGTGTTTGAACACTCCTGCGAGCAGGTCTTCAGTGTAATTCAAGTACCAAGCATGCTGAGAAACCTGCTGGTGAACTTGGGCTGTGTTACGTATCATTCCTCAGCAGCAAATACATGCACATGAAAATATATTAACTAGAAATTAGGTAAATAGAGGTTTATTCCAACCATAGTTGCCCTTTAGCTGAACTTTGGCTGATACAGAAAACACTCTGCTGTTTGATATTGCAGATCCCCTGCTGCTCTACGTTTTTGGTTTCATGTGGACTTGTGGCAGTGTTCATACATGGTAAATGAACTGTACTTGTATAGCGCCTTTCTATCTTATCAAGATACTCAAAGCACTTTACAACACAATCTGTGCCTTCACTTACCCATTCATACAGCACTCTACTAGATCTATACAAAGACTGATCAGTGCTTTAGCTCACATTCATACACGGATGGGACTCGCTGAGCCAATGAGGGGTTCAGTGTCTTGCCCAGGCACACTTCAGCATGTGACTGCTGGTGGAGTTGAACCCCCAACTCTTGCATTGGAGGACAACTGCTTTAGCCACTCAGCCACAGCTGTCCCATGACCAGTCAAGCCGGCCACATCTTGTATAGACACGTGCTTTCAGAAATGAATCCAAAAGAGGCACAGAGAAGAACTCGGACGTGTTGACAAGGAGCACTGTGCACTAAATGAAATAATGAAGAATAAACTTACCGTAGCTCATAGTCTTTGTGGTTAACTTTTTTTTATTTTTTAAACTAACATCAACCATCCTTCATCTCCTCTGTCATGATTATGTTTAAGGCTCCCACGTACTCGGGCGTACGGTGTGTACTCCGTGAGCCATGTGGTTGAGACTTCATACTCGAGCGTACGCCCTGATGGGCTGCAGAGCAGCTCTGCAGGCAAGAGGCGTGGTTACATTTGGGACAGATTGAGGTCACCGATTGGTCATTTGCTGACATGCCTACTGGATTGATTGACAGGGCAGCTCAGTGGCAGCAGTGTTCTGTATTTATATGTTGTTAATAAAACCTGGGGAAAAAAAAGGTGGTGGTGGGTGGGGGGGAATGCTGGCCCTGCAACCCACACATCAGACTGGCCCACCAGGAAATCTCCAGACCCTCCTGCAGCCACGCTGGGCCTGATTTTAATTCACTCGTGACAAGTTCCTTCATTCTTCACAATTCCAATCATGATGTCAAGTACTGTACAAGGAGGAAGAGATTGCTTGCTCCTTGGCAAAAAAAACAAAAACAAAAGAAAAAGCCATTAAACCAGACCAGGGATGAAGAAGGGAAATTTAAAACATTGGTGTTGCATACAAAACAGTCCGTCGCCGGGTACTTTATTCCGCGTACATAAAAATTGATCTTCGCACGGACATGGCTTTTGGACGTCCGCTTTGAGTCTGCAATGAGTCTGCTTTGAGTCCGCCTCGGGTACGCGTGGACCTCTGCAAAGTGAAGTACGTCCGAGTATGTGGCGGCCTTTATTCTTTAGCTTTTAAAATCCTGTGTCTGTACGGTCACACAGACCATAAATAATTACTACATCGTGTCCTCGAGCTTCACAACTGCCTTACCTGTTCATACGTCTATGTTACGGCTCTATTACTACATTGCTTCAAGGCACAGAGTTGCAACAGTGGTGGGTTGGTTTCAACCTTTGTGCCAACTTGGCCCATTTAGAAATCTCATCTAGATGAAGAAGGCGTCTAATTACCGGGTTAAAATGTTTTGTAAAAGCATCTTTTGATTATAACGTTCTACTGTTGTGAACAATAAAAGCAGAGCAGACGAGCTGACCACACATTTTGATTTGCAGACTGATTCCACTCTTTACAATTACAATCTCGCAAATCTCTGAAGCACTTTCCCTTTCAAGCATGCACTCACAAGGTATCGCAATTCATATATTGAACAAAATATTGTAGCTGGACTTGTTCAGTGAAAAGGAGGCTTAAGCTCAAGATGACTCAAATAATGTGCTTTTGTGTCCCTGAGAAGCGTGACTGCAGGCAAAGCTGTACTCTGCTTTTATTGATAGAGTAAAGCCCCGTGCCAGGATGAGACACGAGGACACTGCTGTCTGCTGAAAAAAGAGTCTTCAAATTAAATTTACTGGATGTTCTTCTAGATCCTCAAATTGAAGGCTTTTGGATGAAATGGTACTAGTTGTTCTAGTGTTGCAGTTCAGCCATGTGACTTCAGTTAAAACACTCATTTGAAGAAGCACCATCTTTTTCTCCCGGTGCTGTTTCCTGCTGGGTCTCAGAGACAGACAGTCATTTGTCGCGCTCTTCAGATTGTCAGAGTCTGTCAGGGGCCAGATGAAGTGAGTAAGCGTGTCTAAATGCACAGCTGTGTTGGTCTCCTGTATGCATCAGAACATGATAATGAAGTCTTTCTAGCCCAAATCTATCTGGATGTTTTAACACCTGTGGTTGCAACAACCGTCAAGGCTGCAATTGGGAATAATTTCACCAATGATTTACTAGCTCGTAATTTCTTACTCTATTATTTTCAGTTTTACTAGTTGGTCTGTACAGTAACATTGTTGAATGGCAGCATTGGAGAACACATTTTATTGATTCACCTTATTAACTTACTTTTAAATGTTACAGGGAAGTTCCTCATTTATTTTCATTAAAGAGGAACTAAACCCAAAATTAACTTTTTTTTAACTGATAAACTCCCTAGAATGTGTGTAAAATGTTGTGTAGCACTATGTCTGTGTTAATTTCCATGTTTTTGTGCGTATATGTTTAAATCGGCAATATTTGGTCTAAAAACGTGTTTATACTAATCCTATGGGTTGAACTGTGG
>JARVGV010001153.1:6918194-6937165 GCA_031762435.1 Hypsolebias longignatus | reverse complement strand
TCGATAATGGAATTCGTTGCCAACGCTTTTAATCATCGATTTTTATCGATTTTATCGATTCGTTGTTGCAGCCCTAGATTTCATAAAATAAAAGTCCACCTTTCATTGTGTGTTGTACGACCTGTCTCTACTTGTGTTTGCTTGCGTTTTTCTGGAATACAGTAGTCCCTCGCTTCTTCGCGGTTCGTTTCTCGTGGACTCGCTCTATCGCGGTTTTTCAAAATAAGATTGGACTTGACACACAGTTGTCTGAATGATGGACGAGCCGCACGATCGGCATGGGATTTTTATTTAAAATCAATTATTTTAAAATTTTTTAGCACCTTTGTGCAGCCCATACTGCAGGATAAGCTTCCTGCTGCAGCTGATCAGCTGTTCTCTGGGCAGAACGGAAAAGTGGGCGTGGCCAAGAGTGCTTGCATGTGGCAGAGAGCAGAGGAGGCAGGGAGCTGAAATCATGACATTCTGTGCTCTTTTAGAGCGTTTAGAGTTTAGAAACATTGTTCAGAAAATTGCAAGAGCATGGAAAGGGTTTAAAACGCCTTAATATATATCTATTTAAATAATAAAATAAACTACTACTTACTACTTGTACTACTATAAATACTTGGCGTTTATTTTATTTATTTATTTTCACTTTTCGCGGGGCTTCAGGGTACGGATCACCCACGATAAACGAGGGACTACTGTAGCCGCTTAACTTTAGGACATGTCAATTGCAGCTTTTTGACTGTAATGTTCAAATTAAATATATGAATCTGCATCGTTGCATGTGAGCAGAAAAACGTCATTATCATCATGTTTTTGTTAGCAGGCTTGATATTTCTTTGTATCCGGACAGTCGGCGGGGGCGGTGTTTCCACACCTCAATCAAGTCCTTCACCCACTCTCCATCACATGCTCTCTTCTTCAGCTGTTTCATTTCCATTATAGTTCCTTTTCCCCAATGGTTCATTTATTCGCTCAATTTCTAGGTCAGAGCGCATGCAATTCTCTTCAGCAGAGAGTGTTTTTCACAAACTGTGAACAACAAAGCGTTTGGTGGCAGCTCCTGCGTGTTACATTTGCATTAAGCTGTAGATGAGAGTGCTGGTTTGTTCTGCTGAGACTAAACAGCAGAATCAGGAGCCTGTCTTTGTGTTGGAACAAATCTTTCTAATAACCTGTTTCTGTGGGTAGATAAAACGCAGCTTTGACACTGTGATGATAATAACGGCTTTGAGTTTTAATGAGACTCGTATCAAAGAGCACCATTGTTATTAACACCAGAAGTCTTGTTACTCTTTCATCCAAATGACATCATTACCCTTTTGCCCCTACCTGTTCTGAGCATTTTAGGCTAATTCATTTGCAACGAAACAAGTCTTTTTTTTTTTTTGTACAACTGCAGGGTTTTGTCTTCAGGTACAAGTTTCCTCCAGCTCCACTTCTGAGGCAGAATTGCCTGCAGTTGAGTCATTTTCACTTAGCAGTGATTGTTCTCAGCAGGAGTCACGAAACCAGTGCTTTTGTTTTAATCAGACCTGCCGCTTGGCTTCAGTCACACCTGACATCAGGTGGTTTTTCATTAAAGAATACAGTATATACAGTGTGTGAAATATTGCATATGATCAGAAAATAGTTTGTTTCAACAGAAAATTCCTTTTTTTTATTATTAAAATGCATTCATCTTAAGTTTTTTCTGTCGTTGGGTTTCAGATTTAGCTTGAAAACATTTTGGCTTCAACTTCAAATAGATCATGTACACAGTATTCAGATCATGTAAACTAAATGTTGCTTTATCTATTTAACATGTCTTGTCATGTCTCATCACAATGCACACTGGCAAAAGGTTAAAAGTGGAGAAAAATCTATAAAAGCTGCATGTAAAATGTCTCCTCTCACCCTTTTCCTAGTTTTTCTGGTCTCCAAGCCTGCGCATACTGATGCACACCCAGACAGTAACATTAGTTTAATACTTTTAACTCTATTTGAAAATTTGTCCATTTTTATAAAGTCTGCAAACACAGGAAACATGTTATATATATGTTTTATTATATTGTTAAAATTTGCCAAATGCTGCCTCCAATACAGAAGTAGACTGAGGCACCCCATACATTATGTTTGGTCAATCAGGGTGCTCTTCAGTTAATCCCAATAATTTTTTTATTTAATTTATTTTTCTGGAAATATTTCAGTTTGTCCTTGATTTGTCAGCATTGTTTAAACAGGTCTTAAATTCCTCTCAACCCACTGATTAGCAGGCGACTGTTTTATCTGTTCAGAACATTGCTGTAGATCTAAATTTCTAATTGTCACCCTTTTTTTGCATTTTTGTTGAGTCAGAATTTTACATCTTCTAGTTGTCCTATTTTATTGTGTAAAAATGGACATGCGATTCCGTGTTTCACAATAAAAATGGCCATTTATTTTAAAAAAAAAAATTAAACAGCTGATGGGTGGCATGGTAGCTTAATAGGATTTTTTTCTCCACACTATTATAGGTTTTTCCAATTTCACATCAAGGGATTTTTTTTTCCTTTTGGCATTACTCTGGACTTCACTGGGCAACGGCTCATATTCTGACCACAGAAGAGTCTCCAGCTTTAGTCTAAGATCCATTTTCTGTGAGGGTTTATCTGCTTGGCTCTATGGTCAAGGGCCCACCAAGAAAAGCTACTTAACAGCAAATCTTGTTTAGCAGAATCCTCTCAAAATAAGAGCCTCTCTATCCTCCGTCTTTCTCTTCCAACCCTTTCCAACGTGTGCCACCACTGAACAGCTTGGCAGCCGTTAGCTGTGGTGCTAACGCCACTGTGTGGTTCCTGGCTCTCCCTGTACTGTTTGCGAACCCAAACCCTCGCTACTAGTCCAAACACTGTTGATTGGATGATGCAGAAGTGTCGTCTGACATGCAGGACAGTATTCAAACTGAGTATTTGTCTTCGTGTACCTCGTTTTGTAAAGATAACAGGTTGTTTGCATCGGCCACACCATTTCATTTCAACTCTTTCTTAGCTAATAAGTGGAATCTTTACTTTTTTCACCTTTTGTAAGAAAGTACCTCTACAGATCACTTTCTGTTTGAGCAAACGTAATCCCAATGGTAATAACTTGCTTTCATGTGGGTGGAAGATATTAGGTACTATTGTTGAACTGAGAAATCGATTCAGGATTATCAGAGGTCATTTTATAATTTATGGAAAGTGCCTCCAGGAAAAGAAAAAAAAAATCTGATTCAAACTCGTCATCTGTGTCAAACTGTTCATCTGACCCTAACGGCTTCATTTTTTTAATCCAATGAACAGTGTGGGGGTCAGAACACATGGTGCCATCAAGATGTTCATTTGTGTTTGAATGGTTTTACCTAGCAGGTCTAAAAAAACAGAGGTGGAGAGTTAAAGACAGGTATGAGAAGTGTACAAAAAATGAAATGTAAATTTCCCTCCTTTTTCTCCTCCTCTACTCTTCTCTAACTGCTTTAGACATTGCGAAAGAAAGGGTTTAATGGTTGCAACAGTCCTGAGCCTGATGGCGATGACTCCATTGACCAAAGTCCGCTAAATGACCGCAAGACAGAGGACCTGGACAGCCTCTTCAAACGCATCGGCGTGAGTACCATCACACTTTGGTCACCTTATCTAACCTACTCTTTCTGTTCTTCTTCTCTTCTTTCTCTGTCTACCCTTTTCTCTCTCTTTGTGCTTTCTATTTTTTTTCTTTCGTTCGGGCAACGAAGGCTCTGAACAAGAAAGAGCACCGTGACTCTGAGAGTCCAGACCCCGAGGAGCCCTTCTCTCTCACCCCCCGCACTGAAGAGAAATACAAAAAAATTGACGAGGAGTTTGATAAAATGATGCAGAACTATAGGCTGTCAGTGAGTACCTCTCACCATTCTGTGCAACCCTGCCCCCCTCCCCACCCAATGCTGCTGCTGCTACTGCTGACCGGACACGTTTTCTGGTTGCTGATGGCGGTCTGATTACTCACAGAGCACTTGCCTTCACCATTTCCCCACCCGCTTACCTTCCTACCCTCACCTTTTGGCAACACCACATATTCCCACCTTTAAAAGCACTACCCACAGACCACACCTCCTCCATCAGTGTGTGCCTGAAAAACCCAAGGCAGAGCCGCCAGATTGAGTCAAAAGAAAATTTGTCAAACTAGAGAAATTGCATTTCCTGCAAAAATGCAGGGTGAATGCTTATTTCTGAAGAACTTGCTGAAAACAGCTGAAATTGGCTAAAAACATGCTGAAATGTAGCTGAAATGGAAGAAAAAAGCCCAAGTTGGCAGAAGAAAGCAGAAAGACCACATATTTGCTGAATTTGGTTTAAATAAGCAGAAATGAGCACAAAAATAAGTAAATTAGCTTTAAAAAAGGCTGAAATGTGCAAAACATAGCTGAAAAGTAGCTAAAAAGGCTTAAGTTGCCAGAAGGAAGTGGAGAGAGCACAATTGTGCCCAATTACGATGAAAGAAGCAAAAATGAGCACAAAAAAGGAAATTATCTGAAAAAGGTAGAAATAAAAAAAACAGCTGAATAGTAGCTTAAAAAAGTAGAAAGAAGCTTAAACTATCAGAAGCATGTGTAGAGAGCACATTTTTGCTGAATTATTTAAAAAAAGTTTAAATGACTGCAAAAAATCTGGAATTAGCTGAAAAAGCTAAAATTAGCATGAAAACAGCTAAATAGTAGCTGAAGCAGCAGAAAAACCTGAAACTTGCATAAAGAGGAAAGGAGCATAACGAGCTGAAATTAGCAGTAATAAGTTAGAAGCCCAAAATGTTGTAGTTGGCAGAAAGAACCTGAAAGGAGCACAAAACAGCTGAAAAAAAACCCAGCTAAAATAAGCTGAAAGTAGCTGAAAAATGTTTTAATTTCCACAAGGAAGCTGAAAGAAGTTGAACCAGAACAAAAGGTGAAAGGAGCCATAAAAGATTGTAAACAGATCTAAAGATTTGAAAGATGGAAAATTAATTCAATTAATTTTCTTTGAGCAAAAAGTGTCAGAAAAGGCTAAATATTTCAAAAAGCTAAAGTTGCACCAATAGCATAAGTCATCGCAACCTTCTCCTGAACGAGCTGAATGTTTTGATATTGAAATAGCACAACAACTGTGGAATGAGAAAGACGCCGAAAAACGTACGGAAGAAAAATGGATCACAATAGTGTGATTGCTTCGTAAACGTTCACACAACTAAACTCAATGCATCTATTTTAATTTATTTAACAAGATGTCAAAAGTTCACAGTCATAAAGGATGAACGTCAAAATCTAGTTTTCACTCCCTCAACTTGAAAAGGAAGTTTGGTTTAAATTTTATTGTAAATTCAGATATAAATAGAGACTATTCCAATTTTTGTAAATTTCTTGTGTGGATCAGAAATGCTGCACGATAAGCAGACTTGGAATAGAACTTCATTTCTTTGCACTACTGCTGATGTGTGAATTTGGCGGGTAGATGAAACGAAGTCGTGAAACAAGCAGCACAACACCAAATACCACATGCTCTAATAGGATTATTTGCATCAAACCACCACAGTGGAGAGAATCTTGAGGACCGTTATCGCCATAATAAACTGTTTGTATGCCTCTGCAGCTTCACTAAACCATAATATACACTAAAAAGTGAGAAATGTTAACTGCGTTCCTAGTTTTTCCAAAAAAGTTGGCATAGCAACTGCAAAATGGAAGGGGAAATCATTTTTTATGAGAATAGTAAACACGTTAGAGCATGCCTCGAAGCAGTTGGGTTGCTTGCCTGGAAATACAAATTGTGTAATACTTAGCAATATCAAAGGAAGAATCGTGTGAGCGCAGATCAGGGCTTAAAAATCCAGGGTGCGGTTATTATCTGTGTGATGTTAAGAGTATTACAGAGGTCAGATGGGCGTCATGGTAGATCTGCTCTTCTGGCTCGATGTGCTCCTCATACTCTCCAGGTTCTGCCCTCTGACTGGCACTCCGCCAGACTCTTTTTACCACTCTGCTCCTTTGCCAATTTCTCTGTGATTCATTTTTTTTCCTTTCTTGCTCAATAATGCAATTAATGTCACTTTAATGAGGAGCTCTTAATTTACAGCCCCTCTCCCTGACTGCCGGCGTGTCTGATTGGCCACTTGGGATGGGACACAGTCACATTCAGGTGCCTGTGCCAGTTAGCCTGCAGATTTTCAGAAAATTTACAATCGGGGTGTTTTATCCAGAGGAGGCGAAATGTTCCTTTTCCCTCGTCTAATACGTTAGCAGCTTAGTGAATTGTGCAGCCGTGTTGTGTAGTACGGTTACCTTCAGAGACGTGTTTGCGTTTGACCTTTTCTCAACAACTGCTTTAAGGAATTAGAGCGTTTACTGGCTGAGTGCGTAGTCCTTGGATTAATCAGTTCCTGGTTTTGTTGTAATTTTCACAAAGCAGGAACATTATTTTGTGAAAGCATTTCAGCTGTTGGTGCTTGTTTTACATCAGAGCAGGTTGAACAGGGAAAACAAGCCACCTTTCAGTTTAATAAATCTCTGTCCTTAGTTTGACCCGGCCTCTCTGAGCTGAAATGACTCTTAAACGCTTTTTTTTTTTTTTTAACAAAGAGAAAGCCATGATGGAGAAGAAAGAAAGAAATCGTATGCAGCTTCGTGTGCACGTTCACTGGATTCTGGCCAAACACATCTGCTGTGTTGTATCCTCACTGTAATATTGCCCCTCTGTGTCTCTGCCTACCTGCCCAGTCCTCCCAGCTCACCTTTCACTGGCAGCAAGCAAACGGAAGCAGACTGCACCACCCGCCACTCCTCCACGCTTTAACATAATCCCCTGCATGACAGCTAGGGGCTGGGATATACAAGCTTAATCCCACTTGTACTAAAATGCCTCCTGAGGCGGGGGGAGTGGTGAGGCAGAACGGGCAGGACACTTGGCTCCACGAGCCCCCGACTTTAGCGTCTCTTCTCGTTACTCTGCTGCTGTGGTAGGTGAAAATAAAGAGACCCATTTTTGTTTTTCCACCAGAGGGTCTTTGGTTTGATCCTTTGCTGGTTCTGGGATTTCAGGCTGGGAAATTGAATAAGAAATATATTTCTTCCTTTTCAACAACTGCCTCCATGGTGCCCCTGAGCAAGGAGCTGAATGCTTTGTCTCAGTGCAAGCTTCGCATAAATATAACGTAAAATCGCAGTGCTGCTAAAACTACTGCACAGGATTTTATTTTTTTTATTTTTTTTTAAAGTTATTATTAAACTTGTTTTTAAATTACACTTAAAATAGCAGTTGCAATGCAATTATTTTTATTATTTCTATTCAATAGGTTGCTGCTTGGTCATGTTTTTACATATTTACAGAAGGTTAAAAAAATTTAATCTCCTTTATAACACTTTTAGTTGCTCCTTTTAGGGGTTTATACTTGCAACACTAAACTTTTTAAAGATATTTTGTAAACAGTCAAGTTGAAGATTTATCAAAGTAAACAAAAATGCAGATTTGCTACAGAACTACAGTGACGTTTAACAGTTTTCCCATTTTGCCTCTACTGCTCGAATGCCACAACTAACAAATATAATTCATTATATAAAGGCTGAAAGAAAAAAATATATATTTCTTTAAATTTTCCAAAGCTTTTTCAGGAAAAAAGGAAATCAAAGAGAAACTAGGGCACGAGTTTAATTCATTCTGATTTACCCTGGCATTCAGGAAGAAGCCTTGTTGAGAAAGAGCTTCTCTGAGGGGAAGTAAGCTAGATCCCCCCCACTTTTTGTTCTTTTCTCACAAAAGAGACCTTGAGCTGTATCAAACAGGCCTTTAGAAAAGCTGCTGGTCAATTAGTTACCCAGCAGGATCTTATTCGTCTTCTTTCCCATCCTTCTTGATAAATGTGCAATATGATGAACTGCATTCATTTATCCCTCCTCTAATCAATCAGGAGCATTGATGTGGAATAGGAAGATGTAAAGTCATTTACAAATTCTTTAAACACTGTGCTGTGCAGGTTAAAGATTAATTTTAACATTGCATTAACGGAAACACTGAAGAGGTTTTGAGTTATGTCACCAAATATCTAATGACCAGCAGTTTGTACCTTCAGGGACTTTTTGGAAAAAGAAAAACTAAATCTGAAAGGAGCATTAGGATTCAAGTTCAAGAATCTTTATCATCCGTGGGGCAATTTGTTTACAGTCAGTAGGCACAAAACATCCATACAAGACATTGAGACATTAAAATAAAAATACAGAAATCATCACTGTTCATTGAGAAGCCTGATCGCTACAGGGATGAATGAGTTTTTCAGTCTGTTCGTTCTACATCTGAGCAGCAGATACCTGTGTCCAGATGGAAGCAACCTGAACTCACCATGGAGGATGATCAGGATCTGCCAGAATCAGCCTGGCCTGGTTCATTGACCTCGCCTTGTGTAGGTCAGTGAGGTTCTGTAGTGCTATGCCAACAGTTTTGCTGCACATCCTGACAATCCCCGAGAGTTTGTTCCTGTTTTTGCGAGTCAAAAGTCCAAACCAACAGATGAAGGTGAAAGTTAAGACTCCACAAAGCATGAATAAAACCTTCTCATAAAAGTAGAATTAACATTAAAACCACAGAGCTTCAGATAAAATACATTCTCTTACAAAGAGAGTTCACAGATTGTTGAGGAATGAGTAAAAGTACTTTAAATAGTACATCTCCAAATCTAAAGTCACCCTGAGTGAATTTTAAAATAAGGGGAACTTGTTCATAAATTAATCAGATTATTTTGATTTTAATTTCTATTTGTTCATATAAAACGTTCTAATAAAGGATGCATCTGTAGGCATGCATTGCATCTTTTTATTTTATACGTTTGCCCAACATAAACACAAAATAATTATTGTTGCTTCAATGATGTGCCTAAACAAGTTAGTTGACAAACAAAAAAAATCCCATTCTATTGTTTTTATTTATGTCAGTGTTAGTGATGGTGAAATGTGTAAGGATGTATACACAGAAAGATAAGAGAAACACCCCCTCGCCCACTCATTCCAGTGGAAATAAATCAGTTCTACCTCATCGTTTATTCATCTCCACCCTCTACGTACAGTATATTAACTCCACCTTCCCGTCCACCCACACCATTAATCCCATCCCTCCCCCTTTACCTTCAGCTTGGCCAGTGTGCAGTGCTGCTAGATGCTAACGTCACCATCACAGATCAGCACTTCCAGCTCTGTCTGCACGCTAGCTTTACTTTTTCCTCATAGTCTAAAGGAAAATGTATCATTATCAGACAACTGGAAGTCTTTTATGTTGATTTATTTTATTTATTTGTCAACCCTCAGTATTTCCTGTACACAAGGATGCTTCTTTAAACAGAACTACAATTTCACAGTTATAGGTCTTATTGAACACAAATTTTCACTTACTACTAGTTTTTTTTTCTTAGAAATATTGAAAATGTTAATTTGATTTCTAAGAAAAAAAAACAACAGCCAAGTGTTAAGTTAAAGATATGTTAAAATAAAGTTTAGTCAAACAATATGGCTTTAGCTTAAGTTTAAGTGGAGACTTTAATCTCAGTCTTTTTTACTCTTGGACTTTGCTTCTTGTTTCAACAAAATGAAAAGCATTGATATAAAAGAGGTTGAGATCAAGGGCAGAAAGATGCCCTTGTCCTTCTTGGTGTAAAACTGGGTCCCAGGCAGCATGAGTACAGTGCAGAGCAGCTCTGGCCCATATTCCTTTTATAGAAGTCCTTATTTCAAATTGAGTTGAAACGCGATGAAATAGTTTGTGTGACTGGACACCCTCAGGTCCTTGGCCTTGTTTTTATTATTTATTTTTAAATTTTCCTCTTAGCACTCTGTGCAGTTTGGTCAACTTGTTTTATCACGTTGGTTTGGTTACATTTATGATGGGTTTTTTATGAACAAATGATTGTTAATTGTTTGTCCATATGTGTTAGATAAAGGTAGAAAGTGTAACATAATGTCATTTGATGAGGGCTGTTGTTGGAATGTGACACGCATGCACTCAAATGTCACCAGTTACTGAATTCAATAACTTGCTGCTGCGACTGTAGTTTTAACTTGGCATGAAACAGGAAAGGTGGCACAGCTTTTCCACAAAGTCACTTTGCATGCCTAAACTGAGTGAGTGTTTGTGTCAGAGGGGGATTTGAGATGAGCGTTTGTCTCTTTGAAGAGTTTATTTCCAAATTCTTTACTTTAAATGTCAGCTCATACAGTCTTTGTTAGCAAAAACTGAAAAAAAAAAAATTCTACATGTATCATGGTGCATTTTGATCAGTGCTTCACACAAAATAAAATTGTTCGGTATTACTGATCAAAAGGGTAATTTTCACTTCTTAATGACAAAAACTGAAAAATATAGTTCCCAAGTTTTGAGGATTGTCTCAAAATGGGTGGTCTTCAATGTAAAAAAAAAAAAACAACAACAATCATTTGGGTTGATGTAAAAACTTTCATTTATTTGGGTGAAAACAATGACTTTTTAAGTTCAGTTTTTAGAATAATTAGTAATCTTTACTGTTTGCATACATTTATTTTAGAATTCAACAGTCAAGGCACTGTTATGCCTGTATTTGAGATTTTTGTGTGTATGTGTGTATTTTTTATGCCTCAACCAGCATTTGCTTGAAAATGAAAACCCTATTACAGTATACTAAATAAAGTTGAATACGGTTGTTTTTTTTTTTTTTTAATTTTATTTTGTTTTTCCACACTTTCACACTTTGTTTTTCTATGTACGTATTCATTTTCAGTACCCAAAGAGCTTCTATGTGTTATTTTCCTACAAATGTACCATGAAATAGACATTTTAAAAATAATGATATTCTTATAGTCTCTGACAATGGACAGGTGTCTACACTGGTCCTGTTAGACCTCAGTGCTGCATTTGATACAGCTGATCACAATATTCTACTACAGAAATTTGACTATGCTATTGAGGTAATAGGAACAGCTCTAAATTGCTTTAAATAAATTTATCTGATATATTCCAGTTTGTAAATGTAAAAAATGAATCTTCTTACACCAAATTTAGTCATGGAGTTCCTCAGGGTTCAGTGCTTGTACCAATACTCTTTACTTTAAATATAGGCAAAGTTATTAAACAGCATGGGATAAATTTTCATTGTTATGCTGATGATATTCAGTTATATTTGTCCATGAAACTCAATGAATCCAACCACTTAGACTACAAGCATGTCTTAAAGACATAAAAACCTGGATGACCCTTGATTTTCTGCTTTTAAACTGAAAAGACTGAGGTTTTGGTTTTTGGGCCTGAGCATTTTAGGAATAAAATTGACAGTCTTTTGCCCTCCTTGGATGGCATTACTCTGCCCCCCTATCCTAATGTTAAAAATCTTGGTGTTATGTAAATTAATTATAAACTTAAGACCAATATTTAAACTAGGAAAGGTCCTTATTAATTTTTTTTTTGTTTGTTTGTATCTTGTATCTCTGTATATTAGTGGAAATTCTACAATATTTTTTTCTTTAACATGGGATAGTCTTTATTAGAACAAATGTGCCAAAATATTATAGCATGACAGTTTGATTTAGGAATATTCTAATTAGTTTCATCTCATTTTGGAAAGAACTCTTCTTGCTGTGGTTGGTTTGTGTTGTGACTGTGTCCTTTCACCTTCAGGCTTGTTCACTCTGCTGCTGATGACTAACTGACCACCTGTTCATTCATAAATACTGTATATGGGATTAAACATTGCCCACGTTTTAAGAGCTGTCCTTTTCTTATATCTCTGCCAGTCTACAGTCCCGCAGCCAACCTTCTCCATGCCAGTCACAGTTCCCGTATCCAATCAGAACGCAGCGGCCCTCCAGTTCAGCAACAATCCTGCTGGTGCCCTGGTCACCACCACCTCCTTTGTCACCTCCACCCTCACAGATCCCCGCCTCCTATCACCACAGCAACCAGCTCTGCAGAGGAACACCGTGTCACCGGGGTTACCACAGCGACCAGCCAGCGCAGGTAACAGACCACGGTTAACACAGCTGGAATGCTTTGGGTTTTCTGTCTCCTCGCAGCTCAATTGTAGTCGTGCTAATCAATAACCTGTGGCCTTTTCAGATAAGTAAACAACCTGTTTCAATAATTGCTCTTGATTGATTCCTTTGATGTAATGTAGCCTTTCAGCTAGATGGTTTAAAAGATTTACCATAATCCTTTGCTTAAAAGATCCTTTACTGCACGACACCAGATGAGTTAAAAACAGCAACTGCAAGTTTCTGAACTTTTTTAAAGGGAAAAATGGACTAGCTAGACTGCTATCCACAACTAGTTTGTTGATAAGTATTTGAGGATGCTCAGATTTCAGTGTAGATTAAATAATCTATATTTTTAATATGAATTAAATCTATAATTTAATAAGTAAATGTTGAATGAAAAAGTTTTTTTCATTGGAAAGCTCTCATCATTTATTCAAGCTTTATTTATAGTCTCATTTAGCCACGAGGACTCATTTACAAGAGGAACCTGGACAAAACATATACAGACAACAATAACAGTAAACAATGACAACAATAAACTACAGTAAAAATGCAGGTACGATAAGAGTAGTGTATAAAACTGTAAATCAGGGTGCCATAAAACAGGATGAAATACTAAAAAAACGAGCATATTTGCTTTGATTTTTCCATTGACATTATCAAATGTTTGAAACCCCTTAAAGAAATCGAGGTGGACAACTTCAGTTCCTGTTTCAAGGTGTTCCAGATTGTAGGAGCAGACCTTTTGACCTACATTATTTATATAAATTGTAAAAAAGAGTGGGACCTAAAACTGAGCCTTGTGGCACACCATTGGTGACCGTTAGGTAGCTAGATAAAGGATCTGGGACTGCAGATGTGAATTAGCTTTTGCTATAATCTGGTACAGTGCATCAAATAGTGACATTTATGTCTGAGTCGTACACTGTCACTTTTTAAATAAAGTTCATTCAAAAAAATACCATTAATTGTTTAGAGACTTTAGTTGTCATTGACACCATCAGTTTAATGAAAAACAAATCACTCTCTGAACATAAAAATAGATACACATTCTCTTCAGCAAAACTCAGGACTGTCAGTAATAAGACAAACTCCCATGTAACCTTTTGACTTGTTTTGTGCTGCAGTTTCTCTGTTTTGCCTAGTTTTTATACAGTTTGTGTCATGATTTTCTAAATGGTTCTTTTTGACATTTTCTTCCCTAAACAATCAGTTTGCAGACCAATCTTCCACGCACACCAAAGTCCTGATTCCTAAATGACTTCTGTAATTGAAATTATTTGAGCCACCTTTTTGCAGACACAGTTGTCATGGAGATGTGGATACTTAAAAGTCCTTTTTCATAAAGTGCACCTTCTGTGGAAGCACAGTTTATGTAACAGCGGGGATTTTTACAGACTTTTTCGAGTTGAAAAGCACCAAAATGACCAAAGAAGCGAGTCTGTGTATTGATGTTGTTTCCGGCCTTCGTGCTCACGCAGTCTGGGGATCTTGCTCCCGCAAATAAGTGCATACAGCTCATAATAACATAAATCCATCATTTCTTTGACTCAAGCTGCTACACTGCTGCATGCACACACTGCTCTGTGTGGCAAACCAATCCTTCACCCTCCGACTAAAAGGATTTGTGCCCCATTTATGCATCTCAGACAGGGTTACTTATCAAGCTTTGTTCCGACCGGCATAATCTCATTGTAAGTCAGAATTAGGTGATGCAACTTGCAACAAATGCATTACAGCTTCTTTCATAATATGTCTTTCTTTGAGGTGTGGAAGTTTACCCTATAGCAGTAATGGATGCTCCTGCTCCCCCTTTATTTCCTCACCTTGTAGTATAGTCTGCTCTGTCATTGTTTTAATTACCAAAAATGTGTTTGGCAAATTGGTTTTCTTTATTGATGTTTTTCCAAAAAAAAGCCCTAAAGATTTAATATTATAGCTTTTCTAAAGAGCAGTTTAGAAATGAAACAGAATCACCAGCAAAGGAAATGTAAGTGACTTTGCATTTGTGGCAAAGTGAGCATAATGAAGATAAATGTACATTATTGTAGTATTGTGTTTAATGAGCTGGTCTTTCTGTATGAATGAAAACAGTGCAACATTACACAGTAACATGTTAAAGCTTTGATATACTGTATTTGCTATTTACTAGCAATGTTTTTGGCAGTTCTGACAAACATGCTGTAATACTATGAAGTCTCTATGATGGATGTGTAAAATATCTATCATGCACAAAATATCTAAGGAGTATTTTCCTCTTAGTGAGGTGCTTATTGAAATGACAAAAAGGCTGTAACGTTGAGGGCCATCAAACCAAAAGGAAAACTTTAAAGATGTCTTGGGAGGTTTTTAATCACTAGAGAACTGATTTAATTCACATTTTTATACATTACTTCAAAAATCAATCATTTTGCAGCACTGGAGGCCATGCTAGACTGGAAGTTAGGATGTCATTAAGCTAATCGTGGTATTTCTAGGATTAAGTATTTCTCATCTGTGGTCAATACACGATGCATATAAAATTGATACAATCCACCAGTCCAGTTGGTTACACAGATGGGCAGCTACAACCAAAACGAGTCGATATACGGTAATAATGATGCATTTCTGTATGGGTTTTGTATTTCTCATTTTTTTTGTTTTGTTTTTGTTTTTAGCGAGTCAAATTGGTTCGTGTCATCGTGAACATTTCATTGCATTGTTGACCTTGTGTTAACCTGCATATGACAAATAACAACACACTGAGTTTCAATGCAACAAATGCAACAACAAAAAAAAGTCATTCTCAAACTGGGCTCGTTTTAAACGAGCAAAACGCTTTCATAAGAGAAGTGAGCAGCCATAATAGAAAGAAAGGACATATTCATTAATTCTACTATGTTTTAATAAAGCTTCCCTTTCTTTCTTTTTTGGCTGCTCACTTCTGCAGGAGGTCGCCACAGCAAAAGAACTCACATCCTTAGGATTAACTAACCGCAGCACTGACCACAGAGCTACCGCGCCTTCTCACAATTAATAAATTAGACAAAAACGTTTGGCTTAGGGCAAAATAAAGAAAGCTGCGAGCACCAGATGTGATGATATTCTTTTAGTAACTAAACAAAGATTTATAGAAGGCAGACATTTTCAAAGTCACACATTTGACACAGCCTTGTTTATTCTACACAGGGTGTTCGGTTAAAATGACTTCTGTTAACTACAAAACAATTGACTGCTGGTCATAAAACTTGACTAAAACTGAAATAAAATGGTAGAGTTTAATTGAATTACTTTGGACATTTCACATCAATACATCAAGTTATTTATTTATTTTGGAATCTGTGTACAGCTGTTTTCCCATGTCAGCCGATTCTCAAAGTTGTGCTTTAAAATTATTGGGGGTGGTGGTTGGGGTGTGTCTGGGGGTCCTCCCCAAGAAAAAATTTAATAAAGTAAATGTGATTTCCTTCATTTTGGTGTATTTTAACGGGTTGTTAAACATCTACATTTGTGTAAAATTAAATAAATAAATAAATAATTGCGGACACCCAAGCACCGGCTCGTGGTCCCCCAGTGGACCGGGTAACCCAGTTTGAGAACCACCACCTTATAAGATCTACAAAAAGTTTTTCATTTGTACTTGATTAATTTTTTTTGTTACTTTTAGCCCTAATTGTTTTGTGGTTTCATCATTTTGTTTATGGATAAGTTTCAGTTTTCCCAATAAAATCAATGTTGTTGTTTTTGTGTTTTTTTTTTTTTTTATTAGTGGGGGGGTCTTATTTTAAACATTATACATAGAAACTAAAATTTTTAACTACACCATGAAACAGTTTGTGTTCTTTGCTCGTAAGCGATACACAAGTTTATTATTTAAATATCACACTGTTTTTAACTTTTAAAACAAATCATTTGTTTTTAATTACCATTTTTAAACACTTGAAGATTTTTGTTTTCTAAAATAAAATGTCAGAATTATCTCTCGTAGTATAATGTAAGTACCATTGAGAACTGCTGAAACCTTCTGCCTAACGTTAACTGGAAGTGCAGAATTGAAACCAATTATAAGGCACTTCAGAGAGTAAATGAGCATCAATAGCAGGAGGACTTTTATAATGACATACTTGACTTAATGATATTTTTCAAAATAAATGATTTGGTTTTTGCATTAGTGCTACTCAGATAAACTCTTTCACATGAGACTGTTTTAATGGTTTCTATGTTTTACTTGTTTTTTCTACCTTAGGTGCTCTGCTCGGAGGAGATTTGGGGAACTCAAATGGAGCATGCCCGAGTCCAGTCCGTAAGTCCTTTTTTATGCTTCACATTTTTTTAAAAGAGGCTTGTATTGATACAAAGAAACACACAAACACCCACATATAACTGTATAGCAGTCCCTCTGCTTCTAGGACATTTCATGTGTGGCAACACTCACAGTTGAACTGCAAGACGTATGCAGAGGCACGCAAACACCTGTTGACTGGCGACAGCTGAAGGTCGCAGTACAAGCTGCTTGTAAACGCTCCAATGAACAGAATGGTTTCAGGTTGTAAAAGAGGAACATGAGCGAGAGATCAAAACGAGAAAAGAAACCAGCAAAAACACAGAAACAACTGTTAAACTCCTCCTCAGCTGTTTTTATCTTTTTTTTTGATGGTGTGTGCATGTGTGTGTGTGAGGTCTGAGAGCTGTTAAAATAATAAATAAAAATAAACTTTATTACATGGCAACATGTCTCTGACAGTGAAGTCACCATTTTGCACAGTAAATGTGCTGTTGATTCTCAGGATATGATAAATCAAAATCTAAACTGGGCTTTTATTTTGTAGTTGTAGTTTCGCTTCCCAGTACAATAAGGGCTGGGAATCTGGGAAGTGAAATGTCTTGAATTACAGAATAGAACCTGTTTTTATGTATTTATTTATTTATTTATTTATTTATGTTTTTGTGTATTTTCTGGGACTGCTCTTGTCATTGATTGAAATCTGGTTCAGGACATATTTATGTGTTTGACTTGGGCAGCACGGTGGCATGGTTGGAGCTGATGGATGGATGGATGGATGGATGGATGGATGGATGGATGGATGGATGGATGGATGGATGGATGGATGGATGGATGGACTTAAATCAGACAGTTCTCTTGACTCTTAGAATTCTCGGTAAAGCCTAAAATAAAGTTTGTCTCAAAGTATAAAAAAAAAAACTTTCTAAGACACGTCAAAGATTCTTAAAAATTAAGAGGAATAAATAATTAATTTTCACAAACTGCTTATCCAGTTAAAGTGTTTCATGAATGTTTGTGTGTTCTAACACCTCGGTTATATTATTTGAAACTCTTTTTGAAAACTAACATTTAACTTTATACAGTATTCCCTTAATTGTTATAGAGCTCTGATTCTGGCATTCTGAAAAGTAATTTGAGAAGATTTCTCTGTCAATATAGTGGAGATTCATTAAAAATGTGTTCTATTATCTATTATGCATCACCGCTGGCGCATCGCGTTTGTCGTGTGTCACCACTGACAACCCGGAAACGTGGGCCGGTGTTGTGCCAAAAATTGATGGGCTGCCAAATGGCGGCTGCTGGAGCTTGTACGGGAGGACTTTAACAAGAATTTAACAAGATTAGCACTTAAGAACAATTATTTGTTTGCTCAAAATTATAGCGAGGGTGTGTCTCAGTTTAACTTTTCCTTAATAAATGCACTTTTGACGGTCAAAACAGCTGCATTTCAAAAGTATCCGCTGCCTTGGTGCTCTGGGAGCGTGCTGATAGAGGAAATCAGGAAGGAGGAGCGCTATGCATTTCTTCATAATTTAACAAGATAAGTACCGAAAACAATTATTTGTTTGCTCGACATTATAGTAAATGTGTGTCTCAGTTGAACTTTTACTTAATAAATGCACTTTAATGGTCAAATTAGCTGCATTTCTCTGGGGCAACGCAGCAAAAAGAAGCTGATTTGACGTTTGCTCCAGGCGAGCTGGACAAAGGTGGCCACTTCTACTTGTTACATGACACAACGGCATGCCATACTACTCGAGTGCCATCAAGTGGCTGAAAATGGTAGTGTTCAATATTTTTAGTCAGAATGAATGAAAACGGTCGTATCTCAGCCAAAAATTGGTTTCTGGGGAAAAAAAAAACATAAATAAATCGCTTTGGCGTATAAGTCCCAGGTCATGCAAATTATGCAAAAAAAATCTAAAAAAGCTAAGTCTGCATGCATCAGGGTATGCAAAAAAAGTGACTTATTGGACAAAAATACGGTAAATAATTAACAGTTAAATGAGACTTAAATTTAGAAATGACAACACCAATTATAGATTGATGTATGTATAAATAATTCATAACAATGAACAGTTGTGATCAATCAAACAGGAAAATTAACAATCAGCTACATCAGAAATTGGAAACAAGCAAATTTTGACGTCAAAAATAAATCTAGACTTTGAGTCTTCCTTCCTAACTATCCACACTTCAGCTGCTTTCCATCTTGATTCATACGCTTTTATCTTTTCATCCACACTTCCCCCTTTCATCCCGTCACCCTCAGCTGTTCCCCCTCATCTTCTGTCTGCCACTCCACCCTCCCCACCTCCCACTGTCCCTCCCCACCTCCCTCTGTTCCTCCCCTTGGCACAGGACTCTCCTCAGAGGTGACTTTGACACTGGCCAGAGCTCTCCCCTTAAATCCCATTAGCTTGGACAGATACTGCCAGCGAGTCCAAAGTAATAGATATGGTGGGAAGGTTTTATTTTTTATTTTTATTTTTATTTTTTACATTTTTATGTTATTTTTTTATATCTTTTATTTATTTATTTTTTTTGGCTTGATAAGCAACACTTGTCTCAGGGTAGAGTAGGCCAACATGAATTAGTTCATTTATATTAACTTATTTCAGTGTATAAGTGGAAAAAACACCAAAGCAACGTTTGTATTACCGTACTTGCCGCCCTATTAGTCGCTCCGCCCTATAAGTCGCATTGTCTAATTATGTCCAATAATTTGGAAAA
>JARVGV010001153.1:6791870-6815836 GCA_031762435.1 Hypsolebias longignatus | reverse complement strand
GTAATGTTTTTCTTCTACATTTTATTTGGATGTAACTGGGACCCTGTGTACATAATTTCGTTTCATCACATGTACCAAATGTGGTGCAAATGACAATAAAGACTCTCTGACTCTGAAGTTACAGTTTTATTGCAGTGTTTACCTGACTTCTGCAAAGAAGAAAAAGTCCTCAATTCCTATTTTTATTTTTGTTTTTTTGGGGGGGTTTTTTGGCCAAGATTTTGTTTAAAATGTGGGATGTGGCTCTGCTCAGAAGAAGCCAATCATGTGTTCTGGGGGTGTCCTAAATTGAGTACTTACTGGAGAGACGTTCATAAAACTGAACTTGTTTTTTGGAACTGAAATACTGTTCAGTTTTGTGACTCTTTACTCTGCTGCTGTTGCTGTCCTGGAACAGAAAACTGACAGGAAGCAGACCCTCTTAGTGACCAAGAAAGATAAGACTAGAAAATGATTCAACCCAACCCCTCCTACAGTGGAAGGGTGGTAGGATATTTCCTTAGAAATATTCAAGATGGAGAAGTTAACCTGTACGCTGAATATTCAAAGAGATCAATTTTACCAAATTTGTAACCAGTGGATGTAACCCCAACTAGAGCCGGATTTTTATAACTTCTCTGTCATGACCGTCTCCCAACTGGTGAATGTTGTAATACTGTTTTCCTCTTTTCCCCTATTTATTATTATTATTATTATTTACTTTTTTCTCCTTGTAAGCTCTTCTTGTTCTGATGCATATAATTCTTATCTTTACTATTTTGGGTTATGAGATGCTATGAGAGTCTTGGGAATATTTGTAAGCTAAGTGAAAACTAATAAGAATGTTCTATCAGTTTGTGCGGGGGTTCCACAGTAAATAAACATATTTGTAAAATTCGAAAATGGCTGCAATTGATAAATATTGGAAATTGGGAAGATGCTTGTAATATGGAATGCGTATTTAATTTCATGTAAATCTGTAAATTAAAAAAAGAAGGTGGAATTTAATGTTTTTGGAAGGCAAACTGTCTCAAGTTTATATTCCTGTCCGTTTACCTCCTACAGTAGCTGGGATGGAAAGCAGGGACCAGTGAAGGACGTCTACAGTCTCGCAAACAATCCTCAGTACAAGCTGGAGGTTCAGTGTCCAGCAGGGGGCGCTGCTGTATGGGTGCTGCTCACCAGACACATCACTGACAAGGTCAGGACGCCCTGACAGATTTATTTTTTATTCAAGCCCAATTTTGTAGTAATAAAGTCATCTTCCACTAGAATGTCTTGATTGAATCTGATGACTGTTTGTTTGTCTTCCCAGGATGATTTTGCTCAAAACAGGGAGTTCATCACACTGGTTGTTTACAAGACTGATGGCAAGAAGGTTTATTACCCAGGTGAGTTTGATAGAATCGTTACAAAACTGTGTTTTTTGTCTCTGAACCGCTGAACTGTGACAATTGAATTGTAGATAATTCGCATCAGCAGTTTATCTGTCACACCTTTATTTCACACAGCAAGGTCAGGTGTCCTGAAGAAACATTAGTTTATAAGAGAAGAACAATTTCTATGATACACTGTTCAATTTACAAAGAGAAGTTAAGACCGTAAAGAAGAATTCTTCTAAAGAATCAATCAAAAATATATGTTCCTCTACTTTCAGTGATAGGATAGAGACTGAAGAAAGGTCAACCTCAACTTGGCTGTCCCTTGAGTTTGTCGCTGTATGCCATTTATCTGGTTTCCTCCACAGCGGAGCCTCCACCTTACATTGATGGTATCCGCATCAATAGCCCCCACTACCTGACAAAGATGAGGCTGACCACTGCAGGAACACATACCTTCACTCTGGTGGTTTCTCAGTACGAGAAGCAGAACACAATCAACTACACGCTGCGGGTGAGAGGCATCAGGTTGAGATTCATTTTAAAGCTTGAACCTTTTAGTATGAATTGTTTTGTAACGTAGTTTCATTTTGATTTCAAAACCATTTTGTCATCTACCACAGAAAATGACAAAACAATAGTGAAATTAAAAGAATAATGTCAGTGATTGACATTTAAATATTTTATTGAGTGAATGTTTATGAAGCGTTCATACTATTGTGATCCATTTTTCTTCTATACATTTTTCAGCACATTTCTCGTCCCACAGTTTTCAAACTATTTCAGTAAACCATAAATCAAAGCGTTCATCTCTTTCAGGACAATCCTGCTGAGATTTTGGTATTGGTGCAAATTTAACTTTTTGAGATATTTAGCCTTTTTCTGCCAGTTTTTTTTTTTCTCATAGAAAATGAACTGAGCTCATTTTTCATCCTTCAAATCTTTAGGTGTGTTTACAACTTTTTACTGCTCCTTTCACATTTTGTTCTGGTTCAGCTTCTTTCAGCTTCCTTGTGGAAATAAAAAAAAAATCTGCTACTTTCAGCTGTTTTTTCAGCTGTTTTATGCTCCTTTCAGGTTCTTTCTGCTAACTACAACATTTTTGTGCTTCTAACTTCTTTCTGTTAAGTTCAGCTTGCTATGCTCATTTCAGCTAATTTATGCAAGTTTCAGCTTTTTCTACTATTTCAGCTACTATTTAGCTGTTTTTTCTGCTAATTTGAACTTTTCAGCTAATTCCACATTTTTGCACTCATTTAAACTTTATTCAGCCTAACTCAGCAAAAAAGTGCTCTCCTTACTTCTTTGTAATGTCAGCTTCTTTCTGCATTTTTTGCTACTATTCGGCTGCTTTTTGTTGTTGTTGCTAAATTCAGCCTTTTTCAGATAATTTCCATTTACAGTATTTGAGTTCATTTCTGCTTCTTTCAGCCTAATTGGGCTAATGTGTTCTTTCTACTTCTGCTAATTTAAGCTTGCTCTATATTTTCAGCTAACTTTTTAGCATTTTTAGCTAATTTCAGCTGTTTTCAGATAAGTTTATGTTTTGTTGTGGTAATTTCTGCTGCTTTTAGGCAAATTAACTTCTTTATGCTAATTTCAGCTTGTTATGCTTGTTTCAGAGCTGTTGTATGCAAATCTTTGCTTTTTCAGCTAATTCCACCTTTATTAAAACTAATTTCTGTTCTTTCCACTTCATTTTGGTAGTTTAAGATTATTTCTGCCTTTTCAGCTACTTTTCAGCTATCTTTTGCTAATTTCAGCTTTTTTAGCTATTTTCCTAATTCATGTGCTCATTTCTGCTTATTTTAACCTAATTCAGCAAATATGTGATCTTTCTGCTTTCTTCTGCAACTTTAAGCTTGTTCTTCATTTCAGCTACATTTCAGCATGTTTTAGCTAATTTCAGCTGTTTTTCAGTAAGTTCTGCTGCAATAAGCACTCACACTGCATTTTTGCAGGAAATGCAATTTCTCTAGTTTCATGTAAATCCAAGTTTCAGTACATAATGGACACGAATCAATCTTTTTTACATAATTTTAACTAGCTTGGTGACAAAATGTTGGTATGGCTAAAGAAAAAAAGCCCAGTGTTTAGCTGCAGTGTGTCTCTGCAGATTTAGTAGCGTCCACACTAAAACTGCTGCAGTTGTTCCAGAACAAAGAACACAGATCGTGTGTTGGTATTTCATATTTGCTTTCAAATTTACCATTCGATTACTGAAACCAAGATCATCTGAAACCAGTTGTGCTCATAACACATTAAAAGACTACAACATGTCAATAGTTTCAGACTCCTCAATCAAATTTTATGCGTATTTTAATATTGTTACTTTTTTTCGTGGTAAGACTTTCCATTCGTCTGGACAAGTGCAAGGGGAACACTGCTCACAGCAATCTCAACTCGCTTGTTCTGCAGTGAGAAGAACGTCTGCTTGTTCTGTTCTGTTTGTTTTTACAAATATATTCTCAGCTAGTTAGCACATTTTCTTTCTCTTCTCTGTGGAAATGATAATTCACCTGTCATGTTGTACTTCTAAACGCACTCATTTGATAAATGTCAGTTCCCTGAAACTAGTCCAGGGAGTTGGGGTCTTTTATGTGTGTTTCTGCTGATGGCTGTGTACACGTGTGACCCAAATACTTCTCTTTAATCATTTATTATTCATAGACTTTCCTTCCTAACTGGGAAAAAAAGGGCTTTTGAGGAGCCATTCATACTGAAATAATTCATTAAACAAAACATGCATTCTTTACACGTCTCGGCTGTAAGCTGTGTTGACCGTTTATGTCCCTGCGTTTTGTGTTCAACCACATTACAGTTGCTGTAATTACTGCAAGCTTTCTCTTTCTCTCCTCCAACAAGCCAAGCGTGAAAACATCCTCATCCCCCTTCAGCTCAGATCACTTTCTGCTGAAGATTCATCTGGAGAATAACTGACTAAACCTCTTTTACTGACGAGTATTAACTCGAGATCTAAGCATTAAACTTAATTAATTCTGCAGTGCTCCTCTTCCAGAGCAAGACTGAATTTAAGATTGGATTTTTTTCAGCACATATGCTAACTGTTTCAAGTAAAAATACAGAAAATAGGAAAACATGCATCACTTTGTTAGCAAACAAAACCCTGACATTAAATATGCAGTTTTCAGTTGTATTTTTGTTGTGTTTGTTGCTTCTTTTGTTCGTTCCTAAAGTAAGTTATCTGTTAACAGTGAACACTTTTTTTTTCTTTATGCAGGTGTACTCTGGATGCAAATTCACCTTCTCCAAGATACCAAACCCCTTCACTCATACAAAAAGGGTACGTGTTTCATCTACAGGTTGGACTTGTCATTGTTGTACAGTAAAGTTGTTCAAGTTCAAGAATCTTTATTATCTCCGAGAGGCAATTTGTTTCACAGTCAATAGATATAAAACGTCCATACTAGATGTTAAGACATTAAAATAATTGTACAGAACTCATCACTGTCCATTGAGAAGTCTGGTCGCTACAGGGATGAATGAGTTTTCATTCTGTTCATCCAACATCTGGGCAGCAGATACCTGCGTCCAGATGGAAGCAACCTGAACTCAACATGGAGTGGATGATCAGGATGTGCCAGAATCAGCCTGGCCTTGTTCACTGACCTCGTCTTGTGTAGATCAGCGAGGTTCTTCTGGGTGATGTCAGCAGTTCTGCTGCACATCCTGACAATCCCCGAGAGTTTGTTCCTGTTTTTGCATGTCAAAAGTCCAAACCAGCAGACGAAGATGAAAGTGAGACTCAATAAAATGCGAATAAAACATTCTCATAAAGGTCGAATCAACGTTAAAACCACAGAGCTAAAACCACCACTTGTACTAGAATTTGTAAATGTAATTCCTTGAAAAGACTGTAGTTAATCTTGTGTAGCTTGCAGGCTGACATTGAAACATTACATTGACATTTAATAATTTAGGACTAATGACTTTATTAAATAACGAATTTACTAGTGGTTTTTTTTAACAGTTTATTTTGTTGCCACGTTCCACCCTAACAAAAGTGATTTTATTTGTGCCTCTGTCTACAGATCAATGGCCAGTGGAAAGGCGTCAGTGCTGGTGGATGTGGCAACTATAAGGACTCCTACAAACATAATCCGATCTATCAGATAAACCTGGAGCGGTCTGGCCCACTCCTTATTGAGCTGCGTGGATCCAGGTCACTCTCATTTCAGATCAAGACTTCACTTTGAATCTGATTAAATTTACTATGGTCTCTAAATATTAATCAGAATGATTTGTTTTTCTCGAAGAAAACAATGCAGAAAATATATTACAGTAGTCCCTCGTTTATCGCGGGGGAACCGTACCCTGAAGACTCGTGATAAGTGAAAAACCGCAGAGTAGGAATAGTAGTACAAGTAGTAAGTAGTAGTTTATTTTTATATTTATGTATATAAAGGTGTTTTAAACCCTTCCCACACTCTTGCAATATTTTAAACAATGTTTCTAAATGCTCTAAAAGAGCAGAGTGTCATGATTTTAGCTCCCTGCCTCCTCTGCTCTTTGCCACCTGCAAGCGCTCTTGGCCACGCCCACTTCCCCACTCTGCACGGTGAACAGCTGATCAGCCGAAGCAGGAAGTTTATCCGGCAGTATGTGCTGCACAAATGTGCAGCAGGTGCTAAATAATTTAAAATAATTTATTTTAAATAAAAATTCCATGCCGATCGTTCGGCTCATTCATCAATCAGCCAGTTGTGTGTCATGTCCAGTCTTATTTTGAAAAACCACGATAGAGTGAGTCTGTTATAAACAAACCAAGAAGAAGTGAGGGGCTACTGTACTAGTTTTGCTCATAGTCTGTTTGGTCTGGGTTACTGGGTTGTGTAAACGTTTAAGGAAGAGATGAAGAGTGAACTGGAAAATAGAGCGAAAAATAGCCCTAATGTTATGCTAATTACTTACATCACAAAACAAAGTTGTGAGTCTAAAATGTCTTAAATCATCAGTGTGTGTTTAAATTCTGCTTTGTGTCTGCAGGCAGTACAGTGTTGGCTTTGAGATGGTGACAGTGTCAGTGGTGGGTGATCCAGGCCCAGCTGCCTTCCAGAAGAAGGGCAGTGGAGATTACAGGTACAGTAGTGATCACATGTTACAAATGGACCCCTGCACCTTTAAATCACTTGTTTTTAAAATACTAAGAGTATTTAAGAAATATTAAACATCTGAAAGACGTTACAAATCAAAATCGCCAAGAAAATGATGACAACAATTATTTTTTAATGTCCCCCCCCGGGTCTTTATTGAAATGGTGCTATTAAGTGTTTGACTCTTAATCAGAAAAATAAAAATACAATAAATCTGCATGACCTACTTTAGTCAAGATACACAGGTTAATATTGGAAAGGATTAATATATTGATGAAAACAGCACTTTTGTTTTCCTGGGTGGTTACTACAAGCCGACAACAGACACAACCCTCATTTTACTGGAACTCCTAGAAGAGACAGAGATGTCGATACTGAGGGGGGTAGAATTAGGTAACAGTACAAAATTACATGAAATCCAGATACTCCAAAAATGCTGCTGTTTAATTTGAGCTCAACTTAAATTTAATAAAATGAGCAAGAAACCTTTTCCTCATTGTGTATTTGAAAGAGTGTCGTTAAGTTAAGTCATCAGAAATTCCTGACGGAGTTAAGAAGACAACTTGTTATTGTTATTCCTTGCCAAAATATATGTAGTATAGGAATATGTAAAGGATAATGACCTTCTGGTCCGGGCACCCTTTTACAGGTATTTATGTTCACATAACCTGGACCGGCCTCACCTTAAACATATATAAACCATGAGTTCTTGTAGCGAACTTAATGCCTGTCCCTCGAAGAAAAACACTATAAATCCATAATTTTAAATACAATTCTGTAACGTTTATTTTCAGTTTGAATTATGACGTGAAAATTATGGCAAATATTGAATATGACTGAACCATTTGTGTTATTTTAGAAGTAAATGACTTAAATCTGAAGAATTTAAGAAGGAGTTTTTAGATTCAATTTGGACTAAGGTTCTTAGCTCTTAATGTTAAAATTTAGGTACCGTAAGTTTATCTCAGATTCATGAATTAAATTATCTAAACAGAGTCGGCACTTAGGGTTCTCTCAGAAGGAAGATGTTTTCGTTCTACCACGGAGACGTCCATTCTCATTACTACAGCGGATGCATGAAGGAAGCCGGTGGCCCGCTGTTCCCCAAGAAGGATGACGTTTCTCAGGGCTGCGGTCCTTTCAGCTCATACCTTTTGCTCCAGGGTGTTTTGAGTGTTGCAGAACTTCTGGGTTGACACAGAGCCAACTCTCCACCAGGACAAGTTCCTCATCATGGCCGCTTCTCAGAGAGTCTCTCTTCAGCTGCCCTGTGCTGCGTGGAAAACGACCACTCATTCCATCTGCTCAGCTCGGCTGATGATCCAAAGCCAACTTTCCTGCTGCTGTCCCCGTTGTTCCTTGTTGTCCTAATGTAGTGTTTAAAATCTGTCTCCCTGGATTATACTAGATTTAGTCAAATTAAAGTTAACAGAGGGCATATAATCTGAAAGTTAGTTTGGTGATTTGTTTCTGTCTTTTGTATAGATGTGGCTTCTGCTACATGGAGGCGGACCACATCCCAGCAGGCATCTACAACGTCATCCCCACCACCTTCCTGCCCAAACAGGAAGGACCTTTCTTCTTGGACTTTGGCAGCATCGCGCCCCTCAAGGTCTCCCAACTCCAATGAAGATGAAGGTTGATAGAAAATACTGAGCTGGGACGGACACAAAGGTACTTAAGAGAGGAAGGCATTATGGGATGTTTCAGAAACTACAGTTTGAATGTAAACGAATTAGCGCTCAATGAAAAAAGATGGACTGCTGCTCGAGTTTTCCTGCCTTCACTTTTCTAGTTTCTACAAACTTAATTGGACAGATTCAGAACATGAACTTTGACACAGACTCCATAGTTATTCATAACTATTGTGGGAACAATAAAAAATTTATAGACATAAGAAATAAATATTGATTATCTGTAACCATAAAGACATGAGACAGAAAAGAAAAAAAAAAAAAAACAGAATTCCACCAGTGTTAAAAACATGTATCACGAAGTCTTAATTTTTTTACATAATCTGACAGATACAGCTGTACCAGATGGAATAATGGTCCATCAGCATTTTTCATTTACTTTGATAGATTTTATGAGACAACTGATTTGACCACATTTCAAAGCGTGGAGGGTTGAAATAAGCAGAAATGTGGAAGGATGAGATAGATTTCCACTTCTTCCTTTTTCACTTTCTGTTTTGATGCAGTTATTGTTTCAGCAGTAGGAAGAAAATCTGAAATTGTTTCATTAAGACTCATCATAAAAAATAAACAACCGGATCCGTCCAGTGTATTTATGAAGAGTTCACAATGATGTTTTAGCGCTCTCAGTCACGTGTCATAGATTCAGACAAACAAAAGTTTGGATCAGTCATTCTTCTCAGACAAATGTTTAAAGTGGTTTAAACTTATTTAATATGAAATCAGCCTTGGTCAAATGTTGAAGACTCATTACTGCAGGACGTCATGAAAGAGAAGTTGCCTAAAATTAGCAACGGCGTTAGAAAATGTGCTTTTTCCTGAATAATTTATCAAAGCAGTTAGCCTTTTTTAATATATTATCACCTGCTCTGAGCTGGTGATGCCAAACCAGCAGTTTGTCAAGTAGAAAAAGGTTTTCCCTGGAAAAAGGTTTATTCTTCTCAGGAGCAGTGCAACATCACAGGGAATAAAGTATGGCAGCGTTCAAACGATGTCTTCTCATGTTGTTTGTGAGATTATCAGTTTGACTTCATTCACAGGGCTTACATCCAATACTGTGCGAGACTGATACCACCCAACTGTATGTGCTTTACCTATATGTGTCTGTGTGTAAGTTCTTGCAAAGTTTGAGATTTATATGTAATGCCAAGTACTTCTGTTTATTTTTATTGTGCTGCACTTTTAATATTTCCTCATGTTTTATGCCAAACTACGACCCAGAAGACCATCAGGATGTCACTTTTTCATACAAGCTGTCATATTTTATGCACACTTCAGTGTGGAAAGTTTAGTTTTCATGTCACCCATCAGCAGCTTGTTACGGACAAATGTAATGTATTCTGGTTTTTTCCACTCCGCTGAAAAGAACAGGTTTTGTTGAACCATGTGGGAGCATTTAGCATGTGTCACACACACTAACAGCTCTGTTGTTGTCTGAGTTAACATTTTAAACAAAATCCTGTTAAAAGTTAGCAATGCAGTAGTGTCAACTTGCCTCACTGTAAATTGGCTCAATGAAAATTAGAGCATCAAAGTTTATTCTTCACTTCGGAAACAAACATTTAGCTCCACTTGTTGCTCCTTCTAAATATTTTATTATATTACTGTCATAATTTCTAAATCTAGTTTGCTCAATTGAGTTATATGAAGAACAAAATGTTATTTTATATAATTTTTCTCAAGACCTGAGCATTACCGGTAGCTTTCTTGGAAAACCAGATAAAGTTTACACGTTGATTGCTGTTTATTCTCAAATGGTTCTAGTTTTATTTTCTTCTAGTTACAGATGTTTACTTTGTTTACCAGCAAGCTGATTTACACCATCAGCAGGACAATCTTGCAGAAACATGTTGTATGAATGTCGATGTGATGTTTGCAGAACTTGCACTAAAATGTTTAACTGATGTGTTTAAATACAGGAATATATATATATATATATATATCTGCTTCTGTCTCCGATGTCTGTTTAAAATGATTTTCTTTTCTGTCAGTGTGATTATTCACACATCAGTGTGATTATTCACACATTTGTGTGAGAACTCTTTATGGTCAAAAGTTTCAACATTTCTTGAGTTTTGTCTGTACAGACATAAAACTGTATCGGGTCTTTATCAGATTTTAAAGTCTGGTTATTTACCAGTCAAACAGTAGGTTATGTATCTACAACTGATCAAAAAGCATGAAAGGCAATGAGACAAAAAAACTGTAGGATCAATTTTAGCAGTGTTGAACTTACCGTTCTGCGACAGTCTCTCCACATCACTGTGGACAGATTTTCATCAGCTCTTCTTTACAATATCACTTTAGTTGACCAAGGTTTATTAGTATGTTTTTTTTTTGTTTGTTTCTTTGTTTGTTTTATGTCATGCCCCAGCATTTTAGTCAGACACGGTTGTTTTTAGTCTGAACTTTAGCTCAACACATCTGTTGAACATGTGTTGCGTTTGGCGTCATTGTTTTCTTACATGATCTTGCACGCTCCATGACTAGGTCTCACATTTGACTCGAGTATACATTTAGCACACAGAGAAGTTCATAACTCAATGGCTACAAAGTGTAAGCCCAAATCATTACCCCTCCACCACCATGCTGCTAACAGTTGGTTATGCTATCTATAATGCTCGGTACACTCCAGCCAAACATCTCCACATGGTCTTTGTCAGTGCAAAGGACATTGTTCCAGAATTCCTCGGGTTGGTTCAGATTCAACTTTGCAAACCTAAGCTGTGCTTCCATGATTTTTCAGAGAGGCCTTTTACTTTGAAGCCTTCCTTTAAAATCATTCTTGTTCATTTCTTCTATATGTTTGATTGTAATTTTCTGCGACTTGTGTTTGAAATGGTTTGAGAGATTTGTGGGGAGTGCAGTTTTTTTTTAAATTTTTTTATTATTATTATTTTTTTTAATGTATTACACATTCTGACTTGGATATCATCTTGATTGGATATCCAACCTTCAAAAGATAACAGTTAAAAAAAACTTTTATTCAACTTTTTATGCTAATTAGTTTGAAAAATACCTTCTATACCTTGTAATCTGTCTTACATTGAATGGCATCAGTGTTTTAAACTTCTCTGCAGTTTTTTTCTTTGACACTGCTAACCCATTTCTGAATGAGCCAATTTAAACTTATGGTTTTAAAGAGGTGAACCCATTTGCTGACAGTCAATCAATGCATTTGATTGACAGCACCTGGCTGCTCCTTACCCATTTCTGTAGAAGTATCCAGGTTTGGCTTTTTTTTTTTTTTTTTTTTTTTTTTTTAAGCATTTATTGTTCTTTTTTATTTTTACTTGGTGCTATATGTCATGATTTATGTCTTGATCTTATAGAGAAGATGATTTTAATTATGCCTTGATATGTAAAATTTGAAACTGGAAGACCCTGCACTTAATGTCTGTATTTGAACATAAAACCTTTGCACTAATGAGGATATTCTTATGATTGCATCACTTTTAGTGTTTAATTTTGCCAGTAACTACAAAAAGTGATATGCCACAAAAACACTTGACCTCGTTCTTCAGTTTACTTTGTTTTGAAATAACTAAAATAAACCACCCACATTTTCCTACTCACCCACATCAGGTTGATTCTGATAGTTTCCGTAAACTGCAGGACAGTAAAAATATTTACTGATGCTAACTATAAAATAAGTATAATGTTACACGAGTAAAGTTGTTTGTGACAGCAAGCAGTTTCAGCTGAGAAGTCTGTTGTGTGTCCACCAGTCTCTTTTATCAGCTTTACAAATCTGCTGACATGACATCTGTTGGGTAAGTTGACAGTTTTTGTTGGCATTTTTATGTTTACTGTTGGTTTTAAGTGTTTATTGATATAAATGTCCTTTTCAGATTATCCACGTGGTGTAAATTGTGACTGCAACATCTGAACAAGAAACAGGAGGTATGTTACGTTTTAAAACACAAATCAGTTGCAAAACAGGAACAAATAAGTGAATATGAAAAATACTGTATACCTTTATGCCAAACATTTAGTTTTAAACAAAAAGTAAAGTCTCAACATTACTGATCACCTAAAATTATTTTTCTTTCTCGGATGTAACAAAAGGGCATTGTAAAATTACTAAAATCATCTATATGAGGTCCGTCCACTGAACCAAGGATTAGGTTGCAGGATGGTTGAGATAAAGCCAGCTACAGGGCATTAGTTGAAAAATTAGGAGTTTTTAGAATTTTGACAAAATATGATATGGGTCCTTTTGAAGAAGTGTCAGAAATATAATCCTAAAGAATGTTTTGAATCACTTTTCTGAGTAGGACCAATAAATAATGATTTTGAGCAGAAAAGCCCTAAATGTTTGCTCTATTCCCTGTGCATTATCAAAGCTTTTCAATCCCAGCTGGGAAAGCACACTATCCAAACATAGTTTGAGATTTTTTTTTCTTTCAAATTATGCCAAGAAATCCTCATTAAAATGCGCTCGAAATAAGACCACTTTTTCCAGGGGTATTATCTCATTTTCTTATCTGGAACTACCACACTCATAATATCAGGATGTTCTATGTATCAAAATGTAGCTTGAAATGTCAATAATCTGAAAATGTGTTTACTTTTGTTTGACCAAATACGACTAAATCCCTGTGAGAAGATGGGTCATGTGTGTTAGTAATACTTTTCTTTACAAGTGCAGATACTCAGTCTAAAGTCTAACTCCAATTGTCACGATGCCAGCAGTGTGAAAAGTTAAAGTTTAATGAGCTGAGCTACTTACTAAATATCTTAACAGAGAAAGAACACAAGTTAGTGGCTACAGACACAAGTCTCTTAAACCATCTGATACCTTTTAAAATACAGACACACATTAGATGGAAAAAAGACTTCAGTCAAATAAAATAACTGCTAGTTATCTTTGGAAAATAAGATCTACTGATGTGCCTTTACAACATTCTGTAATGCAGATGAAGCCAAGGTCATATTACGCCTTCTCTTGTTAAAACATTTTTGTTTAAATCAGTGCTCTGATGTTGACTGGTCCCTTTTATCCAAAATCATATTAATGAACATTGACTGTTTTCTTAGAGTATAAAACTTACCCTTCACTTTCCGTTGGACCTTCCGATTGTCAAATTTTCATGGCACATTCAGGGCCAAGCATTTCTTGAAAGATTGCATATTATCTGCCGCCTTTCGTGCCAGACTTTTGAACTTTGAATCATTTTATCCTGAGAAAATGGGGTTTCACTCAAAAAAACGTGTTGAGGATAACTCAGCTACGACTGCAACCAAGATTAGCTCCATATCCATAAGAAGGGCTGACTTGAAACAATTTTTGTTGGCTAAGGTCCATTAGTTGAGGGGGACATTATGTAATGAGCTGTAGATGTAAATTGTATACATTCTTTCAGAAAGTTTGACTAACCAGTAGTTCATGAGATATTTTGCCAATTGTATTAATGCCAAGGCTTTAAGAAAATACTATGTAGCATAATGTGGTTGGAGTATGTCTGGGATGATACTCAGCTTTTACCTCAACAAATTTTAACTCAAAATCTGTAAAATTGTTTTAGCCATTGTTTTTTTCCAAAGTCAGTTGGTTGTGGTGGCCATTTTGAAAATGGGTGACTCCAAAAGTTATTAATTTGATTTACAGCAAGTTATTTCTACCTAAAGATTTTATTAACATTTGTTTTGTTCAAGAGATATTTTGTCCTCAGATCATGAGATGTTTTGCTAAAAGGTCGTCATCACACAGACACGGACCTTCAGCAGCAACGATCAAAAGTCTCCCTGTTGGGAAGATGTACAACTAATAAACATCTAAATTACATTTGTGCATTTCCACTCACACGTTCTTCCAAGAAGAGTGTTTTGCTTTTGTCATGACATTACAGGCCTAACTTTGAAGAGACTTTTAAGTTTAAGCAGAAAGTGCAACATAAATTGCCACAAATATTTTGAAGTGATCTGATTAGTTTTATAAGCTTATTTCTAGGAAACGACAAATACAAGCTACTGTGTTTTATTTTGATCTAAGAAGAAAGTTTATAAAGTAGCTTATGCAAAATTGATGTCACAAGATTCATGACAAAAAATAAACTACCCTGTACATTTTGGTCGCTTATTAAGCTTTAAATTTCATGTTTTCTTTGTCAAGTACTTTCAAAGGTTTGATCTAGATGTATAAGCCTTTCATTTGAAATGCTGTAGTTTTAATCTAAATATCAGATCACACACTGACATGCTTTTTGTTTTACATATTGCTGGTGTGCCATTGGGTTAACATCTGCTTGTCAGCTACTTCACCGAAAGTGATGTGAATGTATGTGCTCACTTTCAAAGAAAGGTTCAAATATTTTTTTCAGTTTTTCAAAGTGTGCAAGTAAACATATTTTTGATTTTCTTTGAATGTCTTGGGAGTTTTATTTTGAAGCCATTGGCAGGAATGTGTTTTACGTTGCAGCCTCTGAAGCTGCGTCAGATCTCATTTGACTGACGTCAGATCTCTAAACAGGAGGTTGTTAATCAAAGGTCATGACTTTGATTAAATAAACTGTTTTTTTTTCATGCACTACTCTGCAGCGGGTCTGAAGTTTTCCTAAAGTCACAACAGACGCCTTTAAAGATGAAGCTAATTAAAGTGTGCATGCTAACAATTTATCAGTGAGATCTTCAGTTGCACCGAGCAAAGATGGCTCAACAACTGTTGTAGTCAGTTGGTTTTGAGTCGAACAGAACGTCAGGAATTCATGAGTCTCTAATGACAGAACAAGAGATGCACGTGGGCAAAATGAACTTTTTTACTCTTCTAAAACTATGTTAATTTGTCTGTTAACAAAATATCTCATGAATCAGTGGATGGATTTTCTTGAAACTCAATCACTGGACGAACTTTTAAACTAAGAAAGTAGTCTTCGTAATGGTTGCCATAAAAATGGCTGTACCTCAGTTATCTTTACAGATCCTGAGCTAGAATTTAGGGTGGTAGTAGCTGGAAGTCATTTTCATCACGTGAAATTTCACATTTTTGCCTGAGACAATAGTCATTTACAAGACATCAAAGTTAAAGTCATTTACAAGGTTTGACCCAAACAGCTCCAGGTTTTCTTCTCTTTATTGAGATGTTTGCTAATACAAACAGTTTACAGTAAATTATCTAGTAAAAAAATGCCAAACTTTATACATTTAAAGAATGGTATGTAATAATATGCATGAAGAGCCTTTGTACTTTTTAATTGCATTTTCCAACTTTTATTTAGTTATTTATTTAACATTTGAATCCTAAAAAGTGTCACATAACATCTGAAAGTACAACATAAATACAGAGCTACAGGGCAGAAACCTAAAAGCTTTTGCTTCCACTGAGCGGCTGTAGTTTTTAGAACTGTTGACAGAACATCACCTCTGTGTGCTTTACAGCAGTCCATGTGCTGGACATTCAACTACATCTATTTCTATCAGTAACAGCAGATCGATCCAAGTCACAGGTTGGACGTTGGCAGCATTTACGACTAAAACCTTTTTTTTTTTTAAGTGGAGAAAGAACAAAAACAGTTTTAACATTATAGTGCTTAAAGTCTAACTGGCATATGAGTCCATATGTGCACCAAAGGTGCCAAAACGTACAGAAAGATTCATTTACATCAACTATCACATTCAGAGTTTATGTTTGAGATGGGTCAAAGTAGTGGTAGGTACCTTATGAACAGCCTCTAGCTTCGAGTTTTTGGTTCTGAATGAGACTAAATGCAGACTTACTGCCCCCTCCCCCCACCCCTTGATCCTCAGAATCATTTGACGAGGACAACATTCTGCTCCATCTTCTGGGGGCAGCTGTCCTTGTTTTTGGCATTGCTGGCTCGCGGGCGTCGCAGGTTGAGAAAGCTGAAGCGTGTCTCCAAGTTAAAGGTTTTCTTGATGTTGGAAGATGAGCTGCTGCTGTTTCCAACCAGAGTCTTGTCCAGATCCCCCTCTGCACCTTCAGCTCGATCGCCTGCAGAGAAGAAAGCAGGTCAGGACATGGGATTTAATGATGCGAGTTGAAAAGTCTCAGTCGACATTTCTTTAATGTATATATTTAAGACTAAATATAACAAGTAAATGATTGTTTCTTGAACTTAAGTATAATTAAAGGCACAGTATTCCTTGAAGTCACCATTTGCTTTCGACAAAGTCAAACACTTTTTCCCCTTCTCTCCGCTTTGCTTTGCTGCTCTGTCTGTCAGTGAAACTGCTTCTGAGCCTCTCTTGCATATCGTCCGAACCATAATTACAGACTTGATTTGATCCGTTGGTCCCTCAACACAGCTGACAACATTTCTTCGAAGACCCGGTTTGCCCTGTTGGCGCACACGCAGCTGGATATCTCATCGACTTGGAAGACTTGATGACGCATCTATCTCTGCTGCCATTTGTGGATTTTAAGGACGCATTTATAATTGGATTTATAACTTGTTCTATAACTGGTTCCCACTTTTTGGATTCGGCTGGTCACAGGTTTATCTACAAACAAGGAAGTCGTCGGCAGCAAATTTGGATCCGATCATGCTGCTTGCCTTATGATGGCTTGTTTCGTACCTAAAGCACACAGACTCAAATGCTTTTGGCAGAATGAATCAGATGTCTGGGGTTTTATTCTTTTGGTGTGGCCACGTAATTTGGACATTTTGGAGTCCAAGTGGACCAACACATAGACATCATTAAGTTCTGCCTGTCCCCAAAACAACTGTGTGTTTATCGGAATTTGGCTCCCCTGGCTGGCCTTGAAGGCCACCTTATCTGAATTCGCCTGGAGAACATGTAATCTGACACGCTGACCCCCCTCCCCCTCCCATTGAGGAATTTCCAGCTGATTACACATTGTCATCATTTCAGGACTCTTGGATTACCATAAGCGTTGTCTTTGGCCATTCCCCAACATCACTCAAGAATGTTTATAGAGCTCACCGGAGGGAACTGGTTGATTATTCCATCCTCATCAGAACTCTTAGTGTCCTCGAGTGCATCCTTGGACATGCTCACCGCTCTCGTCGTCTCTCCCCCCACACCCCTGCGCTTGTATGTGCGCGGTGTTTTTTAATATTTGTGTTTTTCTTCTCAGCCAAGAAGAAAAAGTTTAATAGGAATTTTTTTTCCCCCCAATTCCTACACGTGTCCAGTTTCACTACTTTTTGTCTGTCTAAACAGGTCTCACTTGTAAATGAGTCTTTGAGGCTCAATGTGATTTATATGTCTAAATAAAGGTCGAATGAATGAATATCACCTGCTGGCTTTCATGACCATTTGGAGCCATTTTGATCACATGTTGAAGATCTCACACTCAAGAGTATGTGAACAAGATTTTGCTGACAACCAAACAACTGATTTTTTTAAATTTTTGCCAAAGATCAGATCTTGTGCAGTAAATGACCCTCAGATACAACTAATTTTAGCACAATATCTGTACGATCTGACTGATTTATACCCATTTTTGTCTTTGGTCAGATGGCTCCAAAATATAATCAGTCTTAGAGAAACATTAAATGATTATTTTCTGAAAGTTTCAACATCATCCATCCAGTAGTTAATAAACTATTTTGCTAACAGACAGACCCGACTGCAAATAGTTAAAGGTAACATTCTGAATAAAGAACTTGGCGCTTGGAGTATGCGTTGGCGATTAATCTCAGCTACTACCACATCAGTGTCTGTCCCAAATGTTATAGCCAAACAAGTTAAGAGTTTTTCTAAGGTGAGTAGCTGTGGCAGCCATTTTTTTATTTATTAAGGATTTAATAATTATTCAGTTGTGAATGTGCATCCAACGACTTCCACCTGCAAGTTTCATTAAAATGTATGGGATATTTTTGTAACAGAAAGCTGGGGGGCTTTTCAGCAGTGGGTATACAGTAGTCTCAAATAGAAATCTGTTTGTTTTGGCGTAAAACACAAACAGATCTGGCAGTAAAGGTGGAGCAGCGCAGCTTTAAGTTCTCCATTAAAAGTGACTGGAGCATCGTGACCGGTTTCCTCTCTGAAAACCGATCCGTTAATGAGTTTTGCCGCTGCCCACGAGGCGCCTGGCTTGTTGTCACCTTGACAAATGTTCTCTTTTCGAGGAGCAGGTGTGAGCCGTGCAGGCAGCACGAGATCCAGCATCCAACCCAAAATAGATCCTCAAGTTTCATCCATCTCACTTTAGTCTGGTTTCCCTGCTCTCTTGTGTAGAAACAAGAACTGTGCCGTTAGAGAGCTGTTTCAAAGTAACTGCATTTGTCTAATTTGAATAAAGGCTCCAAAATACATTGACCGTGTTTTAAAGATTTAAAGAGCACGGAGGTGAAGACTTTGTTTCTCCAACGCACCACATTACTCTGAACGTTCGCCGTTCTATTACAAGTCGTTTGTTTTTGCAGTTTCTGCTAACTGAAAATATTTTGCACACCATCTGTTACCGTAGTTATTCTACTAAGATAGTTTTATCACCCGCTACAAAAAGGTGGGTGTTCACCTTTTTTTCCTTAAGCCCAGTTAGCAAAATATCTCAAGAACTGTTTGACAAAAGTATGGTAATCCCTATATCAGAGTATCAGAGAGTCTTTATTGTCATTTGCACCACATGTGGTACATGTGATGAAACGAAATTATGTACACAGGGTCCCAGTATCAAAACTAGTAAAATCCGGGAATGTACCGGGGAGCCCGTGATGTACATTTAATAAACTTTTTGAGTCAGTCCAGTTCAAGATGGCTGCCACAACCAGCTGACCTTGGGAAACACAGAAACTGCGATAGTTTAGTTGATTTTATAGATATTGAATTAAAGTTTGGCGTGGTGGTAGCTAAGAGTTATTCTCAACACACATTTTGAGCACTTTGCATCACATCTTTGCATAAAAGTATGGAATTAACCATCAACCCAGTCTGTTAGCAAAATATCATGAATGGAACTGTTAAAAAGTAATTGTGTGAATCTAATTAATTATCCTTAGGAGTTTATTTGACTCAAGATGGCCACCAAAACTAATCAATGTTAGATTTGGTCCATCGGCTACCATTTCATAACTTTTCAACAACAAAAAAAAAGGTTTTTGCATGAAAGGCAGCAGCAGGTGATGGGCACTTTTTCTAGGTCTTTATACAACTAGTTGTAGTTACTTGTATATAACTAGTAGTTAAACCTAAATCCTATCACACACCTCGTTCCAGATCATATTCAGGTGACGACGCCCCGCTGCACTCGCTGCGAGGCCCAAGAACCGGTGAGATGAGGCCAAAGTCTGACAGTGACACGGTGCTGGGAAGGTCAAGGCTGCAGGGCCTGGACAGAAGAGCTGGGCCAGACGTGTAGGAGGACGAGGAAGGAGTGGGTGACGGAGAGGCAGAGGAAGACATGCCGGAGGAGGAGGAAGAGGAGCTGGTGAAGGGGCATGGTGACATTAGCTCCTGAGGACTGCTGGGTGTTGAGCCAATGCTGCTGGTGGAGCGAGTCTCAGAGTCTTCCTCTGACATGATGCTCCCCCCAACACACAGGTCATCGTCGAAGCACTCCGAGGCCACTGCAGGACAGGACAACGAAGAAAGTTAAACAGGAGTGTTAGAGTAGGAAATGATGAGAGACGTGTACAGTAGAGAATATGGAGAGTCCAGACAGCAGAGAAAACCTGATTAATTTAGGAAGATAACAAAACTGTAAGGAAAATAACAATATTCCAAACAGTCTCAACACATTTTGTGAAGGGATCTTATTTTCACCACATACTGTAAATCAAAGCCCGGTCAGTGTGTGAGGTTATTTGAAGCTTCATGTCCTTCTTAACTTATACCGGTAATCAGCATCTGTGTGAACTGGACTGCTGTTGCCACGGCAACACGCTCCTAGTTATTCTTTAGGTGAAACTAATCGGATGTCTGAAGCAGATTAGCATTTTGTTTATTTTCTCTCAAACTGAAGAGAAACTAAATGTTGCTTTTTCAGGGCTTGATTCGAGCCGGATCCTGCCGAAACAGGATCCGGGAACTCTCTTAATTTGACAGGACGCGTTCGGGGGGTGGTCCGGTAACTCTCAGGCTTACTAATAACAAAGTTATGAACAAATATGACTGCCTTGAACAAATAAGTTAGTGTTTATATAAACTGAAAATAATTACATAAACACTCATTTTAAACACAACAGACGACACAGCACAACTTCTTAATATCACATACAATCATCTGCCCCTTCACGTGAAGCATTTCTGCCTCTACCCTTAAAAAAAATCTCCACCCCTAAAAGAGTGATGGAGGTGAGTGCCTGGAGGTTTCACATGTGGAGTCGGACAGTGAATTCAGCAAAGAGTTGGCTCAGAACTGTCAAGTAAGGTAGAGGGGGAGGGGTAGGATGCAAGTGTTTACAAATGTAGGCAAACGTAGTTGTTTAACAACCTGTTGAAATACACCAAAATGCAGGAAATCGCATCTACTTTATTCAAAATTGACTAAGTTAAATTAATCAAAAATTACAAGTTAAGACCTGCTCATTTTGTTTTGAAAGATATAAAAGTTGTAAAATCATGCATTTCTGATTCTAAATAAAATTTTTAAAAAAAAAGTGAACTAAAAGAGAGAAAAAAACCTGAAATCCAGCCAAGATTTAGTTGTGCATCTGTTTTAAAATTTCCAACCTTTAAGCTCTAAATTATAATATTGTATTTTGCTGCTAAAACAAAATTTTACAATGCTCTATAAAAAAATTAAAAAAAAGAGTAAACATATTTTACTTGGTTTTAAATGACATATCGGCTACTCTACTTAAAATCTGAAACAAATTGCTATTTGGAATATTTAGATCATTAGGACAAGGTAACACTTTCATGAAGCACTAAAAAAAAAATCTAATAAAACTATCCCGACTTTCGAAGCTATGATGAGATTTAGTTGGAAAACAAACTAATGAAGTTTGTTTGAAAATGACTAAATGACTGAAAGTCATGACCTTAATGACCACAGAGTAACAAGTTTATGACTGTTTTTAGGGCCTGAATCACAAGGCACATTCTTTGTGTTTACGACAGCAATCTCTGACAATCAAAGCTACCCTAAACCATTTATGGCAACGGCTTTCCCATTTTCTCCACAGTCCTTATCAAACTTGGCAAGAATGGCATTCAGAAGACTGATTTCTAAACTGAAACACTCGAGGTAAACATGTTTTGAGCCAGTCTACAAGTTGGGACTCGCACAGATGTTTTGTGATCAACAGTCTGAAGGTTTTATTTATGTGGCATATGACTTTCTTTTACAATGCTAAGTAAAAAAAAAAAAAAGACTTGGAGGTGAAACTGTAGCAGCTGTCTGACATTTAAAGAGTCACCAGGTGAGCTTTTGTTATTGCAGCAGGAAGAAGGAAGGTTTAACCTTTACTAATCAGCCTGTTATTGCACTGAAAAGCTTCTGAGAACCACCAAAGCAGAAGGCGGGAGACCCCTTCAACATTTACAAAGAATGGGATTCCTTAAGCTCAAACTCTTTCGCAGATTGATGTCAGAGAAATGTCACATTGAACTCACTTGATATTTCATCCGACTCCATCTTGAAGCTGGAGATGTCGTCCCCAGAGACGCTGTCACCCTCGGCACCAACTCCCGGTCTGCGAGGGCCTATGATGGACATTCTGCGGCGTTCGTGGATTTCATCAGAGATCATCTCGAGATTCTTCAGAGCTGTCTTGTACTCGTTTTTGGCTTGAGACAGCTTGGCTTGCCGCTCGTCCACGTTCTTCTTCAGGTTCTGGGGGAGAGATGATGAGAAAGATGTTAAATGATAGTTGGAGGAAATGCTACAGGGTACAAATACTTCTTAGATTTGACTTAAGTATACGGCTGAAAGCAGTGATGAACTCAGGACATGATTCCTACGTATAGAAAAGAAAAACCTGCAGCTTTCCTTCAAACTGATCAGAACCTTGCCCAAGAAAGTTCCTGGAGAAACTTTGACAGACTGCCACGCTGCTGCCGATTAAAAAAAGATTTATTTGATAGTGCTGTGTTTCGGTTTGCTCTCAGCTACCACTATACCAAATTTCAGCTGAATAGTTCTAAAAACGCCTGAGTTATATATTTTTTTCCTTTTTAGCTAAGACGGCCATCTTGGATTTTTGATTTTCAGTCAGATTCTATTAGGGATCCTTCCCAGCTACCAATATGCCAAATTTCAGCTGAAAAGCTCTAAAAACGCCTGGGTTATCGTATTTTTTTCCTTTTTAGCTAAGGCGGCCATCTTGGATTTTTGATTTGGATTCAGTATGTGATAGAGAACGTTTTCAGCTACTCACCAAATTTCAGCTCTGTGTAAAAATGACCGAATTAAAGCCATTTAAAAGTAGCTGTGGCAGCCATCTTGGATTTTTATTTTGATACAACTTTTGATACTAAACATTCTCTGGTATCACCACAACAAATTTCAGCGCAATATCACTAAAACTGACGATTTATACTATTTTTCCTTTTTTGCTTAAGCGGCCATCTTGTATATTCCATTTGCATTAAGAATGTATAACAACAAGCTCCCTTTGCTGTTTGATGGAAACAGGCACCCTGTTCTGCAAGTCACACAACAAGACATGATTTAAATGTTTGTAAAACTAAAAAGCTGCAACTTGTGCATTTGTCACAGAATATCAAAACATGTCACTGCTGTTTGTGGTCAAGGTTTTAAACATTTCAAATTCTTAAATATTAGAGGCAAATGTTTGGTTTAAAGTGTAAGAAATAAGTCACTGCATACCTCCAGCTGCAAGTAGAACTTTGCCTTCTTCTCAAAGTAGGGCCTGTGGTGGAGGAGGAGAAACAGTAAATGGACTGTACTTGCATAGCGCTGTTCTATATTACTCAAATCTCTTTACAACACAATCTGTCTTCATTTACCCATACATACTGTATCTATACAAAAAATAATCAGTGATTTATCACATTCATTCACCGATGGTGAGTGTTCTGGTCGTGGAACACTGGACCAGCTCTACACCCTCAGCAGGGTCCTGGAGGGTGCGTGGGCATTTGCCCAACCAGTCTACAAGTGCTTTGTGGACTTGGAGAAGGCGTTCAACCACATCCCTTGGGGAGCCCTGTGGGGGATACTCCGGGAGTATGGGATACCAGGCCCTTTGATACAGGCTGTTAGGTCCCTGTATAACCGGTGACAGTGCTTGGTCCGCATTGCTAGCAGTAAATGCAGGGATGCCCAACATGCCCCTCTGACCATCAACAGCACCGCAGTGGAGAGGGTAGACAGCACCAAGTTCCTGGGAGTGCATGTCTCAGAGGACCTGTCCTGGAGCAGGAACACTGCATCACTGGCAAAGAAGGCTCACCAGCGTCTCTACTTTCTCCGCAAGCTGGAAAGGGCTGGAGCTTCAACCCCCATCATGTGCACCTTCTACAGAGGTGCCATAGAAAGTGTCCTGACCAGCTGCATCACTGTGTGGTTTGGTGCATGTACTGCATCCTGCCGCAAGAGCCTCCAGCGCATTGTGAGAGCAGCTGAAAAGATCGTGGGCACCTCCTTTCCCTCACTGCGGGACTTACACAGCAACCGCCTCACTCGGAAAGCCCTCTGCATGGCAGGTGATCCCACACACCCACTACACAGCTGCTTCAGACTGTTGCCTTCAGGGAGGAGACTGAGGAGTCTCCAGGCTCGAACCAGCAGACTGAGAGACAGCTCTGTTCATCAGGCAGTCAGGATGCTAAACACTCTGCCTGTTCTGCCCCCCCTCCCATTTGAACTGCCTTAACACTAAAAACTTTCTCACACATTACCACACAACACAAAGATTTTAACACTGGACTCTGTGTCATCAAACGGGTTATTCACTACACTCACG
>JARVGV010001153.1:6753588-6765669 GCA_031762435.1 Hypsolebias longignatus | reverse complement strand
CCATCCAGAAGGCTTCATCAGTCAAGGAAACACACAACACAAAACTGATTCTTCCCCCAACAGCTTACTCCAAAGTGGAGCAAAAAACTCAAACAAATCAACAACTTGTAGATAATGCAGCCGTAAAGGCTTTGACAGGTTTAAACTTGTTGGCTAAAGAACTTGCCCCACATCACTAAAACAATCCTTCCTTATCCCTTCGTCCCTCCTTTCAGCACTTGTTGACTAACCTGTCGGGCCAGTCGGCGGGCATCCCAGTAAGGCTTCGATTCCTCCACAGGTTTGCCGATTTTCTTTACCAGTTCATCCAGCTTCACCGTGGCCTCCACCAGGACGGAGCGGAAATTCTGCCTCGCATCCTGAGAAAAGAAAGAAATTCAATGACCTACTGATTTCAGCCTGAATGAGTGAGGGTGTGTTAGGATGTTTTTAATTCTAGCTCTGCTGTCAGGTCATCAAAACAAGGATACCAGCTCTCAATCTCCAGGTCAGAAGACCTGCATGACCTCTGACCATGTGGATCAATTAGATCCCTCATGAACTCTGATAACAAAAAAAATCCAACGTTCTGTGTTTGATCTTGTGGATCAATTTGCTTAAAACACTTCTCAATTTGTTATATTCTGTGACAAACAAACCAAATGACAGTTTAAACTAAATCAGGTTCATGGCTGTAGAAACTTCACTTCAAATTAAAAGCATCAGCATTTAACATGTGAGAGTGAAGTTAACTAATGAAGGAAATAAAACATGGCTTATCACCATAAACCACCAATCAAATCCAGTATGAAGTGGAAAAGTATTAGGCCCAAAGAGAAACAATAGCTTCTACTACAAAATATATTGACAGTGAGTGGGTGAGTTCATGGTTTCCAAGCTTTTATTTTCCCCTTTTAGAAAAACTGATGATGCAAGACGTGTGTAACCAAGTTACACCCAGCTCTGTGAAACATTGCCAGACAATCATAGTAACCTCAATCAAAACTGGTTAACTCTGTGATGAAATAGGTGACAGATGCTCAGCAGAACCTCTGGAGAAAGAAGTTTAACTCAGAGTCAACAAAACAACACATAATAAAAGTCAAACATTAGGACAGGATAACTGCGAAATAGAAAATAGCAGAAGTCGTCATTGGACTATTTGGAGTTAACCCAATCTAAGATGGCTGCCGAAACCAATTTAGCTTAAAACAATTAAAAAGATTTAAGGTCATAATGGTTTTAGTGGCGACACCCTTTAATTTTACAGGAGAAAGGTCTGGTTCTTTCATGTGAAACACTTATTGGAGAAATTACATTTAACAAAACTACCAAGTTTTGTTTTTAATAACTGACTATTTTTAAGGCTTTATAAAGCCTTCATTGTCTTGCTGAAATGAAAAGCTTGCCTGGATTTTATAGAAATGTATCAATATTTATAAAATACTGAATATTTTCTATGAATTATTGGGATTTTTTTTTAATCCACTAGTAAACACAGATTAAAAATGTGGTTACAGTACGTCCTAAAAAAATTAATCTCAAGCAAATATTTAAATAAATATTAGTAAGAAATTTTTGAATTGATTTCATGAAGCCTTACATAAAGAGTAAATTCAAATAATTACTGTACATATTTTGTAATTTTGGACTCCACACCTCAGTGGAATCAAAGGCTTTAAAAGGTGCTTACTTCACATTAAGAAACAAATGGAGTTGGACCTTTTTTTATTTATTTATTTATTTATTATTTATTTATTTATTTATTTATTTCTACCTTGGGCATCTGTATAAAGGAGGAACTAAATTTCCAAACAATGTGTCATATGTGGAATAGCACAGCCTTAAATTAAAATGAGCAGTCGGCACTTCAGCCTCAGAGGCGTTGTTTGATTTCCACCCAAATGTGCTGAATTACAGAGCCAAGGTGCAGAGCTAATAATAAGAAAGAACATTACAAAGTGAAATTCTAATACGGGTGTATAAGAGGAGTTTGTTGCTCCTCGTCACACTTGCTAAAATAAAATTATGGACCAAAGGACTTCATTTTCAGGTGAGCTGATGTAAAACTGGTTGGTACTGAATTGGTAGGAAAGTCATTTAGTTTTATAGGGGCTGAGAGTGTGCTGGATTTACAACACAAGACAAAACATCAATAAAGCATAAAACATGTTAAAATTAATCATGTTAATCTTGTTTTTATAGCTAATGGAAGCCAATATTTGGTTAAGTGTAGCACCCTCATATTTCTCATCTTTACGTCTCCGCTGTAACAAACTGGTTTTAGATGTGACACTGGTACAGAGACTGGTGCAGTGCAGAGTCCCTGTCCTGTCCTGTCCTGTTCCACTCAGAGCTCTGAGAAAAAAAACTTCAGTTTCAAAACATTTAAAGCCAAAAATATCCCTCTTGTAGCTTTAATGATATTTCTACGACCCCCTTCAAGCTACTTTCTTCCCATCAGGAAACTGAAAACTCGTCACTGATGTTGCTTCACACCAAAGGGGATAAATCTTTCGCCCATATCCGTGCATGTGCGTGCACGTGTGCAAAACATTTGTATCTGATAGTAGCCGAAATTTATTCCCAACACATGAGCACTAACTGATTGCACATCGTTTTCAAACTTAGCCATTAATGATTTGAGTCAACTGTGTATGTTTGCATAATAGCTCATGAATGACTGGAAGATTTCAATGAAATGGACAAAGTGATCGTTAGTTGTACATGTAAAACAAATCAATTCAATATGGCTGCCGCAGTCAGCTGACCTTAAACAGAAAAATGACAACAATCAGTTTTACAGAGTTTGAGCTAAAATATGGTGCGGTAGTGGCTGAGCATCATCTCTAACACATACTTTAAGCACTTCATGTTGTGTTATATACATTTACTTAATTGCTGGATTCATCCCTGTCTGTCTGTTAGCAGAATATCTCATGAACCACTGGATGGATTCTACTGAAAACCGTTGAACATACAACTCTTCTACAACAAAGTACATTTTGAAGGAACCACTTCAAGATGGCTGCCACAGCTAACACAGAAATGGCTACAACTCTGTCAGTTTAACAGATATTGAGCTAAGATTTGATGCAGTAGTAGCTGAAAGTCATTCTCAACACCTGATCTGAGGGTGACAGCTCACAATGTCACAAGATCACAAATACTGTAATATTATTTTTAAGGTTGGACCAAAACGGATGCTTTTAGCCTAAAACCTGGCTTTTAAGTTTGTGTTGGGTATTAAATGTCAGTTTAAAGGGTTGCTCACTTTTACTTGCAAGAAATTTACTCTAAAAGCAGAAATAAAGACGTACTTGGAACAATAAAGGTTCATTTTTGATTAGCTAAGAAGCGGATGTTAAAAAAAAATTACAACATTTTTAGATGCTTCCAGTTATGTATTACATCTGTTTGCTACATAACTTACATTAGCACTAGAGCTCAACCAATATATCGGCAGGGCCAATGTTTTAGGTCGATATAGACATTTGGGGACATATCGGTATCTGTGATAATTGATCCATTATGCGCCGAGTTAAACACTTCCAATTTTCACCCCTAAAATGCTGGGAACAAGCCGTGTCCTTACTTGCAAATGGCATAACTGTACAATGTATCCAACAGAGGGCACATGAGGACTATTTTCAAATCATGGCTGCTCACTTTAACTTTCACTTTCAGCGCGGCTGAAGCAGGGAGCATTTACAGTGTAGCTTATTTTGCTGCACAGAGCATGGTAAGTATATTAACTGATCTGTAAAATAAATCAACAATACTAAATTCTCTTCAATCCTCCATCCTGCTCATCATTAGCTACGTACCACTCAAGTTAGCAAGCTAACATTTAGATAACATAGCCAATAATTCTCAGTCGGGTCATCTGAGACTGAGAATTATTGGATTTGGTACCTGGATTATTGAGCATGAACTTTCTTTCATAACCTAACATAGGCTAGTATTGCCTCGTAAAACTTTATCCAGAACAATAAAGCTAACGTAGCGGTAAAATACATATCAGTGTTAGTAACATTATCTTTGGCATCCTCAATGAAATGCATCGTTTGTCTGAAATCTTTACTTCTCTGCAAAGAAAAAAAATCCTCTGATGTGGTCAATACAAACTAGACCTTCACCATACATGACTGACTGTTTAAACAATGAACGGGGAAGGGCGTTTCTTTGTTTAATTTATATTTTTGTAACATACTTGAAACTTTATGGTGAATAGTGGATGATAAAAAGTGTGAACGTATGTTAGGAAGACTGTTTCAAGACTTGAAGTGTTAAAACAGGTTTAAAAGTAGCTGTTTACTTGGATTCTTGTGGGTGGACAAAGCTAAAAACTTTCAGGCAGTATATTGGTTATCAGCAACAGCCTTCTTCGCCCAATATCGGTATTGGCAATAACCAAAATTTCCATATCAGTCGGGCTCTAATTAGCACAATCAAATAATCCACAGTACCAAATAACGTGGTACCATGGTCAGAATTCGCATCTGACAGTACAGATGCAACTGCATCAACATGTAAAGCGCATTGTGGAGCTGGTGAGCTGGACTTTCAACGCAATCGACAAAACCTTTCAACAAAACGACGGGGTCCTGGAGAGTCCTCATGTCCTGCTGAGACTCACGCTGCAGGATACATCAGGGATCTGTGTTTGGCAGCTAATGTGTCTTTCAGTTCTGTTTCAGGAGGACGCCGAAGACATTTATATAATTGGATTCAAGATAGCAGGGTTTCTGCTTTTTGGCATTGACAGGTTCCTATGTTATCAGCTTTTGAGGAAGGCATCGGTAGCAGTTTCGGCCATGACAAAACTGCCAAGTCTGTGTGAACATTTGGTTCATGCTACGAGTACTCAAAATCAGCTGATTTATGAGCTAAACCGTAAGATGGAAGCAATTTGTGAGAATTGCAGGCCACCTGTGGCTTCTAGGACTCACAAGCATATTAGAGTCAACCTTTAAGAAGGCTCATAGCACAGGTCAGTGGAATGCCCATAAATCTGGCCATTTTGGATCTGGAAAGTACCAGTAGGACTCAAGGCTGACAAGAAAAAAAAAAACGTTTGCCTGAAGAAAATCAGCAATTGTGGCTTTTCTGAATCTGGCTCCCCCGTTTGGCCTCAGATGTGGGCTATCAAATTTCTCTTGGGACATGGGTAAACTAAGGAAAATGATTCATCTATTGGAAACCACAACCCCTGAGATCTTCTGTGCAGGCTTATCACAACTGTTGGCTGAACAACATCTTATCAGGACTATGGCCTATCTGGAAGTGTTTCATGGATAAATCTCAATGCCTTGACGTCAAATGCATTTGTACTGTATTTATACATGCGCTTGCTGGTAGAGTTTTTTGATGTCTCAAATCGTATCCCGATAGGACAAGATGTGAAGAGATCTTTTTTTGTAATACTACCATCCATCCTCATGGCCTTTTACCTTTTTCTATCTAAAAAAGTATTCTGATAAAGAATAAGAGGCCGTGCTCTTGTAGCAACAGCAACGTGCACTCCGCCCATCTTTCGAACAACTGTAACTCACTGTATCCCGGCACAATGATAATAAAGCTTATTCTGATTCTGATTACCGGTAATTCGTGTAAAGATGACTATAACCGTCAAGGTGTCAGGACTGACAGAAATGCATCACTGTGCCCACAGCAGAGGAAGTGATGGACTGAACACACAAAGCAATAGCAGAAGAAGTTTTTTTTATTTTTTATATATATATAGGTTTTCAGTTTAACTTCTCGTTTTTTTAATGTTGCAGTAATTTCCTCCACAAGTTCTGTGAAATTTGGGAATGCAAATATAGTCAGATTTCTTTTATATGTATAAGTTCTCTGAAATATTAGAAAGCATTTTAAATACAAAGTTTTATGACAAAGATGGCTAATATTCATGAGGTTAGGCGATTAAAAGCATGTTTAGATGATGTCTACTTGTTCGTTTTCCACACGCACCAGCTGCATTACACCTACAGCCGTGATTTTAAATATTAAACTGAGCAGAATGAAGCAAATGTGCAAACAAGAATCAAAGAGATGTCACAAACCACTCCGCACAAACACTGAGGCTGCAGAACAAAACAGCTCAGCGTGATGTGGAGGGGCTAACTGATCATCAATTCAACAACTTCATTTGTTCTCCTTAGGAAAAATGTTTCAAACTAGTCCTATTTGCATTCCACTAATCTAAGAATCACACAAAACGAAAACCTCTCCTGCGTATAGAGGATAAAACAAAAATATTGATGAATTTATTGCCAGTATTACCACTGAATCAAGCAGCCGAACAAATTAAAACTATGTCCAGATGACCAAACTCTGTTCAGTTTCACCTCTCAGCTGCCTGACTCGTCACATGCGCCGATTCTGAACTTTCATCTCTGACACAGCGCAAAACGTTACTGACCTACAAACAAAGCCATCGGGATTTACTGGGTTTTGATGGGATTCAAAGATCATCAGCTGAGCCTCATTAAATGGCCATGAAGATCAGAAGTTTAAGTTTCGCAAATATGTTCATTTTGGTAAAACGTGTCATTTTGAGAGGCATCTTGCAAATTTATCAAAAACTTTTGCCTTTAAAAATGGCTTAAAGTGTTCAAACTATACTGTGCAGCAAAAGTACATACACTGTTTGAATTCCTGGTAAATGGACTGTACTTATACAGCTCCTTTCTATCTTATCAAGACAATCACAGCTCTTTACAACACAATCTGTGTCCTCGTTTACCCATTCATACAGCACTCTACTAGATCTGTACAAAGCTAATCGGAGTCTGTGGAGATTAATCAGTGCTTTAAATCACATTCATACACCGACCGGACACACATCAAAGGCAATGAGGGGTTCACTGTCTTGCCCGGGGACACTTCAACATGTGGCTGCTGGTGGAATAGAACTCCCAACTCTCACATCTCTCCAACCACTCAGCCACAGTTGCCCCAGCAACGGCCAGCATCATCACACTTACCCCTCTGTGCTTCACTGTAACAAGAATATCTTTAACTTTGTTCATGGGGCCACATTTGTGCAAAACAGAATAAAGTTCAAGCTCTGTGTGCGCTGAAACCTGCTGACATGAATAAAATCTGAGCTCGTTCTGCAGACGGAGCAAAGGTCTGATTGTGATTCACTGAAAACGACTTGCTGTGTCTACACAGTTTGAGACCAACTGAGAGACAGATGCCCTGGACTGTCAGTGAGCACCGGCTCTGAGCAGCAGGAAGAAAGACCCCATCTGATGACGGAGCTCCATCCTCCGTTAGTCAGAAACCACCACACACAAACACGCTGAACGTGCGTGACTCCGTGCACATCGCTGCACTGACCTCGAGCTCCGTCTCACATCTGTTGATGTCGTCGGTGGACTGGTTGAGTTTCTCCAGTTCTCCCTTTAAGAGACAGAAAAAAAAAAAAACAGGGAATCAGTTTAATACCTGGAGAAAACAGAAGAAACTACCACTGGGAAGACATCGGTACAAAAAGCAGAAAAAATCTGGTCAAAATCAACAAAAGGGTTGAAATATTTAATTATTTAGAGGAATCAAACTAAAGTCTTCATAAAAGTTTTATTTTAAAAGACAATGAACTCCTAAAGATGATGACTAATTTAACAGAAAACAAGCACATTTTAATTTACCAGTTGAATATTTTAGCTCTACACTGACCTTAAACAATAATGACACATAATAAAGTATTTGATCCAACAATAAAAGATTAAAGTAAAAATCCAAAAATGTGTTAACTCACTGCCACATTTATTTTAATAAGGATGGAAGTTATGGCAGCATTTCATATTGAGTTACGGGTCCATCAAAACAAAACAAAACTGGATTTCTATAATAAACTGAATTAAAAGTTGCACTAACGAACCTCAGTTTTGTTTGCAGATTGTTTCAGGCAGAACGACAAAATGTATTTCCAAATCTTTAAGATCTTTTCCTATAAATATTATGCATCAATTTTTACCTCCAAAATCAATAATTTAAAAAAAAACTAAATTAGTTCTGATGTGGGGGTCAGAGGTCACACGATGGATGGCAAAATAAATCACAAGTCTGCGGAATTAAGATCACCTCCATCACAGACTGACCATCTTTTCAGCATGGTTCTGATTTTTAACCTGAAATACTGTCGTGTGAATAGATCTTTATGTGTTCATGTGGTTTTAATAGCCTTTATGCATTGTTGTTTAGTGGTTATTCAGTTTTATCTTGTTTGTACTGAGATGTGTTTGTCTCACTTTCAATGACAGTAAGTTCTTATTCTATTCTAGTTCTGCCAAAAGTGAATACAAAGATTATGCTGGATTTTTATCGTTAACAAGTTAAAAGCACAAAGAAAATTGCAGCCTCTCAGCGATGATTTACTGTTTTTATCTGACAGGAAGTGAACAAATTGGAGAAACTAAAGCTGGTTGATAGCATCAACATGGCTGAGAAACAGGATGCCATGTTTTGCACAATAATAATAAAAAAAAAAAAAACATTGTTTTGTTGAATTCTGTTCTATCACATAATTGTCAGCTCCAGCAATTATTGTGTTTTCAATTTATCTAACAAACCAGCTGTTTTCTTGCAATATATATACAGTATATAACAACTGACCTGTTATTGAGTGGCTTTAATCAAACTGTCTGGTACATCATAATTTTTATGCAGAAGTTTGCACCAGCAGCAGGAAACTGTCACAACTATGAACCAGTTTAGATCCAAAATATGAAGGAGCTTCAAATTCTTGTTTATGACTGAATGAGACCTTCTTCAGTTTAAAGCTGCAGGATGACTTCGCTGCTATAGCTGCAGCAAAACTGGCACAGAAACCGTTTTATTCACATTTTATTTAAATGAACATGAAGCAGAAGACCTACCTGTATTCTGGGGTCCACCTCCTCGTCTTCATATTCAGCCTCGTCGTCAGACCTGTGCTCCTCTGGACGGTCCATGTCGGAGGCGAAGAGACGCCGCAAGCCGAACAAAGAGCGACGTTAGAGGCGCGGGAGACTCATCTGTCTGCGCCGGACACCACGAGCTGGATTCACCTCCCGGTTTTTATCCGTCCTCAGATGGAAATCATAACTTGAAAAAAAAAAAAAAAATACTCCGTTTCTCAGAGGAACATGCCTACTTGTATCTGCCTCTCCTCGCGCTGAGTTACCGGTGAAATAATAACCGCCCGGAGTTCCGCTTCAGACCGTGAACGCCTCCTTCAGACAGAGACCTGCGAAATGTATGACGGGTGGTTAGTGCCCGAGAGGCGCTGTTGTAATTCAGTTTTGACTGTTTTAACTCACTGTTTTACAGTCTGAACTCACTGCTTTAACTCACGTTTTATTTTTTTCATTCATTCAACCTTTATTTAAACAGATAAGTCACATTGAGCCTCGAAAACTCATTTACAAGTTAAATCTGTTTGGACAGACAACAAAAGTGGTGAAAACTGGAGACAAAAATTAATTCCTAACACATTTTTAACCTCTGTTTGAAGGTCAAAAATGTGGTAATGAAAAAAAAAATCTTGCACACAAGCACATAATGACAGCTGCTTTAACTAGCTGTTTAAACTCACTGCTTTAGTTCACAGTTTTAACTCAGTTTTAACACAGTGTTGACTGTTTTAACTCACTGTTCTAACTCAAGTACAAAAACTGGGGGTGGTGGGGGGGACTCAAGTCCGTCCTCCATCCATCCATCCATCCATCCATCCATCCATCCATCCATCCATCCATCCATCCATCCATCCATCCATCCATCCATCTATCCATCCATCCATCCATCCATCCATCCATCATCTTTTACCTGCTTCTTCCTTTTCGGGTCATGTCAGATGTTATGGTGCCCGTGTCCAGCCATCACTGTGCGAGAGGCTGGGTACACAGGTCACAAGTCCTTCAAAGGGCCACGTGGGGACAAATGAAACAAACAACCATTCACTCTCACTCACACCTAGGGACAATTTAAAGTCACCAATCAGTCTAACATGCATGTTTTTGGTTTGTGGGAGGAACCTGGAGTAGCCGGAGAAAACCCACACATGCACGGAGAGAACATGCAAACAACACCCAGAATGGCCCCACGACCGGGATTCAATCGGGCAACCTTCTCACTGAGAGGCAGCAGCTCTACCAACTGCACCGCCGTGCTGAAGAAATTCAAGTTATGTGATAAAAAAATAAATTATAATAAACAATCAAGACAACATGCAGGTCAACAAAGCAGCAACAGTTTTCACTTTGTTTTTATTGATGTTTTATAGGAAACACACCAAGAAGTCAAGACATCACACTCACATGCTGTCAGACTGAAGAAACGTTGTACAGGTTGTATACAATGAGACTGAGATGTGTATTATCCTATAGAATTGATAAGTCCTTCTGTAAAGCCTAAAAAATATTGTTTCCTGATTATGCTAAAGTCACATTTACATGAACGCTTCTATTACACATTATTTATTATTTTTACTTATTGTTGTTGTTAATAGATATTCAAGAAATCCCTGCAAAAATCATGTTCTGTGATGACAAGGGCACAAAAACAACTTTTATGATCAACAACTTTCAACAGAACAACATCTGTTCAAACTCTGTAGATTGAGATGTGTAACATATTTTAAACTGACTGTGCCAGAAGATGAGATAAATCTTAATCTGCTAAAAAAGAAGAACACAAAACATTCATATCAGTCACAGTGATGTGGATAAAACTCAGAGGGTTACATCACACACAGCCTGTCTTTCTTTTTACATTTCATTAAAGGAGACTGAAAGAGCCTGAGGTGACATTTTACTGGTTACATAACTAGCATGTGCCTGCTCACCTTAAAGGCAGATGCTCATGAAGTGGCTCAGACAGAAACAACTGAAGAAGCACTGCACTTTAAGAAAAGAAGAGAAAACTGCCTCAGACCTGATATCATGAATATCTGCTTCATATAAGATCACAAAAATGACAGATAAACCTTTTTTAACAGAGTGAAACTAATTAAAGTCCATTGTGTACATTTTGGTTTAACTTTGCAGGCGACGCTGCTTGTTTCATTATATAATACACATTATGAGACTGAAAGGCATTAATTTTAGTGAAAAGCAGAATTCTGTGCATTACACTTTAGCAAACAGTAATGTTGCTTAAAACCTTTCTTCACATAAAAAAGACACATAACAAGAAAATATTTAAAAAAGATGCATTTCAGGTGAAATATTGAATACTGTGACCATCTTTAGTGCACGATGTTTGTTTTTAAACATTGTTCTTTGTAATAAATGGCAACGCAGAGGGCATTTAATTAAAAGTTTGTTCAGGTAACTCATTTCAGGTTGTTTATTAGTCGGATCTTCACCACCAATTATGAAACACAAGTTAGAATTTAAACAAGCTTTTTAAAAGAGAGGCAATTAAAAACTAATACAATCATTCATGTTGTTACACAAATAGAAGTCATTGCTGCTCAGGAGGTTTTAATACACAGCAGAGTTTTCAAAAGCACTGAATGTGAAGATGTTCTGCACGGTCATTGTTACCCTTCCTCCCTGTGGGAGGCAATGCATGCTGGGAGAGACAGATGACCCTTGGCGACAGAAAAGCATCAGCATGTTTCGTGCTCGTTGGGTTCTCGGTGATTTGTTTGAATAACAGGACATGGCAACGCTTTTTACAGAGTCTGCAGCGCCTGTCGCTGCTGCTGAATCACAGCACAGCTCTGACCTCTGCGTGTTCGTGGCTAATAGTTTTCTGTCATCATAATTTATTGCAACTTCCAGACAAGATCGTATAGTTCAGAAAGCTCATCGAGGCTGGAACACTTGGAGGGCAAGATAATTAACTTCATGGTTCTACACTTGAATTACGCTGCAGTCATGTAGCGATTCAGACAACAACACAAAATCAGTGTAAAAATGAAAAACTGGAGACACGTGTTTCTCAGAACCAAGGAATCAATATAAGATAATTATGGTATGTTGGTGACACCTGGGTTCAAATTAAATCTCAGGAAGTCCAACATTTCACTGATCACATCAACTCTGTGGATAAATATATCAAGTTCACATGAGAAGATGTAAAAAATGGCAGGTTGGCTTTCTT
>JARVGV010001153.1:6715137-6726739 GCA_031762435.1 Hypsolebias longignatus | reverse complement strand
TATCTATCTATCTATCTATCTATCTATCTATCTATCTATCTATCTATCTATCTATCTATCTATCTATCTATCTTTTTCAGTGTCATTTGTATGAATTACATAGAAAATGTTTTAGGCAATTAATGTAATTTTTCTTCTTCTTTTAATTAATAAATGAGTGCATAGTGTAATCTAATTGGGCAGGTAAATCTTTTTCTGGATCGCCCAAACACAACTATTTTCAGTTTTTAATGCTTTTATTTTTTATGCAAAATGTCAGAAAGAAGAATTTCTCAGTTCAGATTTCCTGACAACAGAAAACTTTTTTTTTTTTTAATTTTGGTTCAAGTTAATATTCAAAAAGACTTGTATACTGTATTGTTTTCAAATGTAAACATCTGAAAGAGTTCACTGGAAACTTTCAGCTCGTGTTTAAAATGAAAATCAGAGGACGATATGGTTGCTGAACAGGAAGCCACGTTTAGAGCACGTTGCACAATATTTCAGAAAGCCTGTCCGCTTCACCACAGTGAGGTGACATCTGCTCATGAACATATAGACCATGCAGCACATTTTAAAATCATAGGAGATAATCATTTAGCTAATTAATAGTTTTTTCAACCCTTTCAGTTGCATTTACAAATGTCTAAATGTCAGTACAACCTAGTAATTTCTGAATGATATAATAACTGTAATAAAAACCCTTTCACTCCCTTCTTTAATTTTTAAAGCATTTAAATTGATACTCTACTAATAATTGAAGTGGATTTATATGTTAAATACATTTATAAATGCCAATAAAAAATGTATAAAGAAAACAAATGCCTAAAAATCAAACACACCAGTTATTTAAACCTGCTGAATTCCCAAATACCAAAGGGTTTAGAGCAAATTATGAGAAATGGGATACCTGTAAAACTTGTTTGAATTATAAAAAAAGGTTGAATCATGTCATTTGGACTTCGTTTTACCCAGAAGCCACCCTGACCCTCAGGGTGGCTTCTGGGTAATACAAGATGGCTAGGCCTCAGATTGACAAAGCCCCTTGGATGAGGGGCGAAACGTTTCTTTTTAACAAAAAAACGAAGTCCAGATGACATGATTCAGCCTTTTTTGTTGTTATATACCTGGATGACTGAGAAAACAAACTTTGTGTTGTTTGAATTATCTTTTAAAATTGATTTACTACCATGACTGTATAAAAACAGCAAGTTATCAATTTATGAATCCCTGAAAAATTATTTACCAGTCAAATTTACTTAAAAAAAAAAAGTTGATAAACTGTGACCAGTCCTGACGCTCAATAATCCAGGTAGGTTCAGGTTCTCTGGACGGATTCTTCTCTGTTGAAACGTTTCGTATTTTTATCCGAAAGACTTCTTCATAAACTGTGAGCTTTTTAATTTTTACATTTACTCTTGACCTTTTAACTTGCAGGTGTGAATGAATCTAACAGGTCAACTTATACTTTGAATCCAGGAATCACAATTAACTTCAGCTGCATTGTAGCACATCAGCGCCCTCTCCTGGCCAACTAAAGTAATGTCAAATATAGCAAATACTGTACTGTACATGTAATTCTCTAACTTTCATGCATGTTATCTTTACATTCATGCAGCAAACATTCAGTGACATAATTTTTGCTTTTATAAAGTTAAGGTTTACGGTGAATGTTATGGAATACATAAAACCTGCCAACTGTATTTATTGTGTTCTAAATATTGTCAGAATTTTATTTTATAAGTGCTCATAAAATTCCACCTTTGTTTTCAAAACAAAGAAGCTGAAGCATTCATTTGGCTTTAAATGTGATTGATATGACACAGTGATGTTTAATATTATTTGGTTTCAAAATAAAACAAGGTATGGTAGGAAATAAGTATTTTAAAAATCGTATAAACATATAAACTTAATATTCTCCTTTGAAGTCAATATCTACAGACCAACAAGATGTAAAACATTTACTGTGCTATATTACAAAAGAGATATTGTTTGACAGCTTGTACAAGCAAAACCCTTTACCTGCTGGGAAAAGATTGCAGATTTCATGATAAAATATACATTACCCAGTTTGTCTTCTACACAATCAGAAACTAACATGAAGCATGTGTTGCCTTCTGGTCCTACTTTGGCTTCCAAAAGACAGAACATATAAAGCAACATTTTTGGCTGTCCAGTTCCATCCTAGTCATCTATTGCATCACATCTTTACATACATATACATGGGAGAGGAAAAGTAAATGTCAAGTGGCATCAGGAGCTCTGTGAATGTGCAGTCTTGGTGAACTTGCTCTGAAGAAAGACCCTCGGAACACAAAGACCCTCCTTCTTGTTGACCGTTTCTCTCAAGACATATTCATTGGCAACAGATTCAAAGCCTGCCTCCTCAAACAGCTTAGCCAGGAACTCTGTAAACAGTTTAAAAAGCAGGATGAAATCATAATGCACATGTTTAATAAGCCTTAAAATGTGAGTGCTGTCTGTGAATTTTTATTTTTCCTACTTGCTCTCAGCAAAGATGGATGCTTTTTCCTCCTGCTCCTTCCCCTGCTCTGCTTTTTGTCCTGTGAATCCTTTGTGCTGAGTTTTTTTTTTTTTGTTTTGTTTTGTTTTTTTGCAACCTCTCACTGTGACCCGTCATGGACACAGTGTGAGATAAGATTTTTTTTATACCTCCTCTTTCCTCATGTTTTCCCTTTACCTCATCTAAACCCAAAGGGCAGCGCTTCCTACGAGGCTGCAGCCTCATGCATCCCCGTCTACCCATGTTGTTTTCTTTGGACGGCTGTACTGAAATGTAATTTCGTTGTGCTTTTGTGCAATGACAATAAAGGTTGATTATGATTCTGAATGTGGACCAAGAGGCTACAAACAAGCTGCCCATTGGGTTAATAAAGTTGACAGATTATAAAAACTGGCTCACTAACTTGCTATTTAAACATCAGTTTGTGAAGAGTATCAAGTTTCAAAACTATGCTAGAGTATAAACAGAAATAAGAACACAGTTAAAGCAGATACCCAATAAAATAGATTAATTATATGCCCTATAAATAAATGTGGTGGATAACATTTTAAAAAATGAACTCTACATTTCAGTTGCTGAAATCTCTTCTGTGTTGACTAAACAAGCACAAAAAGATTACATGAGTACAAATACTAACCTTTGGAGAAGAAGTAAGACCTTGTTCCATCCTGGCGCACATAGAAGTTCTCCCCCAGCTTGCTGCCAGATTTAAACCGGAGCATGGCGTGGTCATAAAGGCCATAATCTCTGAACAAGATGATGCCACCAGGCCTCAGCACCTGAAAGGTCACATTTACAGTAACATTTTAAGTTGCATTGAATTTTGCTAAAACAGCTGGAAAAGTCTTCAGCTTAAGGTGATTTTTGTAAATGTGTCTAAAATTTTAATGGAACAATTAGAAAATATTTTCCTAAAATGTACTAAAATAACTCACATACAAAATTTTTAACTTGTAACTTGCAATTTTATTTTTCTGTAAAAAAAAATGCTTACTCTGAAGTCGTGCTTGCATATTGGGTACAACTATAAAATAAAATTGATTTGGAAGGTGGAAAGTCAGTCGTAAATTTTAACAACCAGAATAACAAAACTATTTCAATCAATTTTATTACATTTCTGTGTATGCAAAAGAACATATGCTTGTTATACATCCATTACACATGTATATTTTTTCTTTCAAACTTATCAAAGCCTTCTACTGTACAGACTCTACAATGATCCATTTTGCCCGACTGTCTCTGTTTTTACCTTGCTGACGTTCTCCAAAGCCAGCTTCATCTTATCAGGATGGACGGCCGACAGGACAAATATGAGCGTAACAACATCCACGCTGCTTTCTGGCACATTTTCCAACAAATCGTCTTTTGTTAAATCACACTGGAAGGCACAGCAGCGCTCAGGGCAGTAAAGAGGGTTTTTCTGTCAAACAAAAAAAGGTAAACTAGTTGTATTTACATCATTAAGTGTTCATTTTTTGACTTGGACAAATATTTTCTTCATCACAGTTTTCTTTGACTATGGATCTATCCTTTACAACCTCGACTGGACAGATCAGCTTCAGCAGTTAAATGTGAAATACTGTATTCAATGTTATAATTTATTCTAGGAAAGAAAATACCCACCACACACCCATACAACATCAAAGTCTGAATTGTGTTCATTATTCTCAGGATCCTTTAGATTAAAAGGTCTAATATACAATAAACTAAATAAAAACAATTAGGGCTTTGTCCAAAAGTCATTACGATAACTAATACACAGGCAATTCTGCTTACTTTGACAAATTCAACAGCCCGAGGTGAGAAATCGCAGGCGTAGACAAAGATGTTGAGGTCATCCTCCAGTAGAGGGAAGATGCAGTTTCCAACTCCACAGCCAGCCTCCAGCAGAACCAGCTTCTGGGACTCGAACTGAAAACATGGTTGGACAAAAAATACAAGAGATGACTAAATAAAACTCACAGACATCCAGTGAGAGCTTGGTATTTTTTTTTATAGAGATGAAGATTATTCTGCAAAGAACTTGATGTTTTCGCGAGCAGATGATATATTTGCTACAATGAGCTAGTCTCAGATAGGCTATACCCAGTCTTCTGTAGCAAAGTGTAATTAATTTGTATGGTTTAGAATAATTTCTGGTCTGCTCACCTCTCGAAATGATTTGAGCTCATCAAATTCTCTGGTGGTCCAATGTCTGTCCTTAAAGAAATTCGTCGTGTTTCTTTTGTAAAACAAGTCCCAGTTTTTCTGAGCTTCTGTCTCCAACTTCATCTGTTTGAACTCGGATACAAGAGTCTTCTCACTGCTCAGTCTGTCCAGCTCCTCCTGGGTTAAATCTCTGACGGTAGAAGTTTTAGTTTGTCCGCATGGAGAAACTGCGTTTTCATCTTTGGATTCAACTTCGCACGTATCATTTGTCAGTAGAGCCATGCTATAAAAAACAAAAATAATTGGTTTGGTTTCCTTTTAGACAGTTATGATTTAATTAAAATGTTATTTACGTATTTTTAAATCAAATGACTTGTAGCTACCTTTTTACACACTTTTGAGTCCATCTTGTTCGTTAGTTAAATTCTTCCGTGTGGCATTAACAATTTTTATTACTTGTCAAACGATAAACACCGCATTCTTAACTGTTGGACAATGAAAATGTAAGCTAACATTTAAAATAGCACGAGTATTAAACGATAATGTTATGATATCACATAATTTAGTATTTTCAAAAATGTTTTTATTCACAGCGAAGCGCAGCCGCTTGTCGGTGGTATTTGATCTTCGGACCAAAACCGGAAATTCACTGTTGAGTGACGAAAGCCTTGTTTTGCTAAATGTTAGCATCTGCAAGCTAACTTTATCTCTTTGTTGAACTCTCTTCCCCAGTTACCTCCATTTACGTCGGCGCTTCATGGAATTTTAACTAAATGTAAATTTTTTACTATTTTCAAATAGACAAAATCATGAACGGGAGTACGAATCCGCTGCTAGATAAAGATGAACATGTTTTAAAGCTCGGAGAAAGCTTCGAGAAGAAGCCAAAATCTTCTTTTCACACCATCAGATGTGAGTAACAAAGACAAAAGCCTTTACAATACATAAATACATAAAACATGCTGGGTTGAATTAAAATAAAAAAGATAAAAACAAAGAAACACACACAAAAAAAAAAAAACATGCATCATGAACAGAATCCAGACATGAAAATTTGATTCAAAATATCCAAATGGCATTTTTGTCATGTTGGATTTTATTAGGGTCTTTATTTAGATCAAGGCTTTCAATGTACAAAATATCAACTGAGAAAACAAAGGAATTCTATTCTAAAACCACTGCTTTATCACACTTCATTTAGAGCACTTATAAATGGCCACTTTTTTTTTTTTTAAAAGGTTTGATTTTTAGCATGTTGATGTGAAACAATAACAGTTATAAGTAACTGTAATGATAAAGTAGTAAGCAGGTATATTATGTACTGTTATGTCCTTTTTATATGTTGGTATTGGCCTCTGTAGCAAGCCATCATCTTAAATTTTGTATTAAACAGTCTGTAATGAACAAAACTCAGTAAGCACCTGGCTGATGCCCATTTTTCCATTTTTCAGATGACTTTAAACCAGCTTCTATTGACACGAGCTGCGAGGGAGAGCTCCAAGTGGGAAAAGGAGACGAAGTTACCATAACACTACCTCACATTCCAGTAAGAATCTCAAGAAGCCAGTTTCACAATACCAGACTTAATTTGTGTTAGTTGGCTTCACAAAACCTAAACTTCCTCTCAGAGGTAACTGAGAAGATGGATTATGATTGGACCACTAATTTTCCTGTATTTTTTATTTTTATTTTTTACTTTATTTTTCTAGTTTTATCAGTTTGGTTACAAAGTCAAATGTAAATATGGATTTAATAATTGTGACTAGCAACATTTAAACATTTTAGTTGTCTAAGACGTCTAGAAACCTAAACTGTTTAAGTGGATATTATGTAATAAAAGAGAAACATTTTGTGACACTAAAAACTCTGACTTTAGGTTTAATAAACTTAAACTGTTAACTCTTTGTATTTCACTGTTCATTCCTAAATAAAGGCAACTTTTCATTTTCTTCTTTTGGGTCCAAACACATTTAAATGTATTTTATCTAAGACACTGTAGTGTAATGTATCTTTGAGTTAGTCAGAAACACTACTGGCTCAATTATTACTCCCTCTGGAAACATTTTGATTGAGGTGTAGTATAAAATAATAAACCAAAACAGTAGATATTTATATTATAATTATTCTTCCAGGGCTCTACGCCTCCAATGACAGTATTTAAAGGAAACAAGCGGCCATATCAGAAGGACTGTGTGCTCATCATCAATCATGACACAGGTGAATTTGTGCTGGAGAAGCTCAGCAGCAGCATTCAGGTCAAGAAAACAAGGTGAGAAATCTATAACAATGAAAACTCTTTGTAAATGTGCTTATGAAAGCTGCTGCTGAATCAAATAGTTTACCGCCACAACCAAGATAGTATTTATTATGATGCATTCATTCATTCATTCAACCTTTATTTATACAGGTTAATCCCATTGAGCCTCGGGGACTCATTTACTAGAGAGACCTGAATAAGCAGAAAGAACTAATAACTGGTACCATGTGTTTATTTTGCAGAGCGGAGGGCAGCAGTAAAATCCAGGCTCGAATCGAGCAACAGTCAGTTCGTTCCTCACAGCCCAGCTCTCAGTTCCGAGCCCCAACCAAGCCCGGGACTGGGATCAGAAACTCACCCTCCCAATCTAAAGACAACCCCTCCCCAGAGCCTCAGCTTGATGACATCAAGAGAGGTGAGGAAGTTTAGTCAGACTCTGGCTCTATCAAACAAAGTGTTTACACAGATATATCAAGCAACTACTCTGTCGTGTTTGAAACGGATGCTACTTGAATCTTTAAAAACGTAACTTCTTTGACAGCCGACAGCTGTAATGGACTAACTGGATTGACGGAAATGTTGAATGGAGGTGTGATAGATTAAACTAGTAAACATTAACCTCGCTGACTTCCTGTTGCTGTGGACAGAGCTGCGAGCGGAGGTGGAGGTGATCGAGCAGATGAGCAGCAGCGGCAGCAGCAGCTCGTCCGATTCAGCCAGCGCCTCTGGGAGCGGCGACGACAGCAGCAGCAGTGACGGTGAGCACGATGCCCCGCGCCCGCTCAGCCAGACCTCCCCCAGCTGCACCCCCATGGTCAACGGAGGAGGAGACAGACAGCAGGGCAACAACCAGCTCATGAACACACTCCGTAAGTGTCTGGTTAAACTATTAGAGGAGACAGAATTCAGTCTTTTTGTATCACTTTGAAATTTCATCAGTGACTGTTCTTTAAAAGACAGAATCTGCCAATTAAATTCATATTCTTCCGTTTCTTTTTACTATTTTAGAAGTAATTCAGGTGATTCTTATCCACACATTTCTTTACCACATTATCATGTTACAAGTGGAACTAATTACTCTCACCATACTCCAGGTTTAGAGATGTTTTAAAATGATTAATAGTTGATAAAAATAGTGTTTTCTCACATTTTTCGGTGTTTTTCGTCTTCACAGGAAATGATCTTTTGCTCAGTGAGTCGGGCAGCGACAGTGATGACAACTGAACTCTCCTGGTTGGTCCTCCTCCTCCTCCTGCTTGATTTATTTGTTCAGTTGCTGTGAAAGATGACCTCAGCTTTATTTTATTAGTTTGACTTTATTTTTTTACATTTTATTTTAGTATAACTTCAAAGATGGCCAGCCAGAAACATTAAGATAGTATTTTATTAGATGTATATTTTGTTTTGTAAAGTAAAAATAGAAGAGTTTTTTTAGAGGAACTTGAAGATTATATATAGTGATCATACATATTTTAAGTACTTAAAACACTAGTTTCGTTTAGAAAATTTATTTGTTTTATTGACTTTTTAAGGCTAAATAGAATGTCTTAAAAACCTTAAGTGCTCCCCACTTTTGTCAAAAAGCTGTGAAGTCCTTTCCATCTTATTTAGTTTATCAGCTTGCTAAAAACCACCAAAAAACTACAGTTCGCTGCAAACAAGAACATTTTAAAGATACACAAGTTTTTTTATTGTTTATTTTATCTTGATTGACAAGAGAAATTTAATTTTATTAAGCCTATTTATAGTCACTTTGCTAAAGTTTGGGTAATGTTTGAATTTTATAGCAAATTTAACCTTGTTCTAATACCTGGCAAGCATCTTATCTGTTCCCACAATTAAAATAATGAAACGTGGTTTTAGTAGTCTTTGAAAACAAGAAATTTCATGCTCAATAATCCAAGTACCAAATCCAATAATTCTCAGTCGGGTCATTGTCCACATGGCCCGACTGAGAATTATTGGAGTCTTTGAAAATCTTTTAAACAGCTCTATGTTTTTTGGACAGCATTTATAAATCTGACTAATCCCAGGTAAAGTGGCCAGTGGGATTGAAAAAGTAAAAAACATCACTTTACAAAGTGAAGCTTTTTTTTTTCTGCCACAAGAGGACAGAAAAGACTCGTACAGAAACACGGACATGTATTCACTTTGCTTGTATGGATGCAAAGAGACAAAAAGACAACAATGGTTTTATTGATAAAATAAGTCTGACTGAATTCAACATTCGTTTAGTTTCCAACAACATCTGTGGGAAGTGTTGGGACTTTTTAAAACTGTGTTCTGTTTCTGTTTTCGGCAGTCTTTACTTCACTTAGCTGTCTTAAAGAACCAGACAAAATCCATTATTAGATCAAAATGTTTTGAAGAACAGAAAGAAAATGGCAAAAAAAAAAAAGTCTTGTTCAACTGCAAAATTTGATTTTTTTGGTTGTTGTTGTCGTTTTACCAATCAAAATTAATGGCAGCTGCTCACATAAAGAATTATCAATAATAGTTGAGCCCCAGAGCCAATTAAAGCTCATGAGTTGAAGGACTTCAAACATACAGTATAGTCATTATTGTTAGACATTTGTTTTTAAAACAAATACAGTATGGTACTTCTAAAACCAGAATTAAAGTAAAATATAGAGCCTTTCAATACCTTATGGTATTTCAGTCTAGAAATGAGGGTGGATGTAGTATTTTGAGGGGAAAAAAGCCAAAGAGTTGAACTCATCATGTTGAAGATGTGCAGGAATGTTTCAGCGTCAGGTCAGCGTGTATCTGTATTCATTTTACTTTCAAGGGGCCCTGTATACGTCAGGGCTTTTGTCTTTCATTCGCAGATATTTTTGTTTGTGGTAATAATTTGCTTTGACAGTACGTTCGAGCATTACACTTCAAGAAGCAGTTTTAAACTTTAAATAATTGAGAACTTGGGAAAATGAGTAACTGCTAAGTTAAAGAGTGAAGTGAGCTCATAGTTAAGCTTCAGATCAAATTTAGGGGAATGTATGACAAACAAAATAGCCCTTTATACAGTAGTAAAAAATAGTTTTTAATTGATGTTTAGTCTCATGTTAGTCGACTCTGCCATGGTCATGAGCGTTTATCAGCTTCATTTCTGCGCTTTATTGAGTATTCTTTAATATTTAATCAATATACACCAGTGGGCATAACTCACTTTTGTTCATGCCGCTGTAACGCCAGATGCAGGTTTCTAAGGCAGATAATTGGATTGTAACAAAATAAGCAGTTTTTCAGTCTGTCAGTGCTTATAATGAGTTTTAGCTGAACTGTGAGTAAATGCAGCCGTTCTGAAGCTTTTAAATTACGTAAGCAAAATGGCTAAAGAGAAAAATGTCACCTAGAATGATTGCCCACTTTCACTTTTTTTTGTCTTCATCACACAAAAAAAAACAACTTATTTTCACAAAGGATAGTTACAGCTGGATAGGCTGGAAAAATAAAGTGTACATTTTATTTTTTAACCAATGTTTAAGAATTAAAACTTGGTTTGAAACATTAAAGTATAAAACATTTTGGTTAATTCTAAATGGCTTTATCGTTTACTGAATATCTGCCGTAACTGTGATGATTTATCAAGTTTCTGTTGTCCAAAAATTAAAGTTATTGATAGGATGTATCCCGTCTGACAAGTGTCACCTCAGCCTGTTCGTACATGACACATCTACTTTAAGTGGACGGATGGTGAACCACTCAGCGCATGTTTTCTACTCTGGTATTTTTCTTGAACATTGTAAAACTCTTGCAACAGAGTTTTGTTGTCCTTTGGACTGTGTTGTGTTTGTCGTTTTGGTTGTCTTGCTTTTATTTTAGAACTCGGCTTTGTTTTGTGTGAACCTTGTTTGTACATATGTGAGGGTATTAAAATGTTGCAAATGTCAATATAGTTTTAATGGTTTTATTGTGGGAGTGTTGATTTTTTTTAAATAAAGATAGTGTTCACAAAATTCTAGTAATTTAGAACACACCCTTTAAATGCGCCTCAAAATGTTCTGAAAACTACAATAGTCAAGAATGCTGCCTTAAAAAAACTAAAATGTAGAAATAGAAAATAAAATTCCAAGAGGAAAAAAATGTGTGAAATAAAATTAAAATATGGATCTCTTAAAATATTTAGCTCTATATGTTTGTTAAATACAGTATTACTCTTTTTACATTTTCCCATAGCTTTAGTTTTTTCCAGTCAAAAATTAAGACAAAATGCCTGAACCTGGCAGATGAACAATAATCTATAAAACCTCAGAACTTTATATTAATTTCAAGCGGTTTAAAAACATTCATACCTTTTTAAATGCTCTTGTTTGTTTTCATATTCATGCATTTCCTTTTTATTTCTTTGGACCATTACTTGCTGTCATGCCATTATCATAGTGGCTTCAATCCACCTTATAGCTCACATGGTGCCCTGCGTGAATTATGGACACAACTTCTGGCATGGACCAGAACCGGCGTTTGTTTATGTGTGAACAGTACGAGCTAATGGAGTTTCTCTGAGCATCGTGGATTTAATGTAAACATGTAGGAACACCACCTGTTAGAGCTCAAACAGGACAATATAATCAGGCGAGGGATGGAGGACGAGCTGAAGAAGTGGCTGCAGATTACATCTACTAGCATATTTAGCTACATCTACTAGCATATTTAGCTACATCTACTAGCATACTTAGCTACATCTACTAGCATAT
>JARVGV010001153.1:6702716-6715037 GCA_031762435.1 Hypsolebias longignatus | reverse complement strand
ATAGATTTGGGGGCTTTTAGAATCGATTCTGAATCGCCAGGACTAAGAATCTAGATTCTTTAAAAAAATCTATTTTGTTCCTGCACCCCTAACCCTTAGTTACCGGTTGCACCACTCTTGGCTTCAACAGTTGTAGTCGAGCGTTTATGACAAGTGGCGATGAGTGGTGGAGGAATGTTGCTGCTGTGCTTCGGATCATTGTCCTGCAGCAGAACTTAAGCTAAGATCACAAACTGCTGGTTGGACACACTCCTTAAGGAAGTTCTGGTAGAAAGGACCACAGCCATGTTTGACTGTAGGTATGGTGCTGTTTTTATGAAATGTTAGTTGTAAACAAGATGTAACGGAGGACACACCCCAAATAATTATGTTTTTGTCTCGTCAGTCCACAGAATCTTTCCCCAAAAGTTTGGAAATCATCTACAGTAGATGCTTTTTGGCAAATGTTTTGCTCAGCAGTGTTCTGGGCTTGGAGCTCCGGTGGAGAACATTTTTGTCCTTTATTTTTCATACTGTTTAATCATAAACTCTGACCTTTAGTGATGCCCAAGTGGAGCCTTTCTGAAGCGCTGAAGCTTGTTTTGGAAAAAGAGGTTCTTTACTCGAAGCTTTTTGACACAGTCCTCTGGTCGCCATCTGCTGGACCAAAGTCTAAATTTGAAACTGGAACCTGAAATGAAATGAACAGCTTCATCCTGGTTGTCCATCCCACAGAGTGGACACCTGTTGTTTAACATCATGCCATGTTCCTGCCCAACATCACACTGTCATTTTTGTATTTTGTATATTTACTTTTTTGTGGGTGAAATAATAAATTGATGGTTATTTGATGAAATAATACTTTTGATGAATGATCTTGTTTAAGACGTGCCATGGCATCATGCACCTTTACTTGTAACTTCTTGACATTTGTAATTGTAACAGGATTTAAAAAATACCATCTCTAATTTAAAACAGTACCAGCTTGGGATTAGGCTTGTGCTGTAAGTTCCCTGCCTCCATGACTTTATGTGATTATCCAGTTTATATTAGAGATTTTCTTTTGGGGGGGTGGGGGGGTGTGTGTGTAGAAGTTATCCACCTTATTCTTTGCCCCCATGCTTCCTTGTGTGATTTATGGTATAACTTGTGGCACAAACCAGAGTTAATGTAGTTCCTCAGAGCATTGTAGATTTAATTTAAACATGTAGGAACACCAGCTGTCAGAACTTCAACAGATACTGCTACCAGCTGAGGACGAGCTGAAGAAGTGGCTGCAGATTACAGCTACTAGCATATTTAGCTACATCTACATACTAGCATATTTAGCTACATCTACTAGCATTTTTAGCTACATCTACTGGCATCTTTAGCTACATCTACATACTAGCATATTTAGCTACATCTACTAGCATCTTTAGCTACATCTACTAGCATATTTAGCTACATCTACTAGCATATTTAGCTACATCTACCGGTTACTAGCATATTTAGCTTCTTTATTGACTTGGTTGCTTTCGATGGTGAAGCGACGAAAAACCTGAGAATCTGAACGTGTTAGTATCTACACAGTAATAAGGTCGGTCACATTTTATTTAAACAGCCTGGGACATGATCTTTTTTACCTTAAAGCAGACACAGAGCCAAAGCCTTAAAGTCCTCCATCACTGAGCTTGGGTTAATTGCAGAGAAAATCATAACACCAAAGACGAACAAGTACTTTAAAGCTGTGACCTCCATACTCTTGAAATCAGACCTGATGTTCTCGTCACAGTTTTCAATCCTTCTGAGGATCCAGCGTTGCTTCTCTGGTGGTTTATTGTAGTCCAGACACAAAGTAGGATGCAGGTTCTCCTCCATCGGCCGTTTGTCAATAAGTGAAATGAGCTCTCATACAGAGTTTTGGGTGGTCTCTTCAAGTTCACATTTTTCAGCCACATTCTTCTTAATTCCTCATCTGTAGGTCGGCGATAGAAACTATACCACTTTTCATAAGAACACTCTTTTTGTTTGGGGTCGGTGTTCAAAACTCTGTTGTTGTAGCCACTGATTTAGTTTGGTCTGATTGTTCGTACAGCCGCAAACACAACAGATACCTGAACTCAGCACGACTATTTTAGTAAACTTTATGGTTGTTAAATAAATGTGAACAAAACAAAAACTGTTTTATCTGCTAAACTGAAGGCAAATTGTCCTGATTCGCGCTCAATAATCCAGGTAGAAAAACCCAACAAAGTTAAGTCAGGTCCTCTGGACGGTTTCTGTTCAAATCACTTTCAAATAAACCAAGGTCCGTGCTCCACCACCATGGTTAACCAATGCTTACTGGTACTTCTGGTGTCTGACAGGAAGTTGTACCCATAATCATTTATACAGTAGAGCTGCCAGGAATTATTATTATTATTATTATTATTATTATTATTATTATTTCACTTTTGTTTGTGGAGTAAACTTTCTTCAGCCCTTCAAAGATTAGAAACATCAGTCAAAAATGAACATCAGGAAAAGATTATATTGCTTGTCTTAAATAATTCTCTTCAAGTGAAACATGTTTACATGAATACTTTTGGTTCTGTACTATCTAAAACAACACATACATTGAGCATCATTACATTACAGTACCTTTTCTTTTTACCAGCAATGGTGCAACAGCTGAGTCACATTTGAGCAATTCTACTTCAAACAGTATCACAACATACACAACAAATACATAAATAGCTTTTGTTTCCCTTTCAATCATTTATAACAATTATATTCATGATTCTGGCTCTTGTCAATGTCAATGAGGGATATATAAATTAACATCTGCAACAAATAATAATTAGAGCAATAATAATATAAAAGCTATCCTGTCTCTCATATAAATCTGGTTAGCTTACAATATGAAATGATGGAATAGAGATCAGTCGAGCAGTTTAAGGCATCAGAGAGTTTCTCTACTAGAACATTGATCATTTGAGCACCATTTTGGCTCTAATATGAGTCCTCTGGCCCAAACTTTTTCCAGAAGGTCCACAGTAACAAGCTGAATGTTCCTTAAGTGTGTGAGGTATTCAATCTCCAGATAGGGCCCCGAGTTTTCTCTGGCTGTTTCAGTTCCTCAAGCCTAAATGTTGCACCCCCTGTGACGGAAACTGCTACTGTCAATATTTGGCATCACAAAGAGATCACTGGCTGGTTGTTGTGATCAGCTTCCCCATCCATTTCCCTTCAGTCTGACATCGTCGTTTAGATCTCCGTTGTTGACGTTGCTGCAACACGTTTCTCTGCAACAGTATGGACCCTGAGTACCTTGGTGCATCTGCTCTGTAGAGTTGAGACTTTTACTGTCCTTAACCCTTTACTTCTCGTCTAGTTTGGCTTCAACTTTGAACACTACAGATGACCTTCCCTAACCTAGCTAGCTCCCCTCCCACCTGAGAAACAAGGGTCACCGTCCAGGGCAGGCCGTGGGTTTGATACAGCGTCCCTGATGCAGCACCAGATTGGCAGGGCAGTGGCAGCCAGCCACACAGGGCTTGTGACACGGTCCAATCTCATTCCAGTTGTCACAGGTTTTAGTGCATCCCGGGCCACAGGTGTCGTACACAGCGTCATGTTTACACTGGGTGGCTGGTGGAGGGAAGGGGTGGTACAAAAAAAAAAAAGTATAACTGGATTACTCAAGACAAAAAGCAACAGATCAGGAGCTTCATGCAATGCTCACATTGTATAATTTTTAAGAGATTAATAATAATTTTAATAATTGCACATAATTTAAACAGCATTTAAGACAACATATACTGTAGATTGGTTGTGTTTGTGTTGATTTCAGGCAAAAAATACTGTCTAGAACAAAGTTAATGACTCTTCTGGACACGTTGTGTTCTACACTGTGAATTAGCTTTTTAACAATAAATGACCCAGGAAATCTTGATCAGTGTGATAGAACTCCTTTACGTTGATGTCCCCCGACCCCCACCCCAAGCACATCGATGCACTTGTAATAGGATATCCTGATTCATGCTCAAAAATACAGGTAGAAAAATCCAACAAAGTTACCTGTAAGTCAGGTCGTCTGTACGGTTTCTTTTTGTTGAAACGTTTCGTCTTTTATCCAGAAGACTTCATGAGTCCAAGGAGCTTTGACAGAGTTTGTTGCAGCTATTTGGACTGATGAAGTGTTTTGGACAAAAGACGAAACATTTCAACAAAAAGAAACCGTACAGACAACCTGACTTAACTTTGCTGGACTTGTAATAGGAATTAAAGTACATTCTGCTTAACACACTGAAAACCAACACATGCTCTTTAATGCTGAACTAATACCATTCTGAAAGACATAACTGAAAAAAAATAAAAACTGTATGGAAGAAGCAATGGTGTCACTCGGCATATTGCCAGATTTTAAATATTTTACACTAACAGCTCAAGAAAAAAGCAGCTTGTCTCGTGGCCGAGTCACTAACCCATGCAAACGTTGTCAGGCTTCCACTGGACGGGCACTCCCTCCCTCTGACAGGCTCGGCTGTAGGCAATGAAGGACTCACAGTAGCAGTTTTTATGGACTGGACACTCACACATGTCCGTCACACATGATCTGTAAAAGGCAAGTAATAGATAAAAGAACAGGATCATTTGGAGCTGTTGCACTTCATGTCTATCAGGGTAAATTTAGACTACTTGGTTTTAAAGTAAAAAAAAAAAACAGTTTGTGAATGACTCGAATTAACAAACACAATTCGTTCGGCCATCAATTTTCTTTTACCCGCGTTTCCTGTCCATATGTGCAAGGACCAATTAAAATATTGCTTTCTAATAATGTTAGGTATGTTTTGTACTTTTTAGACTTCAAGCACAGCGTTGTCCTCACCTGTAGAAAGAACCAAAGTCAACCACACGATGGCATTTCTGAAACTCCCATGACTTTATCTTTTGGCATTCCCGGTGTGCACGGAATTTGACTTTGACACTGCCAGGGCACAGGAAGGATGTCGGCCTGCGAGGTGGATGCTGCTGGGAGCAAAGTTCATTTCCCTCGACTCGCCACGACTCTGCAAACTCGTCCACATCAAACTTGAACTGGCCGTCACCTCCCAAGGTGTCGTCGCGCTTGTGACCGTTGTAGTTCCCACAAAGACCGCAGAGATGTCCGCGCAGGTGGGGAGCTGCTACAACCTCTACAAAGCTGTCACCATCCCAAGTGATCTCCAGACCTGGTGACAGTTAAAGTTAAGTACCAAGCACATACCTTAAAGTCAATACTTTCTATGAAGCCAAGCAAACACTGATAACCGACCTGCAATGGTGGTGAGCTTGAGCAGGTATCCATCCAGATCAATGTGCACCCCAGGACCATGGTAGGGCAGGGCAATGCGAGTGCCGTTCCTTCGAACTGTCAGATGTTGGTGAAGGCTGAGGATCAGAGACCCAAGCCTTATCTCAACAAACTGAGTCCAAGAGAAAGAGCGAGTTCGCCGAGCATCATTCTTCACTAACACCTGAAATTAAAGTCAATTAAAACAAGTTTAACCTCCAACTATTCATCGTAAATGTACAGCATTTACATTTAAATACTCTACAACTTACTGCCTATCTGAGGCCAGGCTGTCGGGTCACAGCTTAAAAATAAATTACCAGTCCTCCCACTGCCCAGTGATTTCCTGCAGCCCATTCAGATGGCTTCCAAGGCATTCCCAGGCTATCTCTGAGGTGCTATCTTGCCAGCAAATCCTAAGCCTGCCCTGTCTTTTCCCAGAAACCTGTCTGAATCATCTCCTTTGGAAGGCATTCACAGACGCCCAAACCACCTCTTCTGATTCCTTTAGATATGGAGGAGAAGAAACTCTTGAGCTCCTCCTGAATTTCTAGAATTCTAATACCTCCTAAATAATCTAATTAATTTAAACAAATGCATGGTCTTGATGGTCAGTCAAAGCAAGGTACTTAGCACCAACACGTCACTCTAACTCTGACTACGCAGGTTTGTAAACTCTGTACGGTTCCTATTTGAAGACTTGTCCTACCGTGAAGCTGGAGTCTGGACTGTTGATGTTGTTTCCTGGAGCTCCAGATGAAATCCCACCACAGTCACGGGTCAGCACATATTGACAAGTTCCCTGAAAGTTGAAGGTCCTGCCATCAAAAGTGTTGTAGTGAGGGTCACCGAAGACCGTGCATACACCTGGTTCTGGAGGGGAACAGGCATAAACAAAGAGAATTTTAAAAATGCTGAAGGATAATTAACAGAAAATTTTATGACTTTTAAAATAAAATGGCTTTAATTGGGTGTAGTCAAGCCAACACAACTGTTTTAATGATCCCCGTTGAAATCCAGCAGCCAACAGCAAAAACATTATTTATGCTAAATGCTAAGATATGTGGCATCGATCTGACCCGCTCAGACGTGGAATCAGCATGTGTGTGTGGTAAAATGTCTGCCTTAGCAAATAAAACCCAACATTTTATTATATACAAGTGGGACTTATGGGGTATTTGTAGTGCTGAAATAGACCACATTGGGGATTTCCTCTGCAGTTGAAGCCAAAGTAAAACGACCTGAGGGTAAACCACAGTCTGGACTAAAATTCATAAAGAATATTCACCCAGAGCTACTGAGCCTGGACCAGGGTTTGTTCTCACTGGTTTTTGATTTTTTTTTTTTTTTTTTTTTTTTCAATAACAAGTCCCATATTTACTACAGATAGTCTTTCTTATTCTACAATCAGCACTAATAGTTTTACAACATATGGGGTCAAATTAAAAGCTAGTTTAGGGTTAAATAAAAATGAGAAGATACTCTGATGAAACAGACTTACTCACTTTCAGTGCAAACTGGACAGCAGCCGGTTCTGTTCAGGATCTTGTTCTGCAAGAATCGAGGAGCAGACCCAACAGCATTGAAGGACTTTCAAAATGAAATGGCAGAATATTAAAACAAAAGACAGCAGGATGACTGAGAACAAATGATTGAAGAAAATCTATATTTTTGAATGAGTGCCAACAGTAGGCAGTACTGGAAGCGAACTAGAGACAGACATGTAAAAAAAAAAAACATTCACTTAAAATTTAGTTAAATTGTTAAATTGAGATAAACTTGGGTTGTTTTTTATTTTACTTTTGGCAAATTGAAGTGGTAAACAATATCCATATTACAATATTTCTACTTTGTGAAATAAATACTATTCATCTGTACAAAAATAACATCTTTTAAACATACAGCACTTGTAAATCTGTATTAAGTGGTTTAAATACTTATGTGAATACAGTGATTAATTGTGAATCTGTTATTTTATCAATGTTTATTTATGTTATTTATTTATTTATTTTTTCTCTCGCTCACTCTTGAGCAAGACGGATGCTTTTTCTTCCCTCTCCCTGCCTTCCTCCTGCTTTTATGCTCTCTGTCCTGTTTATCAGAGCTTCTATTTACACATCTTCCAAATCATAAATTACTGTCATGTATTTGGTCAGCTGGACGTTCAACACAATTGATGAAAAAAAAAAAATCAAGCGACAGGGTCCTGGAGAACCCTCATGCCCTGCTGAGACACACGCGGCAGGGTATGTCATGAAATGTTGTGCCTTTCTGTGTTGTCTCAGGAGGATGCCGAAGATCATTGGATTTATGATACCAGGGTTTCTGCTTTTTGGCACCGTCGGCTACCTATGTTATCGGCTATTAAGGAAGACGGCAGCAGCAGCTTTGGCCATGGCAATGCTGCCGACCTTATGTGAAGGATCAGTTTGTGCTTCGAGCTCGCAGACTCAGCTCATTTACGAGCTCAACCGTAAGATGGAAGCGATTTATGAGAATCGTAGGCCACTTCCGGCTTTGGAACTCACTAGCATGTTGGGATCAACCTTGGAGGAAGCTAATAAGCATGGGCCAGCAGAAAGCCCACACATCTGGCTAGTTTGTATATTGAAAGTACCAGCAGAACTCAAGGCTGACGAGAAATAACAATCTGCCTGCACAAAATAACAACTGTGGCTTATTTGAATTGGACTTCCCCTTCTGGCCTTGAAGCAGGCCAACTTATTAAATTTCTCCTGGGATGTACGTAAACTAAGAAGGCTCTGTCCTATTCATCCACCGTTCAACCCCCCGATAACTTCTGTGAACGCGCTTATCAGAGCTGTACCGGCTGAAACCAACATCTTATCAGGACTATGGTGCTATCTGGAAGTGCTTCATGGACAAATCTCAACGTCTTGTCATCAAATGCGTATGTAATGTGTCTATAAGTGCACTTGCTGGTAGAGTTTTTTTTTTAATGTCTTATATCGTGTCTCGACAAGGACATGGTGTGAAAAGATATTTTTTGTAATACCACTATCCTTTCCTCATGATCTTTCCCCTTTTCTATCTAAATAATAAGTGACTGCACTCCTAAGAGCTGTAGCCACATGAACTCTGTCCATCTTTCGGACAACTGTACAGAATATAATCTCGCTGTACTTTGGTGCAATGATAATAAAGCATATTATAACATATTTTTGGATTTTTCCACTTTATTAGACATATTTGGACTGATGTGACTTATAGAGCGGTGTGACATGTACGGCGAGAAATACGGTAGTGTGTGTGTGTGTTTCAACTTCCATCAGAAAAGCAGATCCGAGGAATCTTTCACTCAAGTTCCATTGTCTGAAGGAAGCCCATCGTTGGTTGACGCAGACACATTTGTTCTTTTACCTGACTGATGAGCGTCACTGATAGAAAGGCTTCCTAAATTTTCTTCCAGCTGTTCAAACCCCAACATGAATCTAATTTAAAATTTAACCATCATTTGAAAGTTTTGACTGTCATCCCACACACACTTTCCCTGTCTTTTACACACACCTGCCACTCATCTATCATCACGTGCAGACCTTCTCCGTACACTCAATATACGCTCCAGAGTCCTAACCTCTACACAAAGGGCACTCTTTGAAGAGGGCTGCCTTTAGACACACCAAGGACACACAAGCGCACACACTCTCTTTGAAACACACACAGTGACAGAGATTGGTTTTCAAGGACCTAAATATAGGGCACCTCTTCTCTGCTGTCGCTCAGATGTAATACAGACAAAAGGCTGCTCGGAGACATGCTGTCTCCAAAGGGGACCCAGACTCTGCTGACCCGCTGCTGACCGCAGGATGAAGGCACGGGCGAGAGTGCGTGGAAGAGTGAAGTAAGCGTGGTGTGGTGACCTCTGTGTCAGGGATGACTCATAGCCATGATAACTTAGGACAGGTGTGTGAGTTTGCATTCTATGTATTGCTTTCAATTATCCATGCAACATATAAAATCTTATTGTTTTTTATAGCTGGTTTTGCTTTTGTTAACGTCTCTAACAAATAGAGCTGCAAAAAGACCCATTTCCTGTTGCATACAAAGCAAGAAGAAGTTGAGCGTTAACAGAAGTCCCACCAACTCTGCAGTGTAGGAGGTGTGGGCCGGATTTTATACTTTGATGTCGGCCTCAAGGCTCTGCATGCAAGTGGTGTTTGTGATCAGGTGAGTCATGCTCATAATGTCTCAGCTGAAGTCTGTGATACAAATTGTTGCACATTTATTCAGACTTGTGCAATCAAGGTTGCAGAATTTTTTTTTTATTATTATGTTGTCTTCACACTTAGAAACTCCACCAGTAAGCAAAAAGGACCAGTAGCTTTCAGGATTTTCAAGGGTTTGAATGCTAAATCGGCTGTACATATAGTTTATAACGCCGTTCTATCTGTTCAAGATACTCAGAACACTTTACAACACTCTGTCCTTGTACCCATTCATACAGCACTCTACTGTCTCTGTACAAGGATTAATCAGAGCTTTATCACATTCATACACCGATGGGACACACATCGGAGGCAATGAAGTGTTCAGTGACTTGCCCAGGGACACTTCGGCATGTGACTGCTGGTGGAATCGAACCCCCAACTCTTGCATTGGAGGACGACTGCTCCAACCACTCAGCCACAGCCGCCCATGAATTCTATAGGACTCTGGTTTCTGGAAAATTTTAAACCCATCCATCCATTATCTTTGCTCGCTTCTTCCTTTTCAGGTCGCGGGGGGGTCACCGGTGTCCATGTCCAGCAGTCACTGTGCAAGAGGCGGGGGACACCCGGACTGTTCACAAGTCCATGACAGGGACGCATAGATACCAACGAGACAAAGAGTCGTTCACTCGCTCACTCACACGTAGGGACAATTTAGCTACCAGTCAGAGTAACATGCATGGTTATGGTCTGTGGGAAGAAACCAGAGTACTCGGCGAAAACCCACGCATGCACAGAGAGAACATGCAAACTCCACCCAGAAAGGCCCCGGGCCAGGATTTGAACCAGCAACTTTCTCACTGTGAAGCAACAGCTCTATCAACAGAGCCACCGTGCCGCCCACATTTTAAACCCATCAGTCGATGTTTAAACTGCCTTCATATCTCACAAGCGTCTTAAAAACTTCCACCCCTCAGCCCTTTGCTCTGATTTACTACACAGCTCTTTTTTTTTTTTTGGGTCTAAATTAATGTTTTCAAAAATAACTGATTGAAATAATTCCTTTAAAGAATCACTAGAGGTGCGCTCCTCTGCAGAGACACTTTCCTCTAATGTGATTGTCCTTTTTTTTTATTTTTTACTCGGGATGTTTTAGTGCTGCGAGCCATGAATCATGTCGGTGAATGAGAAAGGCCATGCAGCGAATAAGAACTTAGAAACATTTGTTGTTGTAGGATAAAACAGAAGAAAACGATGTAGACCACCAACGTTATTCTGCAGTTCTCTGTGTGACCCCCAACAGCAGGTGAGGGCTTGTCGTAACCACTGGAAGCGTGTGAACTTGGACTATCACTGACAGCGTGACCGGCACCGGCTGGCAGAATGCAAGGAATGTACTCCGTCTCCCACTGACCAACAAATGACTTGGAGGCAACTTCTGCGACAGGTGAACACAACTCAAACCTGTTGTCCTGCCAGTGGTTCCCACAAAATGGAGGCTTCCGGAGGCTTCAGGCTTTTTTTTTTTAAGATATCTGAAGTAAACGTGTGCAATTTGGTGTACAAGCTGTAAAAGAAGTGTAAAGAGCACAAAATAATAATAACAATAAAAAGCTGCTGCCAGTTGCTCATTAGGATTGCCATGACAATCACACACCTGTCTGTCACTCTTTGATGGTCACACGCTTGACTTTTTGTGTTTCTTTGATGTTTTATGTGGGAGATTGAACAACTTTAAAAGACCCTTCATTGAAGATTTGATGAGATTATTTTGAGCTAAAATTTAAGTAAATCTATGGAAGCCTGGGTGTTGGCACTCTGCATTCTGATGGGATTCCAAGGAAAGCCAAGTCCTTTAGCGTAAAAGACACAAACAAAACATCCAGATGTGAACACTAGAAGTGTAGTTGCCACTCACCGAGGGGCAGCTGGTGATCGGTACACACTGTTTGGGCCGACACTCGATGTTGCCTTTAATGCACGCACAAAGAGTACAGTTAACAGACGACCACATGTCTCCTTCCTACACAAATAAAAAGACAAGATAAGAACATGAGCGTACAGATGTTATTCTACTGTTCACTTAATCAGATTACATTTTGTCCACTGGTCTACTCGATAGGCCATCGTCCATTAGTTTATCCAGTCTTAATTTATTGTATCTGATTGTTCATACATCAGTTTACCATATGACTCAGTTGGTTCATTTCTGTATTACAAAACTACCATCAACTCATGCACTCGTGGAGATGATTTTTACAATAAAGCATCTGTGTAATCTGCTCAGATGTGGGGAAAAAGTAATTCTTTGTAGAAAATTCTTTATTTATCTGTTCTAAAAACTACACTCATTTGTCTTTTTTTTCAGTATACTTCATTATATTTCCTTTTTGTTCACAAAAGTCCACAGCAACAAGCAAATAAAATATTTTTAAAAGAATTAGCTTAGAAGAAGTGGTGGTTTTAAATTTACAAACGCTTGTTTCTTGTAGAGGTTTTATTTATTGTGCCGCTTCAAATTAAAGATATATGTCTCACTTTTTTAGGGAAAATGACAAAAAGCCTAATGTAAGGACAGATTATGGCATTTTCTGCATGTAATCTGTTTTTTTCTTCTTCTTCTTCTTTCAGCTTCTCCCTTCATCAGGGCTCGTCACAGCGAGCTAATCGCACGAACACTGTCACTGTGTTAACACATTTCAGGATGTGCCACTGATTTATCCACTTGACTTACATTTATTTATTCACTTCCATCATCACATTTCTCTGTCAATTATCCATTCTTTTGTTCAGCATCCAACCTCCCATCCATCCATCCATCCATCCATCCATCCATCCATCCATCCATCCATCCATCCATCCATCCATCCATCCATC
>JARVGV010001153.1:6390923-6404291 GCA_031762435.1 Hypsolebias longignatus | reverse complement strand
AACATAGTTCAGTGATACAAGATATATATGTTGTGCCATTTTATGCAAAGTTCAAACATCATGTCAGTTGACCTTTAACTTATTTGTATATACTGTATATGAATGTTTCTGTTCAGTGCCCTGAGTTCACTTCTGTTGTGACTTGGCTGCTATATAAATAAAGTGAATTGAATCTACCGGCTCTGTTAATGAAGCTAAACTGCATCAAAATAAAGGCGTCAAGTGACAAGCTTCCTTCGCTTGTACTGCTTTAAATACACATGGGTCAGCTAATGGACTGTCTAAGCTGCTCACCTGACTCTGATGGTGCCACTATCATAGGTCATGACCCACAGTAACCAGTTTAATGTCTCTGATCATCCCTTTCAGAGGTGATAAGAAATATCTATGCTTCAGAACTTTAACATCCCAAACAGGCCAATTACGAGCAGGGTTCCTACAGATAATTATGCCAATAAAAATAGAGCAGTCAAAGGTCACAGTGATCTCATTCAATTAACAACAGTAGTGTTTTAAGAAGGAGTGCCTGTGTGAACTGCTGACTTTAAACAAAAGAGAAATAATGATGTGAAACTGTCACACACTGGCATATTTCTCAGAGTTCACAATTTGATGTTGCAAAAAACATAAGAAAAAGAAAGCTGTGGAATAACAAGAAACGGTTAATGACCTAAAACAATTAGAACACACAAGTTTGTTGATTTCATCTTAAAATGTGATATTTATTTTCAATTTATCGGGATTATGGTCATAAAACTAGCTGTAAAAAACACAACGTCAATGAGCTCACGTTTATTTTTCTATACGTAGGATTTATAACAAAAATTTGTGGTCAAATGTGTTATGACTCAATAAAACTAACAAACAAAAATAAAATAAAAAGATCATGAACAAGAGACTGCCTTGGAAACAAAAATACATTTTGTCCACAGCAGCTCCAGCACATTTATGTATTTTCTTCCACAAACACCTACAAAATATGAAATCCAAGTTAAATTTGATTGAATATATTACATCGTACCTAACAGGGTTGAATGTGTATGTTCGGGCAAACATTACAAGTTGCTAAGAAAGCTAAACCTTTTCTTGCTAAAAATTTTAGATAAAATACTTGACTTCAAGAAGCCCTGAATAAAGACAAGTTTGATATGTATTTTTTTTCAGCTATGCATTAATTGTTAATTTATATACACATCTATTATATTTTTGAATCACTTTTTAAAGTTAAGACATTTATTGACAAAAGCTAAGGGAGTTGTGGGACAGAGGTGAAGAAAAGGGTGCAGTCACATACCAGGAATGAATCATATAGATTGTGAAAAGGGAAGGTTTAAGATGGTATGAAAACGAGTCATGAATTAAAATGGTTGGCATTTACTATACTAGGATGTGATTACAAGTTTAAGATAAACTGATGTGAGATTAACTAAAGCTACTGACGCATTTGAGGAAATATGCAAAAGGCGAACCCTTGATAGTTTGACCAAAAATAAATAAATAAATAAAGATGAAGTTGGGAGTGGAGAAGAAAATTATAGTATGGCAGAACACTAGCAGAGGATGGGAAGAGATATGATGACTTTAAAGTGGAAGCAGTCAAAAGAAATATGTATAACTATCATAGCTGTTATTTACGCTACCTTCAGTAAAAAGGTGCAATAAAAGCTTTTAGGTGCAATGTTTGAAATGTTTATGTCCAATCCAATTCAGTTAGTACTGAAAGGCTGTGTCAGTACATGGATGTATAGATCTCATTGAGAGCTATTTGCATAAACATGGATGGATTCAGGCATAAAGCTGCATGAAACAAAAACACGAAGCGGTTTTCAGGACAGTGAATGAAAGATAGAAGGCATCACTGACACATAAATCACTTGTCCGAGCATTGGGGATACAACAGACAAGGTGAAAGCTCTTTCTCTTCAGTAAATGCGGGCTTGTTGTGACCTCTAAAAACAGCTGCTGTTAGAATCAATGCGCATGCGCGGTGAACCGTTTACGACTGCCAAGTTAACAAATAAGCCGCGTTCATTATTTTTTGTTTGTTACCGACATTCAAAATAAATGTTACCCTTTCGAACAGCGCCATTTAATACTGAAGCCAGTGTGGCATTATATTGAAGCTCCTTTCACTCCCACTTCCTGTTTGTTGTCGACCTATGCTAGTTTTCAAGACGCAGTTACCGGTGTGGATTGCAGATAACTCACCATCTCTATGATCTTGGTTTTCTTCCCAGCTCGCTTTTTTTTGGCGACGATGTATTGGGTCAGTACTAAGCCGCCGACCAAAACACAAACGCTGGCGCTGGCCGCAGCTCCGACCTTCACCACAGCCGTCCTGTCCATGACGGTCCACTTGTCTTTCCAGCACTCACCGACCAGCCCGCCGCATGGATATTCCCTTCGTTTTCCTCCGGTCATCGGACGTTGTCTTACTGACGTAAGCACGTAACCAAAGATCGTCTATGTTGAAGAAGAGGAGAAGAAGCGCCAGTTTTTTTGTTTTTGTTTGTTTGTTTGGTTTGTTTGTTTGTGTTTTCAGTTGTTGTTGTTTTTACTTTATTGATCTATTGAACAACAGAACAAAATAACAAATGACAATATGATACATATTATAAACATATAAGAAAATCTTCTGTCATACCTCCTAAGGTCAACATATGCATAAACAAGTTAACACATTATTTAGCACAAATTTAAATTTAAGTAACATTATTAGTATCAGAGAATTAAATAATATAATAAAAGTAAAAGTAAAGTGTAGAACTATTTAACTCTCTACATAACTACTCATATAATTTGTCAGAGGGCTATATTATCTGATCGAGGTGATCAGAAAGCTGTTTTGCTTGTGTTTTTTTAAGCACTGTCTAATGAAAGTTTTAACATCTGGAGTTCTTGTATGAATACAGACCATAATGGCTTAAATTTGCCATATCTGCAATTTGACAGAGCTTATACACCACTACACTCCATCTTGGTCACTCAGGTCTGCTGATCAGCTGCTCCTGGTCATCCCAAAGAGTACGAGGAAGCTTCAAGGAGACAGGGCCTTCTCTGTTAGTGGCCCTAAGTTATGGAATGCTCTGCCTTTGCACATTCGACAGGCCCCCTCACTGTCCATTTTTAAAACCCGTCTGAAAACCCATCTCTACTCATTGGCCTTCAACCCAACTGAGACTTGATTTTACTTCATTTTTATTGGTATTGATTTTATCTGTTTAACTTGTCGTTTTATTGTACAGTATTTTAAATTGAGTTTTTAGTTCACTGTGTGTTAGTTTTGTAGCTCTGTTTTTATGCTTTCTTTTATCTTGTATTTAACTGATGTTCAGCACTTTATTTCAGCTGTGGCTGTGTTAAAGCGCTTTATAAATAAAGCTGATGATGATGATGAATAACTGATAAAGGATTGAAACTTCCTGGGATGAGAGGGAATTATACAAATTCAACTCATAAATATTCTTACTCTGAGCATTCATTCTGCAAATGTAAAAGTCCAACTTTAATCTCTTGCTGTATGCTAAATAATGCAAATGACATTGGGGAAAGCCATGAACTCTGGCTAGTAGTCAATTTCGCCTTTCTATGATGAGATTCCTGCAGTTTCTCAGCAGGTTTCCATCATTTCACTGAAGGTAAGGCTGCTAAAACAACTTTCTTTTTCTCTGCAAGTTAGTTTAGTTAAAATATTGTGGAGAGTAAAAATTTTTACAGCTTGAATGCATCATGTGTAATTTGTAATTGAATTTTCATCTATCCAGAGCGATTCAAGGATTCAAGGTTCTTTATTTGTCGTATACACAGCATGTGGTACATGTGGTGGAACAAAATTGTGTACACAGGGTCCCAGTTACTTCTAACAAAAGTATGAAATGTAGAAGAAAAAAGTAATAAGATCTAAGATATGAACTAAGAAAAATGTTAACTAAAAATACACTAAGCACTAGTAGCATAAAAAAACATTATGCCGAATAGCAGCACAAACATGAGTCTGTGAGCAGATGAGTACAAATGAACACAGCAGCATTAGACTCATGAACATAACAGCCTCAGGGTAGAAGCTGTTCCTAGTGGTTCTACACTTTAACCTCCTGCCTGAGGGGAGCGGGGCTAAATGTGTGTGTGTGCTGGGTGAGTGGGGTCCTTCATGATGCAGGTGGCCCTCTTCCTTTCTAAGTGGTTTTAAACATCTGTTAAGTTCCTGGCAAAAACCAATGTGGGCATGTTCCTCTTTTTAATTTTCTACACCGCCTTACAGTCTAGCTGGTTTTTTTTTTGTTGCTATTTTTCCTTTTAATTACCATTTTATTTTCACTTGTTAACATTTTTTTTATTTTATTTGTATGCATCCTTTATGATTGTCCACTGTTGTCATCACTCTGTTAAAATGCAGGTCTCTCTTGTAAATGAGCCCCCGAGCCTCAATGGGATTAACCTGTATAAATAAAGGTTGAATGAATAGAAACCTCTTGGAACTTAAGTTAAGGAACATTTCCACCATCTGCCATGTTCATTTCAGCCTTCAGTGGTGGTGGTCTTGGTTCCATTGGTGATCACAGGACTGGAAATGAGTGGAGTAAGCTTGTTCATTGATTAAAGCCAGTATCTTTGTCAACAATTTGTTCCAGATTCAAACAACTCTCTTTGTGAATATTTCGTGTTTTTCATTTCTTCCGTTTGCAGTTCCAATTTGGAGATATCATTTCTTTTAAAACAAAGTGTATCGTAGGAATTCGCTACAAACACTTTGCGGTCTATGTGGGAGACGTGAATATTTGTGGCCAGAGGAGAGGAGAGATTATTTATGAACTATCAAGTGAGTGGATTTTTAAATTAGGAAAACATTGTAGTTTTTAAAAAATATATCTTAAAAGTACAATATGTTGACACATTGCTGAAACTTACACCATACTCTGTTTTGCTTGGTTACAGAGAGTTATAATGGTTGTACATTTTCTAAACTCAGGATGAATGAAAAGCCTGAGGTGAACAACTACCTCGATGACTATACGGATCCTTTGACAGGAAAAACTTACAGAAAAGGAGACGACAAAGACATACTGGAGCGGATTATTGATACATTTCAGGAGCACCGAGGGTATGGCTTACTTCACAACAACTGTGAACACCTGGCTACTTATGTGCGTTATGGAGTGAAGGTAGCACTGCAGGTAAGTATTGTGCTTTTTGTTGCCATTTTCTTCTCCAACACACCACTGATCATTTCTCATCACTGATTTAGAGCTTTGTTGCAAAAGTTTTTAAATGACCCTCATTTCATTAAACTTTGCTTCCAAGGAGCCCACCTGGTTATTTTTAATTGGATTTATCACTAGGCTACATGTTGGAAGCTGATGTTTTTCTTTAGACTTGGGCTGTTTTTTCGTTCTATTTGTCTGGTTTTGGTCAATGACAACAAATTAGTGTTTAAAAAAGGAAACTAAATAAATGGAAGATACACGTATTAGGTATAAATTTAATTGTCTAGCACAGATTTTAATATTTTTTATTTTATTATTACCCTTTATTTAACAGGGCAAGTCCCATTAGAATTACAGAACTCTTTTGCAAGGAAGGCTCGAAGGGAATATGTGTTTGAAGGAACCCTGAAGAATAAAAAAAATAAGAAATGAGCTGCATCATCCTTCTAACATGTCTAACAGTTCTTTGGAAATCCACTCATTGGTGCAAAAATACCACTTTATGTCTGTCTCTCTTTTTTCTTTTGTGGATCCAACTAGGAACACAATGAAGGCCACTTGTAACAACGTGTCTAACATCCAATTTAAAATTGTGAAATTTCCATTAGACAACACTGTGCATCCTAAAAGCATTATGTCTGAATCATTTAAAGCAGGGCTGTTCAACTGGCGGCCCTCAGACCACTTCCAGCCCGCGAGTGACTTCAATCTGGCCCACTTCATTAAGATAAATAAATAAAATAAATTTTCTGGGTTTGGCTCCAGTTTAATGCATTTATGATCCAATGCAATAAAATAACAAATTTAAAAGGTAACAGATCACTGTAAACTTTGGTTTATGATTTTTATGGATGGATGTCCAGCCCCCGAGCTGTTGGCTTTCATAAGCTGTGACCCCCTGAGCAGTTTTGTTGAATATCCCTGGTTTAAAGGTCAAATTAAGGTAGCCAAAACAAACAAACCCATTGATATGAAAATGGTCATGTTATGGACTGAAAATGGATAAAGAAGCTAAAGTATAATGAAAACTTTTTTGGATAATAAAACAAAGTGCAGAATACGTGCTCACAATCACTTTAAAAGATTGTAAAAATATTTGGCATCTTGGGAAACGAGCTGAGGAACAACTCTAGACAGACAGTGAAGTTTGCTCATCAGTGGATGCAGTGCAGTGTTGTATTCTTTGATTTAAGCTTTTGAAGACATCAATCCTCTCCTGACACATCTATGTAACTGTTTTGTACATTATTTCTCCCTGAAGCAGACCTCATGAATTCTGACTTCTCACTCACATCAAACTGAAAGAGCTCCCATGATGACTCATACTCTAGCTGTATATTATCTGTCAAACCACAATGTATTTAACATATTTTGTTTTAATTTTACAGCTCAACATGACTTGTGAAGGTTTCATATTTTGCAACGATAAGATAGACGAGAGACATTTATTGAAGTACCTGAGGAATAAATCAAATTGTCCCTATAAAAATGAAGACTTCATCAACATGTTCTGCTGAAGGAACATCAGACGTCAGCCTGTGGAAAGTTTTTGTGTGAACAGTCTGCAGGGAAGGACACAAAGTTTTCAGTCTGTCTTTTAAAAGTAAAAATAAATAAAATAAGCACATTGATTTCTGTTTTTAGGCTTTATGCCAAATTCATTTTTAATACATATCTTGAAGCCTTACATTTTTTTCAGGAAACATCCGGATGAAAATAAAGCACTGGAAATTTCACTGAAAGTGTGTTTGTGTGCATCGGAACAAGAGAACAGCTCTTAAAAAGTTAATATGAAGCATTAAAAAAGCTTTTATTGTCTGATAACAACAGCAGCATCTCAATGCTGTTGGAGCTACAGGTTTTGTAGAGAGAGAGAGCTACTTCTTACAAACAACAAATAAAGTCCTAAAGATTAATTTTGATTCACATCTTGTTTTTTTTCATACACTTTAAATACTAGGCTAATACGCAGTAAACATTGTAGTCTTTAAATAACTCCAACAATCAGCTAAGAGAGCTATAAATATTTAATTACAATAAAGACAATTGTTGTGCTCACTCTTTGAGGAGCTCTAAAGGGTAGCGTGTCTTTAACTGAATCTTATGGAACAAACAAATAACCATTAAATCTAGACAAAGAAACAGTTGCTGTTGATGCTTTATAATTTCTCTTTTGACTCACTGAAGAAGCACGAGATGTTTGTTGTAACATGTCTGATCAAGAACTCCAACCACAGTGAAGTCGTTTTCCTCGACAACTATATCAGTTTGTTCAGAGCAGCTACTCCACAGGTCGGATTCCTTTGGCCGCCTCCATCTTCGTCAGGGTCTCGTCCCACTGGGTGAACTGCTTGGACATCAGGAGCATCTACCAAATAGGCGTTGCATATCAGTGGGTGGAGAGATGACAGCAAGTTTGGGTTGTGATAAGTCAAGTTAGAGGCAGAAAAAAACTGTTAGCCAAAACTCATTTGATTATCATTATTCCAGTACGGGGTATATAATAAAGTGTGAAATAGAGTTTGTGTAAATAAAATGTATTCCTGCAGCATTTCTTTTTTTTGTGTATTGTGCTCGATCTTTTATTGTACTGAATTTTTTAAATGTCATTGTGCATAGTACCGTTTTGTTGTATTCTTCAAACAGCTTCTTCACTTCCTGCGACTGAGTCTCAGTTTGATCCTGTAAGCAAACAAACCTACTAAGTAAAAGCAATAATGATCATTTTAAAGAACAAGTGAGGTAAGACAGAAAAACATAAAGAAAAGGTTACCTGCTGTTTTATGTGATTCTGCGACAGTCGCTGCAGCTTGGTCGCATGTTCAGGTACATCTGTGAACATTGAAGACAGACAACTGAAACAAGCTTGAAGGTAAAAATAAATTAAAAAAGCAGATCCCATTTCATATACAAATCACATTACATGCAGTTATTATAGGTTAAAACAAAGCATTTCTAGCAGATAACAGTAAGCATGTGTTTCTTCTCTGCTGCTTTGGTAAAATAACAGACAAATTAGTTATTGAGATAGTTCAGTTTGATGTGCATGCTTCCATGAGTATCAAACCTCTGATATAAGTGCTGTCCAACAGTGGCTGCAGACTGTTGACCTGCTCCAACAAAGCAGCCTGGGAGACCAAGAATTCTTCCTCTGCGCAGAAACAGACAATAAATATAGTTCATTTATCAAAAATATAGATATAATTATTTATTTTGAGGGTAATAAAGTGAGGATAATAATGTTACACAAATATATTTTTATGAAAACAAGATATTATATCAATTCAGTGTCTCTCAGAGATTCTTGATTGTTATTCGCACCAGATATGGTGCATGTGAAGGAACGATTGTGTACACAGGGTCCCAGTTACATCCAACAATAAAATGTAAAAGAAGAACAGTAATAACATTTAAGATATGAACTAAGAAAAACATCAACTAAAAATACACTAAGCACTAGTAGCATAAAAACATTACTTCGAACAGCAGCACGAACATGAGTCTGTGTGAGCAGATGAACACATCAACATGAAACAGATCAGCAGCAACATTATGTGATTTTTCACAGTGATTATTTAACAGCCTCAGGGTAGAAGCTGTTCCTCAATTTTCAACTACTTTCATCTGCTTTTTGTGTGAAGTTTAACTTTTTCAGCTAATTCCACATATATTTTTTAGCTCATTTCAGCTCATTTCACTTCCTCTTGGTAGTTTAAGCTTCTTTCTGCCTTTTCAACTACATTTTAGCAAGTTTTTGCTCATTTCAGCATTTTAGATGATCTCCTTATTTTTGTGCTCCTTTCTTCTTATTGAAACCTAATTGCATGCATAAATTCAGTTTATGCATTCTTTCTGCTTTCTTCTGCTAAAGTAGGCTTAGTCTTACATTTCAGCTACATTTCACCATGTTTTTTAAAGCTAATTTCAGCAGTTTTTCAGCAAGTTCTTCTACAATAAGCATTCACTGTATTTTTACAGGAATTGCAGTTTCTCTAGTTATCATTTTGTTTGTTGTCATCTGGCACATAGAAACAGGCAAAAACATTTACACTCACATTTTTTCTTTTGGTAACAAGCAATAAAAGTGTGTTAGGATTATACAGCTGTGGATGAAAAGATCATGGAGGAGTCACTACTGGACACAAGAGCTAGTTTTGTGCCCACCAGTTGCTGTCCATATGTGGAGGTTTTGTCAGACGTCATCAGTTCTGAGAGTTCCTGCAGTCAGATTGAGGACTCTGAGGATCCGTTCTTCACACATGGTCCTTGAACTGATTTAGTTTATGCTGACTCACACAGCTCCACCTCGTATAAATCAATCTTCATTTCTTGGATGGGTAAAAAAAAAAAAAAAGTAATTACGATGGTGGTTTGTTGCTTCACACCCAACTCAATGATAAATCTTTACATTTTAAAATCTTTTGAACTCATTTCATCATATGAAATCAGATTTCACTTATCCCTGATGACATGGACTTAGGACAGAAGGGCATCCTCTTCTGCCATAATTTAGATTCTGCAGTTGATACACTTCCTATCATCGCAACATATTGATGGTTTTACCAGTAAGGTCACACTGAGGTAGGGGATCTCTTTTTTAAGATGCCAGTTTTCATAACTGCTGCAGGGATGAGTTGTAGTTTAACACTAGAAAGTTTGTGGAGACATTTTGACGGGGACTACCACATGGACCCTTTTAAACTTTTTGATTTGACAGTACTCTGTGTTGGGGTTCGCTCTCTGCTGCCACTGCACCAAATTTCAGCTTAAAATGGCAAAATATCAATGAGTTAAAGATATTTATTTTTTGATGTTTGATTGTTTGATTTGGATTCAGCTTGTGATGGGAAACATTCTCAGCCATAACCACACTGAACGTCAGCTTTGTATGTGTAAAAGTAGCTGAAGTTGAAGCCATTTAAATAGAGCTTTGGTGGCATTTTGAATTTTTAAAATTTGATTATTTATTGGTGGACAGGTAGCACAACTTGTGTTCCCTCTCAGAGAGCAGGTTACCCTGGTTCAAATCCCAGTACAGGAGCCTTTCTGGGTGGAGTTTGCATGTTCTCTCCGTGCATGTGTGGGTTTTATCCAGGTACTCCAGTTTCATCCCACAGACCAAAAACATGCATGTTAGACTGATTGCTGACAAGTGTCTGTAGAGAGAGAGAGAGAGACCCCGCCTCTCACACAGTGATGGATTGCTGGATGTAACTGGGACCCTGTGTACATAATCTTGTTCCATCACATGTACCACATGTGGTGCTAATGACTCTCTGACTCTGATGTTTATCTTGACAGTGTTCTTTCCCCATACACCCTGCTGGAGACGTGTGTGAGAATACTTCAATGTTGTGATGTTATTTTCCAACAGGCACATATCTTAATGCACCACAAACATGACAAAGTGATATGATAAAATGTGTTTTTAATAATTTAAATAGTGTAAAGGATGTTGCATTTTAGAAGGGGGCATGGTGGTGCAGAGGCTAGAGAAGGCGAGCATGTGATTGGAAGGTCGCTAGTTCAACTGCTCAACCCCTTGAGTGGACAATATCAAAATGTGGGTGGGAAGGTGAAGCCACCCACACCTGCCTCCACCCTCATTTGCCCCACTCTGGGCCCTGAGCAAGGCCCTTAACCCCCACCATCTGCTCCCCTGGGCACCATAGATTACATCTACACAGAGGGCTGTGGTAGCTCGATTGACTGTGGTTGACAAGACAAATGACCAAGTCTTATTTGAGTTAGTTCACTGTGGCAACCCCTGAAGAAGGGAGCAGCTGAAAGTAGAAGAAAAAAAGTTAGTTGCATATTTCAACAAATAAGGAGACAGTGACCTTTAACCTTCGGACCCTAAGCCTAACCCAACCCTGACCCTAAACCTAACCCCCTGACCTTTGACCATAAACCTAATCCTCTGACCTGTGATCTTAAACCAAACCCAACTCTGACCCTAAACCTAACCCAGGACCCCTGGACCCAAACTTAACCCCCTGACCTTTGACCTTAAACCTAACCATCTGACCTTTGACCCTAAACCTAACCCAGGACCCCGGGACCCAAACTTAACCCCCTGACCTTTGACCTTAAACCTAACCATCTGCCCTTTGACCCTAAACCTAACCCAGGACCCCGGGACCCAAACTTAACCCCCTGAACTTTGACCTTAAACATAATCCAGACTGCTAAACCTAACCCAGTGTCCTGACCCTAAAGCTACCCTCTGACCTCTGACCCTAACCCAAAACCAACCCTGACCCTGAACCTAACTCTGTGACCTCTGACCCTAACCCAAACCCAACCCTGACCCTAAAGCTAAACATACATATACATACATTTTATCTATCCTGAGAACCTGACTTAATTTTAATAGATTTTTCTACCTGGATTATTGAACATGCGTCAGGATGAATTGCATATTGTTACCCCCCCCCCCCCACACACACACACACACACAGACACACGCATAAAAAAAACCAAAACAGCAACAGCTAAACAAACCCAAGCACACACACACACACACGAGTCGCCCCCAGCAGTCTCTCTGTCTCGTGCTGCTTGTGAAGCAGCTGTTTGTGTGGTGACTCCTCTGTGGGTGCTTGCTGTGTTTAGACGTCCCATCTGGCGTTTACCACCGAACTGCACTCCAACATTACTCTCAGTGCATTTTCTGTGGTGAAATGACATGCTGAGTCATGTTTTGTTCATTTGGATGTTATCTATTTATTGAGATGCTTTAGCCATCAGCTTATCCAACTTTATTATAATTCTCATAGTTTTGTTCTTTGCTGCTTTTTAAAACAAGTATTTTGATGTTTTCACGTGCACATTTCACTATCTTGATATTTTTATATGTATGGTTCTTGTTTTGTCCTTGAGTGTCAGAAAGGTACCTCTAAATAACAATCTCAGAAGTATGTGAAGAAAATGAGCACTGACAGTATAAAATGGACAACTTTCATGTCACATCTGCAACAAACTGGACTGGTTCTGGTTCTGTCTGTGGCTGAGCTGATGGCCTACAGGGAACAACTCCCACAGCGTCAAAATAAACCATATTGTGATTCATTCACAACCTTCTTGAACTCTAATGTTTTTGGAAATTATTTTAGTGTAAGTCTAAAAATGTGTTAGGCCAATTTAAATTTTGGGAGAATTCAACACAACTGGATGATCAGTAACTCTAAACCCTCTAAAAGAGAGATGTCATTTATTATTCATAATAACCAACCCACTATGTCAAATATTTACCAAGACATTTTTTTGTTGTACACAAATTTATGTAATATTTAATACTTCCAGGTTTTCTTGAATTGCAAATATAAGAATTATATAATCCTGATGCATGCTCAATAATCCAGCCATCCATTCATTTTCTTTACACGTTTCTTCCATTTTGGGTCACGGGGGTCACTGGTGCCCATGTCCAGCCATCAATGTGCGATGGGCGAGGTACACCCTGGACAGGTCTCCAGTCCATCACAGGGACATGTACAGACAAACAAGACAAACAACTCACACCCAGGTACAATTTAGAGTTACCAATCAGCCTAACATACATGTTGTGGGAGGAAACTGGAGTACCCGGAGAAAACCCACACATGCACGGAGAGAACATGCAAACTCAACCCAGAAAGGCCCCTGGACCGAGATTTGAACCAGGGTAACCTGGTTGCTGACAGGCAGCAGCTCTACCAGTTGTGCCACTGTGCTGCCTGCTCAATAATCCAGATAGGAAAATCTAACAAGGTTAAGTCAAGTCCTCTGGATGGGTTCTTCTTGTTGAGACGTTTTGTCTTTTATTCAAAAGACTTTTTTTCATTCATTCAACCTTTATTTAGGCAGGTTAATCTCATTGAGCCTCGAGGACTCATTTACTCATTCTTCAGTTTGAGGAGCTATAATAAACTCAGTCTCAATCCACCAGGTTGCTGGTGGCATCTAGAACAAGCTGTTCAAATGATCAAGGAGGACCATCAGCCTAAGGATGGATCGTTAGCACCCTGATGGTTGTTTGCTATTCACAGAGGGCTGAGTGATACAAGCAATAACATCATTCTAGGAGGGGGACAGTTGAACCTGGAGCCTCCACCTCTGTTTAATGATGGACGGTTTCTTTTCACAAAGATGGTCTCCTTTACTCCTCTCTCAAACCATCGTT
>JARVGV010001153.1:6368403-6390823 GCA_031762435.1 Hypsolebias longignatus | reverse complement strand
TTTTTTCACAGTGATTATTCTGGTTAGATATTCATGAGTCTAACAGCCTCAGGGTAGAAGCTGTTCCTCAGTCTAGTAGGTTTACACTTAATGCTCCTCAACCTCTTTCTAGCTCTTACCAGCAAGAATGAATTCCAGTTTCATTGCGTCAGGAACAGTGATGTGATCAGTGAATTGAGGATCCAGGTACTTCATCAGGTCTTCAACTGAAATAATAAAGGAATATTAATAAAAATTAATAGCAAGCAGTACAGAATAACAGAAGTTCCTGTGGTAACTTGCCACCACTTTCTAAATATCACTTGTAAATAATGTTAATGTTGTCACCTTAATTCACAATGATTTACAACATTACTGATAATGCCTAATAAATGATCAAAGCCCTTAACTTGAATGGCTCAAGTGTGACTTACTCTTCTTGTGAAGGATCTTTACTCTTTCTCTCTTGTTGGCAGTGTTGGTCAAACCTGCTTGAATCCTGGCTAAAGACTCTGCACACTGTTAAAAAAAAAGCATAATCATTAGTTTAAACAATAGTGATTGATTAACAGTGCTATAAAAAACTATTAAAAAAGAACTTTGTGTCTAAGTAGCTTTCTTATAACATATTATACTATACTTACTGTCAGATTAAATGAAAAGTGCACAGTAGGTAACATAATAAAATAAGTTATTAATAACATTTGCTATCAGTATTCAACACTTTGAAATTATAACATCCATTTAAAAAACCTTCAGTTCCTCTTTAAGGTACCGGGTAAATACTTTTGACATCACATGACAACCCCTTTGGCATCAAAACATTTGTTTAACGCAAAGGCCGAATAAAAGTGCAGTAATTCACATCGCAAAGAATGGCACAAGCTCACTACAGAGACATGCATTACACATGTTTTGCACTAATAATGTTTTACTAAGACATTCAATGAATAATTGTGACCCACACAGATAAGTGAATTATTTAAAGAACAAAACTAACAAACAGCTTGAAATAGCTATTGTAACAGTCATTACTTCAAAATGTAATGTTTCCCACTGATTTTGCTAACACACAATCTGAATCCACATTACAGAGCTGTAAACCAAAAGGGCGTCAACTCCCAGCTACAGAACCATAGTCTGCTATGCTAAGTTAAATGTCAAATAACATTTATTTAATTCGTTATAGAAATTATCATTATTAGCGTACCTTGACAGGTTTTCCAAGTTTGTTCTTTCTTTCGCCATATATTCGTTTCTCCAGCGTCTGAAGACGCATTTCAAGGCTGTCCGTGTTCGTTTTTTGGTCCATTCTTGAAGCTACGGATGAGCAGCAGCTTCCGAATAATTTTTAACAGGTCGCACGATGATGACGTCAAGCACCCGGGCCATTTTTTTTGTTTCTTTCTTTCTTTTTTTTTTTTCGATTTAACGCATAAAAATAATTTTAACATTAAATGTAACTTTTCGTGTAATTAACAAGTGTCGGTAATCTTCAAAGAAGACTAAGATATATAAATGTACCCTTCTTTTTTTTTTTGACGTAATGTATGGATGGATGTAATAAAGAGTTACCACAAGGGGTCGCTGTTTTACGAAAACATTTCTGCCGTTTTCCGGTGACAGCTGAGGAAATGACAACCTGACAACAAACCAGCGTTTAGGGCCCCTCTGCCATCAGGCTTCCTACAAAACATCGGGAAAAAAAGTAAGGTTTTCGTACTTATCACTGCATTTTCTTGTTCATAATGAATATCCGTTTAAGGATAATAGTAAGGATACCATGGGAGTATGCACACATTAGTTCAGGAACATGCTCTTTGTTACATTTCACTTGCTAAGTTAGCTTACTTAGCTTGAAGCTAACGTGAGTTTGGAGCCACATTTGCGTACTTTGAGAGGAGAGAAGTTAGTTTGAAAGCCAAGCAGGTAAGTTTCCGCCTTTATGACTTGGTAATAATGGTTCTGACAGTCTGTTATCTGAAAACGCAGGATGGTGAAAGCTGCTGTTGCTCTGTTCACCTCATTGAAGTACATGTATTGTGATACTGATTTAGCTGCCTGTTGTGGTTTGTTTCTGACAGCAGGAAGCTGTTGGACTTTGGACTCAGACCTCATCGTTTGGGGAGTTTATTCTTATGTCCCTCTGGGATCAGCAGCTGCAGCATGGCAGATGACAAGGATGTACTGAGAGACGTTTGGTTCGGCAGGATACCCACCTGCTTCACACTGAACCCGGATGAGATCACAGAGAGAGAGGCGGAACCCTACTATGTAAGTAGTGCAAGTACTGTGATTTATTTTAGGCTAAACTTGAGGTACAGCAACCATTTCAATAGTCTTATGAGGGTCATAAGAATATTACAGATACAAGATATTCCACATAGCATCAGTGTGCAGTCATCAATTTTCTTGAATATCTGCTTATAAGTGGCGAGTATTACTATAAATGTTCACTGGGGAGTGTTTACGTGGCAAGACAGAAGATATTTTGAAGTAATTGTTAGCCTTTTACAGATAATGATTTTTTTTTTTTTTTAATTCTACAAATATGCTTTACTGTTGGTCAAAGATAGGCTGCCATGTTTATTGATGTATTAGAATGGCTTGCACTGGCTCACGTCTGTACACATTTGCATTTTACATGCAAATATAATTTCACCACCACAGGAATTACACCACCACTGTGTTCATACATTCATTTTATAGACACCAAAAAAACTACAAAGAACTGAGAAGTATACTCGAACATAACATAAATGATCCGGGCAAAGACCACTCCAGGCTGTCGGAATCTAAGCTGAATTAATTGCAAGTGCTTTTCAAGCTATAGTACCGTACTCGTGACCAAATAACTATACATCTCCTTGTGAAAATTGTGTTAGTCAAACATTTGTGTTATTTAAATCTAAGAATGAGAACAGCACTAATTTGTGCTGATTTTCTTGATTAAAAGTTCAGAGGCTTGACTGTAATTTTGTATTTGTTTAGGTAATAATGCCTCAATTCATGTAATTTTGACAGCTTCCTCTTCACATCCAATTAAAAAATATGAACTCAATTAATCTGCTGGTTATTTGACATTGATAAAATATGATGGCTCTATTTAGAGGCCTTTTGAGGCTTTTTCAGACAAGCATGCAGACACAGTATGTACAGTAAGTTCATGTGTGCATACATGTCACACTGAGACTTTTTTAATATTGTGTTTCATCCTCTGATCTCTTGACTTTTTTAGCTGCTGCTGCCCAGAGTGAGCTATCTCCCTCTGGTTACAGACAAAGTGAAAAAACACTTTCTCAAAGTGATGAAGGCGGAGGACGTGGAGGAAATGTGGTTTGAGTATGAAGGAACACCGCTGAAATGGTAAGAAAGGAATTGGGTTGTTGGTGTCTGATCAAATACATATTTGCAACGCTTAGTGTCACTATGTAAAAGTCCATCTTCCTTTCCCCAGTTGAACTGCCAGTAGTACTTGAAATACAGACATCAACAATCCAAACCATGCATCTTAGGCTGCTTTTAGGTCTTTTTCAAAAGAGATCTGTGATTTCAATGGGATTTATTTGGTTAAATAAAGGTAAATACTGTAAATAAGCTTAACTAATGGCGCAGGAAGTGGCAATAATATCCAGTTCAGCTAACATTTAACTTAGGAACTCCTGTTCACTAAATTTAGTTAAATACATAAAACAAAATCAGACTAATTTGGGGGTAAACATTCCTGATTTTATCAATATTTTGTGTGAAATTGAAGTGTCAGCATGTAAAAACATGTATCAATGTTGTTTTCCATTCGTCTGAAAAGTGTTTACATTCATTGTCGCTGGCTAAAAGAAATCACTTCTGGTTTGTAGACTCCTGTAAACATGTTCTCAAGAACATAGAAACTACTGCCACCTCTTTGAACATCTGATATTATGGATGAGCTGTGTTTACTATGGTTAACCTGTGTTCTTTTCTTCTTCTCTTCCCAATATTCAACAGCAGAGGCATTTAAAGAAACACGTACTTTTGCCACAAGATGTCCCTATTGCAACACATAATGAGAAATTTTGAGCACAATAAAGCATTGTTTCTGATAATATTGCAGAAAATCAGCTGCTGTTGGTACCATTTTAATAACATTTTGACACGTAAATACCAAAATCAGTGCTTACTGGTTTTATTTTCCTTAATTTCTAGATTGATTTGCTGAAACATAATATTATTAAAAAATATACAATAATCTTTACTTTTTTCTCACCAAGTTTTTGTTTAAATATAAATTGTTACTGTGTATCATAATACTGTATATGATCTTTACCTTGAAGTTGTTCATGTTTACTAGTTTTGACCCAATATGAGCCTTAATGCAATGCTACAAGTTAGTTCGGCTCAATTACTGATCATTTAGAAAAAATATTCAGTGTAAAAAAGACGTTTTAATATATGCATCCAGATTATGGTGAATCAAGAATTTTACAAATAAAATTCCTGCTGACAAACATAGTGGAATAAACTTACTATGAAACTTTTACTGTATTTTTAAAATTCTGAAACGTTAAGTCAACTGCATTAAATGTCTTGAAGAACACCTAAATTATTGTTCAAATAATTACTTGTCTTTTATAGTATTGTTTAAAAATATATTTTAAAAGTAGATTGACGTGTAAAAACTTGGGTTGTTCCCTCAGTGACAAAAAAGCAAGTACTGTAATATATTGTGGGTGTGTTAAAAATGATTTTGAATATTAGAAGTATAGTTTCACTGTGATGTTGAGCTTAATGCACTCACAAAATGTTTTTAATTATTATTATTTTTTAAGGCATTATCCAATTGGAGTTCTGTTTGATCTCCATGCCTCTAATACAGTCCTACCCTGGAGCATCACTGTGCATTTTAAGGTAAGAGCCCATCACAAGATGTCTACAAATACAGAGAGGTCTCAGCACCTCAACCACATGTATGAATAGGCAGCACACTGAGCATCCAGCCATAACATTATAACCACTGACAGATAAAAGGACTTAGCTTATTACATCCTGGCATTTGTTGAGGTGAGTGGACATCTGCCACCCACCTGAACAATTTTGCTTCTCACATCGTGCCGTCTCTCTTCAGTAGTAGCAAACTGCCTTTAGCAAGACCTTTTTTTTTTCTTTCTTAAAAAAGAGCTCAGCAAACAGATCCACATAACCTACAGAACCATGTACCTGATCCAGGCATGTGCACTCAACATTAAACCCCTTAAGCAAATTTAGATGAGTGTTCATAATGTTATGGCTGATAGTTGTGTAAGTGTGGACCCTTTGCTATTTTTACTGATTTTGTTCAGTCTTTGGTCTCAAAACTGTTTTCTGCAGTAGCAAAATTGCGAAGAATGAGGAGTTTTTAGCAGCTAAATAATCAGAAAGTTTTCTAAGTGTTTATAGATAACACAAAGGAAAATTAATTTAAAATATAATACAATTATAAGGTTTTTTTCCACAAGTGTAATTGCACAGATTCGAGGTTGCATGATGCTCCGGCAGTCTGAATTTGCCTTTGAACAGAATCTATAAGATCAACTGATTGTCCAGGTGACCTGACTGAGCATTATTGGATTTGGTACCTGGATGATTGAGCATGAACTTTGACGATTGCTGATTTGTTTTACTGTTTGTGTAAATGAATTATCATGTGTTTTATGCACAGTTTTGTCAAAAGTTAAGAGCAAAAACCTTCAACAAAAAAGTGTGTATGTGAACGTTCGGTAGAGTTTTCCAGATCGGGACCTTCTTCGCTGCACGTCAAGCTCCATAGTCGAGGCTCACTTCATGTCCAGCATCAAGGAGGCGGACACCTTGAAGCACAAGGGTCAAGTTGTGAACGACATGCAGAAGAAAGACCACAAACAGCTGTGGATGGGCCTGCAGAATGGTGAGCTGCACATGGACAGATATGAGCATTTTAATAAAAATAGACCGCAGGCAGCTGGTGAGGAAGTGACTTCCAATCTTACTGTCATACGTCAACTGATTAATGCAAAGATCCACATGTGCGCTATTCCTGCGACTCATCCACCTACACACATGATGCACACGCACAAAAATGTGATATGTTCTGGATTTTATCAGCAGGAACACACATTTTTATTTATTTATTGTTTGGTGTGTCACAAACACAACAAATGCTTCCAGATAAGTTCGCAGACGTTCATACGTCCAGTTTGTACACTGTGATTGTAATAACTTTTCCCACTAAAACCAGTCCCCCGCTCATTTCTGCCTCATCTGTGCTGACAGGTTCATTTCGGAAAGGATGGTGACTGTGATGTTTGTGTGGGTGAAGTTGGGGCGGCTGAGTTAAAGCACCGAAGGCTTGTGTTGTGGGCGATGCTGCAGGGTGTGATGCTTCCCTGTGTTTATTTTTTTTGTGTTTATGTTTGTCGTTGATCAACAGAACCACAGCGTTAGTCATGAGTTTCATCTGGTCACTTTAATCCACCAAGGCAGCGCAGCATATTTTTCACCCACTCATGATTGGCTGTCCTCTGTAGCAGTCAGCTCAAACCGTTTCACCTTTTTTCATCTGTAATTCCAGCTCACTACCTCATTTTGAGGTACCGTATTTTTCAGACTATAAGGCGCACTTAAAATCCTTTAATTTTTCCGATGCGCCTTATGTATTAATTCTGGTTATGCTCACTGACCTAGAACTGATTTTATGTCGTTATTGTGAATGAGTTGAATAAAGTTCGACTTATCTGACTGTTTTGTTTCACTTAATGCGTCTTATAATCTGAACAATACGGTAATAAGGTGTTTTTCTCCCACACCAGTCATGCTTGCTCAAAATTTCCTCAAGCCTAATAATGATCAGGATCATGGTAATCAATATTTGCGAATATATCCCTTCATGTTTATTTAAACCATTTTAATTACCAAATACAGAAGTAAAACAGTAGAGATCGTTGTTTTAAAGACTGACAACAATCATGTTAAAAAAAACACATTTCCTTCTCTTATAAGTTGCACCAGCGTATGGATTTTATTTAAATATCAACAGCATCCTTAAATAAGTGAAAACTGCACAACTTTGACTTTTTGGTATCTATTCATAAAATACAGAGAGGTGGAAAACAAAACTAAGACCTTAACTTAAAGGACTACATATGGCCTTTCGCCTTTTATAACAAACTTATAACATTATTCAGAAAAGGGGCGTGGTTAATACTGTTTTGGTCAAATTTTATAAATGATATTTTGCACAAGCTCAAGAGTTTGCAAGATGTTAATGTGCTCAGAGAGTTTATTGAATACTTCTCTACTACCACACCAAATTTGAGCTCAACATTTGTAATGTTCACAGAGTCATTTTTATGTTTGATAGTATTTGTTAGTTGTGGTGACCATCTTTATTTGGTGCGACTCCAAAAGTTAATCAGCTGTAGATGTACATACTATGATTACCATACTTGCCGCTGTCGTGCCGCCGTATAAGCCGCATCAGTCCAAATACGTCTAATAAAGTGGAAAAAACATAAATACATGCTTTGCCGTATTAGTCACATCTATTATACGTCATATTACGCGTTTGATATGTGTCACCGCTGACAACCCGGAAACGTGGGCCGGTTCTGTGCCAAAAATCAATTGGCTACCAAATGGAGGCCGTGGAAGCATTCACGGGAGGACTTTAACAAGAATTTAACAAGATTAACACTTAAAAGCAATTATTTGTTTGCTAGAAGTTATAGCAAATGTGTGTCTCAGTCTAACTTTTCCTTAATAAATGCACTTTGACGCTCCGATCGGCTGAATTTCAAAAATATGTTTGTGGCTGCGGGAGCGCACAGAGGAAGGACTCGCTGTGCATTTCTTTGAAATTTGCCAAGATAACCACCTAAAAACAATTATTAGTTTGCTTGACATTATCGTAAAGGTGTGTCTCAGTTGACATTTCCCTTAATAAATGCACTTTAATGGTCAAATCAGCTGCGTTTCGTCTATGTGGCGAAATGCAGCTGATATGATGTTTGCTCCAAGAGTTCCAGAGCGAGACGAAGGTAGCTTGGTATGGCAAGCCAAGTGTCTCATTAATAGCCACTTTTACATATTAATGAGACACTTGGCTTGCCATATGACTCTGGGGCCCTCTAGTGGCTGAAAATGGTAATGTTCAATATTTTCCATGTCAGAATGAATGAAATTGTCAGATCTTAGCCAAAAATTGGGTTTTAAATATGGAAAGGACAAAAAGAATAATAATAAAAAAAAAACCATAAATAAGTCGCTTCACTGTATAAGTTGCAGGCATGCTCATTTATGCAAAAAGGTGTGAGTTATACAGCGAAAAGTACGGTACTAAGGGTTTCATTAAAATCCGTTTAGTGATTCACAATATATTTTGCTAACAGACAGAGGTGACACCAATCGTTATGTTAACAGTAAACAAAAGCATCATGTTGTACAAACATGTACCACAAAACCTTAACTTCCTAGGACCTGCCATCCGCATATGCAAGAGTTCGGGTCTTAAGAGGTTGATGCAAAATTAAGTTTAAGAATATTGAACTTGAAATTGACTAATACGATGTTTTTTACACTGTTCTGAAAAGTTAGTTTATGGCATTCGTCTTACGAGTTAAAAAAAAATAATTTTTTTACTAATCCCTAAAGAGCGAGTTGGCCTCGCACACGAAAGTGAAAGATGAAACTTCGTCTTTGCTAAAACTTTCATTTCCAAAAGAGTGTGGAAACAAAGAGCGCTCAAACGTTCACCCAAGAGGGAGACGAGAGGCTTCATGCGGAGGCCGTGGAACCAGTGCACGCTTAACTGACACACTCGTCAACCGAAACACGAGCAGAAAGCTTCACCTGGTTAAATCCACAGTTAACTGAATTGTCAACTTTTAGGTTTCTCAGCCTCAATTTAATCTTAAAATACATAAAAAACAGGAAATATATAAATAGATGAACTTTCTTTTATTTGGGGGCATTTAAAGCCAGTTTTATTTTATTACACAAATTAATTTGCATACATATTCTGGCCTGCTGCTGTTTTTCAGAACACATAGTTGATTATTTTATTGCAATTTGACCTGCATTAACTATGAGAGACACTGGTTTGAATCCTCTTTAAGACTAAATCAGAATAAATATTTTCAGTTTTAAAAACTATACAAGAACCATGAAATTATAAAGTTGAAGTAATTACTGTTAATGGACCAGTTACATATTACTGTAAATCACTGTGACAATTTTTTTTCCTTATTCTGAACCTTTGATAATGTTTTCATTGCTTATTAAATGTTTGTTAAGATGTGGGAACTTCATACTTTTTGTCATATCATTTGTTCCTCTTTCATTATATTTAATGCAGTTTTATTTAGGGAAATTTAACCATTAGTGTATGTAATTATTGTACCAACATCAGATTAATGGAACTTTGCATACAATTCATAGCTATAGTTGATAGAACTCTGTCATTTTAAAAATTCAAACACAAGAACATTCAACATATTAAAGTTTAAAAAAATATGTTGATTAGTTGGGTAAAATGTTTTAAATTGACCAAAAGACAAGTGTTTCTCTCAGAAATACAAACATTTTCAAACAAGAAATGTGTCCAGTAATTGTCTAAATTTACAGTTGCTGATCCGTGTGTGTGTGTGTGTGTGTGTGTGTGTGTGTGTGTGTGTGTGTGTGTGTGTGTGTGTGTGTGTGTGTGTGTGTGTGTTTGTGTTTTAAGATAAGTTTGACCAGTTCTGGGCCATGAACAGGAAGCTGATGGAATATTCCACAGAGGATGGAGGCTTCAGATACATCCCCTTCAGGATATATACGGTAACTCACTCATACTTTAGTACAAAGTTAAGGCTACGGAGGTTGAAACGTTTCTATAAAAAAAGAAACCGTCCAGATGACCCGACTGAGAATTGTTGGATTTGGTACCTGGATTATTGAGCATGAACTTTCTTGTTAAGGTTTACTCTTTTCTGCCAGTAGGTGGTGCCAGAGGGCTGTGTTTGTTAGCCACAGTGTCCTAATCACCTACTATTTAATGATTTACTTTGCATCATAAAGTAGTCTACTGGATGAGTTACCAGCAGTTTTAATCCTCAAATGATCAGTTTATCAGTTTTAAAACAATATATTAGTTTATTAAACCCAGTTAAAGACTCTACTGAATGTGTTTGCCTTCTCTCTGAAGTCCTACATGTTCTGTAGAATAAAATGTTACATCATCTCTGAGTTTTCCAGTTGTACTTTTTAGGACTTCTACTTAACACATCCATTCTTTTAGTGAGCAAGATCGGTCTTGTTTTATGATCCTTACAAACAGCCTGCAGTTTTTTCTATGGTATCCTAGTACCCGCCTTTGACCGTATACGAGTACGTAACGCCAACGTACAGGAAGGTGTTTTTTTTTCTACTCTTGTGTTCCCTCCCTAGAATACATGACATAATTAATATAACAGAGAACTTTCATTATTCTTGCTTAATAACCGAACTAAACATGCTTTAACGTGTTCTTATGACCTTCAATATATAATTAGTATCAAAATAAGAAAGGCCTGTCTCATCACAGACACGTGGGATTTCCGTTTGCCTGGGAGTTTTTGAAGGGAATGCGTTTGCTCATGCACATTTGATATCGACGACAAACGAGGCTGTGAGCAAATTCATTGCTCTAAGACAAGCTGGTGGGCGATCCTCAGGGTGCAGTCTGGGATACGTTGACACAAGCAGACATGCTGCTCCAGCTTGGGTGTTTCCAGCAAGCCTCTGTAGTTTTATCCTGACTCAGGTAAAAAGCCCCTTTGGAAAAAAAAAAAAAAAAAACTCATGCTGAAAGAAAGACAGAGGAAAAAAAAAAAGGATGACGGGATGAATGAGGCTGATTCTTGACTGGAAAACATTAGCCAGCAGCAATCCAGACAGCAGGAAAAATGCTCTTTGAGTCAAGTGTTGAGCAAATCAGAAGTGGCTAGAAAAGGGTCGAAAATTATTGTCAGCACTTCCAAGAACCTGTAACAAACGTAGTGTCACAAAGTTTAAATAAAATCTGTCCAAAATTCAAATAGCCAAAGCTCAGTTTGGAATTGGTTTAATAATTTAATAATAAAATTGTGTCCCTAGATCAGGGGTCTGCAGCCTGCGACTCTTTGGTCCCTCTGCAGCATCTCTTTCAAGCTTTGACCAAAACTAACAAAAAAACTGAATTTTATTAGTTGTTATACAAACAACTACAACAAAATGCTAGTTTTAGCTGTTTTCTTGTCATTTCTTTTGCAGATATGCAAATACTGGAACAAGAGGTCAAACATACTCACTTTAACTTTATGCTTTATGTCTATACTGTACTTCAATAGTTTTTCCACAATTAAAAAAAAAAAATCACATAAGTCGGCATAGTTCAGGTTTTTTTTTGTTTGTTTTTTTTACTCCACCCCCTTACCCCTTACAAGAATCTGGTCTTTTCACATTTGTCTTAAATTGTAAAATTATCAATAAATATTAAAAATCATTACATATTTTTAACTTTTAATGTCACCCCTGTAGCCACAAAAGATCCCTCCAACAAACCGACAGTGGCCCATGAGCCACCAGTTGATAATAACAGTTGTAGCAGGTTTTTGTGGCTCTGGACACTTTGAATTCAGTGAACATAAAAATGGCTCTTTTGATCTTAAAGCTTGCAGATTCAGATCCATCCATCCATTATCTTTTACCGGCTTCTTCCTTTTCATGTCACTAGGGTCAGTGGTGCCCGTGTCCATCTGTCACTGTGCGAAAAGTGGGGTACACCCATGACTGGTCTCCAGTCCATCAGGGACACATAGAGACAAATGAGACAATACCATTCACTCTCTCTCTCTCACACCTAGGGGCAATGTAAAGTCACCAATCAACATAACATGCAATGTTTTGGTCTGTGGGAGGAAACAGGAGTACCTGGAGAAAACCCACGCATGCACAGAGAGAATGTGCAAACTCCACCCAGAAAGGCCTCGGGTCAGGATTTGAACCGGCGATCTTCTCGCAGTATCTCTCTATCAACTGCGCCACCGTTCCAACTTGACCCTAGATTGTTAAAAAGAATTAAGAACTGAAAGCATGCTGGAAACATGAAACCTGTTATTATCACGGAGTGATACCGTATATTCTGGAGTATCAGTCACATCAGTTAATAAAAGCATCATGAAGAGGAAAAAAAACATATAAGTCACATTTATTATGCATTTATTTAATGGTCAAAACAGCTTCATTTCACCTGGGCGGTGCGGCGCCATTCTTCCAATCATCCATCGTGGCCAGAGCCGCAAGCTCGCCAGCGTTCCTCCGCCTGCACCAGCTGAGTGAAGCGAGCGTGCACGGGAGAACTTGCTGTTGCAGTTCTTCCCACATTAAAGCATCAGTTAAAAATTGCGTTGTGAATATGGAAAAGAAAAATGTACCTAAGTTGCTTTGGCGTATAAGTTGCAGGATTGACAAATCTATGCAAAAAAAACCTGCGACTTATTCGCTGGAAACTACGATATATATATTTCTATACCGTACTTTTCATTTTATATGCGTTCAAATGAATGCTTATTGTTGTGCGTATCTCATTTAAGTTTTTTGTTTAAAACAGGTCTCTCTTGTAAACGAGTCCTCGTGACTCAACGAGACAAACCTGTAAAAATAAAGGTTGAACGAATGAATAATTATTATGAACCAGGTCATTTTTTTTAGCCCTATGAAGACATAAAAAAATTAACTGAGATGGTGACGTATGGTCAGAATGAAAGAGATTTAGCCTTAAATGCGGTAAGTGTCATCTCATGGAACGAAAATACAGTTTTAGATGTTTAGAAACGAAAAGGACGTCTATCTAATAAGTTGCTAGAACTAACTTTCCCACCAAGCTTTTTTTTTTTTTTTTTTTTTTTCCTGTCACCAGATCTGCTTTGACTGCTGGTAATTTCCCAGCGCGATGATTTAAGGCGTACAGAGTTTTAATACAACCTGCAAGGTTCCACATATGGTTGAGTTTATATTCTGCACAACCATGGGGGGATAAACAACTGTCCATCAGTGTCGACACTCAACTTTTTTTTTTTTTTAAATAACTTAATGCCTTTGTTTTTACTTTCAGATCTTTGGCACATACATAAACTATTTTACACTTTGACAAAAAAACATTCTTGTTTTCTGTAATAAAACGCAGCTCTTTAAAGTGGCAGACTGAAGCACGCACTCAGACAAGACAAACCACCCTCTCAGGCATACACTTGTTGTAGCAGTGAAGCCAACTGCTGGTGGGGAGAATAAACCGAGACCATTCCAGCTTTAGGCCATGTTCATGGCTTAATTGAAAGTTTCTGTGGTCGTTTATGAGCTGTGTTGGTTTCATGACAATTGCAGCATCAAAGCCTGTCACAGCTTCATTGCGTGATTTTCAAAGACTGAATAACGTTAGCCTAATTCATAAAAAAGAACATTTTGTGGAAACTGTTGTTTTAATCGTACAAACTGCTAAATATTTACAACCCTGAAAGCTGAGTGGAGTCTGGAGTGTGAACTTAATCGATCCATCATGATCAGAAACGTCTTTATAGGGCTTGTTTTCTGCAGTGCTTGGCAAATACTGCGACAAACTGATTATGGGCTCGAGCTTGGTTTGCACAAACAGGAAGTAAACACATTATTTAGACGTTAAAGTGATGTCGTTTCTTTTAACAGCCAAGTTACTTTAGCAAAGCTCAGGCAGTTGTTTATTAGTCTTTGTGTTTACATTTGATTTTGTTAACGCAACAGTTTGTTTACTGCCTGTCTATTAATCCTAAGGTCTGTGTTTTATTGCATCATTTGTATTCCACTAAGCCTATGAGCACGATCCTAACACTGATTTTAAACATGAAAAAGAAAGTGACGTGAACAAAATTGATTTCAGTCTATTGGTCATGGTCCACACCTCATGAACTTTGGTCATGAGGTGTGGACATAATGTTTTGTCAACAACAGCCGAAAATCCCACACGGTAAACTTGGCTTTAGTGGCACTTTTAGTATGTCTAGAGTCCCATAATCTCTTAATGCGCTTAAAACATCCCATTAAAAAATGAAAGTGGCCCTCTCAAGTATAAAATACAGTCCCTCGTTTATCGCGGGGGATCCATATCCTGTAGACCCACGATAAGTGGAAAAACCGCAAAGTAGGAATAGTAGTACAAGTAGTAAGTAGTACCGTAGTTTATTTTAGTATTATATATTAGGGCTGGACGATATGGCCAAAACTTTTATCACAATATATTTCTTAATATTTCTTAATTTCAGTCGATAATCTATAATTCGATATTGATATACACAATATAAAAGCCTCAGAAAAACTGTACAAACTGTACAAATAAATTATTGTTCACCTTTTATTTGTATGTAGCCTTCAAAAAAATTTGAAATCATCGTCAAACATAAAACTCCCAACTTTGTCAGTATTAATAGTTTTAACTTTAAACAACAACATAACCTAACTTCTGCGTTTGTTGCTCTTTTGATACAGCTGGGGGTGTTGTTTCAGGGACACGTTGGCTCAGACTTTTATTGTGCTTCATCTTCTGAATCTCAGCAGATTCTGTCGAGTGGAAACGTGGAACAAGTTCGATGTGTTCCCACCACTCGTTGGAACGACTCTCCGGCACATTTTGCAACACACTGCCTGAAACCTGCAGTTTATCAGATCATAGATAGCCGAACCATTTCCGCACCTCCGAATTAGTCTTTCCTCTCATCAATTGTGTCATCTTCTTTCGCTTCACTTGTGAAAGCTTGTTCAGTCACATTGTGATGGTCATGGGAACTCATTTTGAAGTGAAAACACCGCGCTTAGCCTAGCCTAGCCTAGCCTAGCCTAGCCTGCTACCTACCACTGACTCCTTCTGGATCCGAGTGTACGTCAACACACACTGTTGCTGCTTTTTCTGTTCAGGGTGAAATGGCCGCTGAACAGAAAAAGAAATGCATCAATGAAATGTTGTAATCATATCGTAATGTATATTGAATTATCAAAAATATGCTTAAAACTCATATCACAGTTATTGAATAAAAGTATGTGCGATATATATCTCAATATCGAATTATTGTCCAGACAAAGTTTCTAAACTCTAAACGCTCTAAAAGAGCACAGAATGTCATGAACTCATCTCTCTGCCTCGGCTGCACCCTGCCAGCGCTGTTGGCCACACCCACTTCTCCGCTGCAGAGCGGAGATACGACACGCTGCAGGAGGAAGCTTTTTCTGCAGCTTGGGCTGCACACAGGTGCTAAATAATTTAATATAATTTATTATAAATAAAAATTCCATGCTGATCGTGCGGCTCATCCATCAATCAGCCAGTGGCGTGTCATGTCCAATCTTACGTTGAAAAACCGCGATAGAGCAAGTCCGCGAAAAACGAACCCCGAAGTAGCGAAGGACTTATGTATAATATAAAATATGCTTTTTGTGATGGAAAAAGTTTCTTTAGTTAGGCTCTAGTTGTAATAGAAATGTTGAGCTAAGAACTTAAATGTGTTTGACAGATTTACTTTTTTATTGTAACGTTTTGATTATAGACAATATTTTTGCTGCTATACACGCACATCGAAAAGTTTTAAAACAAAGGAGAAGTTACTTTGGTTGATTTATTAGCAAAATGCCTTCCATTGGAGAAAAACATCCTCCACCCCTTCATCCTCTCACAAAGACAGACACAAACACGCCCAAGGTCCTTTAGAAACAGATTGTTGTAGTTAGTATAAATAACATGTGATGTATTTGATTTGACAGAATTAATGATAACTATCAGTCCAAATAACAGAGGGCTCGTTTCCGTCTGGCCTCCTCTCCTGATGGAGACGGCAGGACTTTATTAGACAACACATTTAGGTGCGTGCGTGCAAGTGTGCCTGTTATCACTGTATTGTATTATAGCATGAGTTGTCACAAATGCACACTTAATAATTAAACTACTGTAAAAAGGCATGGGATATTATAGGTCAACATAAGGTTTGTGTAGTTTGCCTTCCCTCCTAAATAATAATAAACATAACCAAAACAAATAAAACAATACAGATAAGGTATATAAGTATATGCAAATGTATATTGGGAATCAGTGATTTATTTGTTTGTTGTTGGCATTTCCATTTAATCGTCATTGCGCTTGTGTGTGTGTGTGTGTGTGTTGGGTTTCCAGTGTTTATTCCCATTCTGACAGTTAAGCCAAACTGTGATTTGAAGAGTCAGAGGGGGCAGCTGTCTCACTGCATGGAAAGTGTTAATTGCTATCCTTCCTTTAAAGACTGTTTGCATTGTTGCTGGACAGGTATTTCTTTCTGTTCCCGCTCTCTGGCTCAGCCCTTACTCACAAATCCACTGTACAAGAGCTGGTATTCCACCCTCGGTCACTTCTGTTGTGGTGCTTTGAAGCATACATGTTTATTGCCTCCAAGATATCTTGTAATGACTGACAGAATTAGGAGGATGTGGTGACTAAACAGACAATTACAAAACATGGGAATGCTGGAAACAGTTGTAAGTAATATTGCCTGAGGCAACAGGTGATGTGTTTGTTGGGCTGTGGAGAATGACCTTGTTGCACTTACAGTAAGGCTTTAGTTACGAGTTTTGTTGTGACTGGCACATTATGTCCATGCAGCTGATTGTTGGCCACATTTACTTTTTAAGCAGCACTGCTGAGAAATAACTAATTCTGATTATAAATGGAATGTGTCAATTAAAATGATCTGCTACATGTAATAAACCTTTTGGATGGAGTGCATGGAGAAAAGTTTCAGGAGTGATTTGCGACAAAAAGGTGCCAGCAAAGGTCAAAGGAAAAGTTTATGACAGTGGTGAGACCAGCTGTGTTGTGTGGTCTGGAGACAGTGGCACTGATAAAACGACAGGAGAAAGAACTGGAAGTGACATAAATGAAGATGTTGATGTTCTTCTTAGGAGAAACAAGGATGGATAAGATCAGGAATGAGATCATGAGAGATACAGCACAAGTTGAACAACTGGGAGATCAAGTTAGAGAGACCAGACTGAGATGGTTTGGACGTGGCTAGATGAGGGACAGTGGGTATATTAGTAGAAGGATGTTAGAAATGCAGCTGCCAGGAAAAAGCCAAAGAGGAAGACTGATATGGATGAAGTTAGAGAGAACATGGAGGTAGTTGGAGTGAGGACAAAGGATGCACAGGACAGATGGAGGAGGATGACTCGCTGTGGTGATCCCTGAAGAGGGAAAAGCCCAAAGAAAAAGAAGAAGTCAAATACATGTGTGCAATTTCTGTTTGGAACAAATTATGACTGACTGAATGTTTGAACATTTTTTTCCAGAAGAAAAAGGTAAAACAAAAATGGTTCAAAATTCAGACTGAAACTTCGGTAATAGAAGAAGTTGTTCTTAAAGTTTAGAAAAGATCCCCATCAATATTCATTTTTCATGTTTATCCAAATCCTAAAGGTCAAACTCATCCTTTTTTGACAATGCATGGACTCATGAGATGCAGAACCCACAACACCATTTAAGCAGTCTTTCATAAAATATTAATTTTGGCTAAAATCAAGCAAATGTTTGAAACAGAAAACTCTTTTTAAAAGGTATTTGAGGTCAGTATTCTAACATAGAAGTTATGGGCTGCGGTAGTTCTGTGGTCAGTGTAATCCTGAAGTTGCAGGTTTGAGCCCAGGTTCTATCAGGATGGGCATCAGGCATAAAACAATTGCTAAATCTTTCATGTGAGTTTGCTCGATTTGTCGATCCCCGCAGGAGGGAGCAAATGAAAGAGATAAAACAACAACACATTCTAACATAGAAACTTTTTCATTCAACCTTTATTTAGACATCACATTGAGCCTCGTGGACTCATTTACTTTGTACAAGTGAGACCTGTTTAGATAGTTCACATGAGGGAAGGTTATAGCACTGCGCAGTCCAGAGACCCCCCCCCCCTCCCCACAAGCCATAGTCCTGATAAGAGGTATTTCTTTATCAGCCAGCTCCATTGAGCTCTGTCACAGATCCATGGGATGACTGCTGGTCCATGCCTGAGAGTATTCCCCAATAAGCTAGTTATTCAAGGTGATGTTTAAATGATAAAAGCATCTGCCATTCATTCTTGTGCAAGTCTGAACTTTATTTTGGAATGTTATTGGAAAATATACATCACTCCTGTGGTGTATTCAGATGGTTTAAGATGTTTATGTGCGTGTTTTATTGTCAATATTTTCCCCACAAAAATTAATTGCACTTGAGGTGGCTCTGTTGGTAGAGCTGCTGCCTCTCAGTGAGAAGGTTGCCAGATTGAATCCTGGTCGGGGACCTTTCTGGGTGGAGTTTGATTTTTTTCTCTGTACGTCCCTTGGTTTTCTTCGAGTACTCCAGTTTCCTCCCACAGACTAAAAACATGCATGTTAGGCTGATTGGTAACTCTAAATTGTCCCTAAGGTGTGAGTGAGAGAGTGAATAGTTGTTTGTCTCTGTGTGTCCCTGTGATGAACTTGTGACCTGTCCAGGGTGTCCCCTGCCTCTCACACAGTGACTGCTGGATTAGGGCACCAGTGACCAGGAAGAAGCGGGTAAAGATAATTGATGGATGATCTCTGACTTCAGTGGAAATGGTTTCTCCCACCTCCCTCAGTTTTTGCAAACACATACGAGTTGACAGTGCTTTATCTTTGACAAGTGTTTGGTCTTCAATTAGGCAGATTGATTCCCCTCTATCAATTTGAAGCCATCTTGAGTTCCGCCGCGCTTTTCCATCAGCGAGAGCAGGCCATATCTTTTCTCCTAAATCCTAATGACACCTCACTCTCTTTGTGTTGCCATGTGCTGCTGTGCCAGCTAAGGTGTCACACCAACTGAAAAGAAAGTGTCTTCATCCAAACAGTATCATACTTCTCTTCTTAGGGATCAATGGCGCCTTCTTTGTATGCCAACTGACTCAATAATTTAAGACTGCCTATTTAAAAATGTAATGGAGTAGCTGTCACTTAGCGCACTCTCTCTGCTTTGGCTCTCGGTGCTGATCCCGCACGAAAGGCCGAGCTTCCTGTCAGTGACTCAATCTTTCTGTGTAACCTGAGCGCAGCCTTCGCACCTCCACTGCCACCTTCATTTTGCTAGTTTGCGCCTGACTCTGTGGTGTGTAGTTACCACTCAGTTACTTGATCCTGGTCCCTGCCGGTTTCCTTTTCACAGCTCCATGATTAGGCCCTATAGTGTGTCAAACTCTCTGTTTGACACCTCAGGTTGGGTATCAGACTTCAGCATCTCTGTTTCTGGGAAGATAGTTCTTTTATTGTCTGCTAATTCTCTGAATTGAGAGCAAGTTAATTTATATCCATGTACTACTACTTTATTAAAAAAAAGAGAATATTTTCAGTTAAATACACACTGATTTTAGTTAAATCAGCTGGCATGGGTTGAAGTATGTTAAGTTGATTAACCAAATAGCATGCAGCTTGTTGCCACCTGTTGCCAGCTATTGGATAGTATCCAGTTCCCAGCACTCTTTTGATTCCATGAAGACACGGGTCAGTTGGTGACAACCACTAAATTTTTTAACTCGACCCTGAAGTGATAGCAGGACTGATATTTACAAAGAGCATCTCAGCTGATGTGTCAGAATCAGATTCTGGAACTTCTTTAACAGAAGAATACAGCAAACCAAGAAAACATGGCTAACGAATAGAACAAATACTTTTTTGATGTAACTGAGCTGGAATGTGTTCTGTTGAAGCTGTCGGTAGAAGTGAGGCGGAAGTGATGTGTTTTGTTTGGATTTTGGTTTTGATATTGTGGCATTAATACTTTAAAAGAAGGCTGTGTGTCTTTTTTTTTGTTTTTTTTTGCATATGACATTGTCAATGTTCATCCATCCATGATCTTTTATTAGAGCCGAATGATTTTGGAAAATATTCTAATTGCAATTTTTTTTAACCTCAATATTGCGATTGGGATTTAATATGCAATTATTTTTCAATGTCTTCTTCTCATGTATTTTTCAACAAACCCAAGCAATAAATCAATCTGTTTCAACTGCAAAAAAACCTCCACTGTTTACAACTCGGTTTCTACATTTTAATTTTTTTTATTTATTGTATAGCAACTTGGCTAAAATGTGTGTGCGAGGGCGTTCTGTACCGCTTATCCACTGTGTTTACCAAAGCCGTAATCCCAGGTTTGGTCACTATATATCATGTATTTCGCTATGAACTCCGTTATTGCTCAAGTTTTTTCCACGTGCCGTTTCGAATTATGTTCATACGGAGTAATACCTTCAAACAGTTCGGTCAGTGATCCCTGCCTTCTGGTATTTTGAATACTTTAAGTTGAAGCACAGGCCGTTGGCATTCTAGCCATGCATTCATCGTAAATGGCTTTGTAGTGTTTTTTTTAAGTGTTGATAAAGGTTTGTGGTGTTAATTTGAGAATTAGCAACAGGTTCTGCAGCATTTTCTTTTTTTTATAGCCAAAATAATTCCAAACAACGGACGTGCTGCCCCTCCTTGGTACCAAACTTTCAGTTGTATCAGCTTCTGTTGAGCCTGACGCCATTTTGCAACCTTTTAAAGTGCACTATTGACTTCTCATGCTCCCTTCCAGATCATGTGACCAGTCAAATTGCAGCCTTTGCAGTTAGAAAATCTTGTTTTATCTTATTGCGATATTATTGCAATTAATTGTTTATCCCTATCTTTTACCTGCTTATTCCTTTTCGGGTTGCGGGAGGTCACTGGTTCCCATGTCCAGCCATTACTGTGCGAGAGGCAGGGGACACCCTGGATAGGTCCAAGTCCATCACAGGGACACATAGAGACAGACTGATTCAGTACCACTGCTTGGCCAGTGAACATACAGGTAGTGTGGTTTTCTTAAAAACATTGTAGGATATTTGCTGCTTGTGTCACATTTGTTTAGCTGTTCCATCTGGTTTTACTTCTTTCACTTAAGCTGTTTGTCCTTCCTTTAGAATTGTGGTCAGCAGTAGGAAGAGCATCGATTCCTGAATCATTCCATTGATACGAGAGGTCACGGTTCAAAGCCACTTCAGTTAGCGTATGTTTTCACTGTAGTGATATGACGCACAATGTGAATAAAAAAAGATTGAATTTGTTGGAAAAACAGTTGAGATCAAGGATTTAATTTCTCTGAAATTCAACCCACCGTTCTTATGCATTTATTTTGTAAAAAAAAATTAATTCAGTTTTGGTTTTCAGTCATTTTGCTTCTTAAATAAAGAGCAGGGGGCAGTGTGTATACATAATATGACAACATTAAGGCAGTTTTTGTCTAACTGTCTGTTTGACAATCAAAGAACAACGATGAATACTGTACTGTATATATATTTTTACAGAACAATTTGGAATGTCACATTCAATGCACTATTCCTTCTCTCTGAGAATCTTAAGGAATCCCAGATGAGCTTTGAGTCTCTGTAGAAGCTGACTTATCTGCCAAGCACTCCTAAAGCATCGGTTAATGAGTTCCAGACTGAATCTGAATGTTAAACATGTCGGTGGCGTTTGCAACATCTGTTGAATTGCTGCAGATTTCTAAATATCACATTTTAAGCATTGTGATCATTAAACAATCATGTTGTCGGCTTTTTGTTCTCGACATTTGCGTGCAGACCGGTACTGGATTCTTTCCACTCCCTATCCCTGTGAACTTTGTTAATCACATCAAAATTTCCCCACATTTTACAGGAAAACAGCGATTTAACAGAATATTAATTTTTTTCCCATGATTCTATAATTTATTTTCACATGTTGGTTAAGTGTAATATACCGGTACAGTACATCAGTGATTTTTTTTTTTTTGTTTTGTTTTGTTTTATTGATCAGGTTTTTTTTTTCTCATTGTTGGAAAAAGTCTTATCTGATTTGACAGTTTGACAAGTTGACTTCTGAAACCAGATGATATTACTGTAATTTCTGGACTATAAGCCACTACTTTTTTCACATGCTTCAAACACCGTGGCTTATACAATGCTGCGGCTAATTAACTAATTAATTAACTTTTTTTTTTTTTTTTTTTTGACGGACTAACAAGCTTCATGCCACCAAAACATTTATCCTCATCACACCCGGGTGCTCACATAGCTGCCCAATACACATCTCTCAAGGGGTGGGTCCTCATGACTCAAAGACTACCTGTATCATATTTTTTGTTTGTTTGTTTCAGCTTCTCCCTTCTTGAGGGTTCTCTACAGAGAACTAAGTCGCACGAAGACTTGGCAATTATTTTTATGCCGGATGTCCTTCGTGACGCAACCACAGACCACCGAGCTACCACAGCCCTCTGTGTGGAGCAGAGAGCTGCTATCTTGGGCGACCGGGGGAGCAGATGGTGGGGGTTAAAGAGCGTGTGACATGATCTTTGAACTTTGCATAAAATGGCACAACATATATATCTTGTATCATTGAACTATGTTCGTTTTTGCAA